>SJYF01000973.1:1897032-1929778 GCA_006410515.1 Procapra przewalskii
CTTTGGAACTCTGCATTCAGATGCTTATATCTTTCCTTTTCTCCTTTCCTTTTTGCCTCTCTTCTTTTCACAGCTATTTGTAAGGCCTCCCCAGACAGCCATTTTGCTTTTTGGAATTTCTTTTCCATGGGGATGGTCTTGATCCCTGTCTCCTGTACAGTGTCATAAACCTCCGTCCATCGTTCATCAGGCACTCTATCTATCAGATCTAGTCCCTTAAATCTATTTCTCACTTCCCTTGTATAATCATAAGGGATTTGATTTAGGTCATACCTGAATGGTCTAGTGGTTTTCCCTATTTTCTTCAATTTGAGTCTGAATTTGGCAATAAGGAGTTCATGATCTGAGCCACCGTCAGCTCCTGGCCTTGTTTTTGTTGACTGTGTAGAGCTTCTCCATCTTTGGCTGCAAAGAATATAATCAATCTGATTTCGGTGTTGACCATCTGGTGATGTCCATGTGTAGAGTTTTCTCTTGTGTTGCTGGAAGAGGATATTTGGTGTGACCAGTGTGTTCTCTTGGCAAAACTCTATTAGCCTTTGCCGTGCTTCATTCCATATTCCAAGGCAAAATTTTCCTGTTACCCCACTGCCCCTGACCTCTGGCCTGGGGTAGCTCATCTCAGCTGCCGCCCAGACCTCGGGTGAGGAGTAGCTGCTCTCGGCCATGCGTCTGCTCGGTCCATCGCAGCTGGCTGGTTTCTGCGTGGTCTGTCGCAGCCAGTCAATCTGATCACATGGACCACAGCCTTGTCTAACTCAGTGAAACTAAGCCATGCCATGTGGGGCCACCCAAGACGGGTGGGTCATGGTGGAGAGGTCTGACAGAATGTGGTCCCTGGAGAAGGGAATGGCAAGCCATTTCAGTAGTCTTGCCTTGAGAACCCCATGAACAATATGGAAAGGCAAAATGATAAGATACTGAAAGAGGAACTCCCCAGGTCAGTAGGTGCCCAATATGCTACTGGAGGTCAGTGGAGAAATAACTCCAGAAAGAATGAAGGGATGGAGCCAAAGCAAAAAACTATGTCTAATCTCCCCCAAAATGACATACTCTCTGGTATGTCTTCTTTATGCCTGCTTTTATGATTTCAATGACATTATTGTTGTTATTACTTTAATTAGTGCTGCCTAAGAGGCTTCCTTCTTTTACCTCTGTCAGGTTCAATTCTGGTCTTTTTTTTTTCCAAATGCCTCTAGGGAACAAGAGTTAGGCATCCCTTCCTATCTTCTCATCTCACACTGTGAATAACTCTGATAGTAATGATCTCATTCCAGTATAATTACATCCTTGTTTCTCCCCTCAGACTAAATTCTTTATAGGCTTATGCTGGGATTTATTCATCTTTAAATCAACAGTAGCTAGCAGAGAACCTACTGTATAATTAGAACCTAATGAATGCTTATTGGATAAAAGAATGCATGAATAAAGAATTGTACCATTGTAGTATTGCTACTGTGTGATAACTGAGAAAATATTTTTTTTCTTTTTTTTTATAATACTTTATTCTGTGTTACAATACTGTGTTGGTTTTGCCATACATCGACATGAATCAGCCACAAGTGTACACGAGGTGGGAGGGGGCTTCGGCATTGGGAGAAAATATTGTAAGAATCAGGAAAAAGGGAAGAGGGGGAAAAAAGAAAGGACTCTGAATTAGATTTGAAATTTCACTGGACTTCACAGAACAAGATGCAGAGAGGGTTATCATTCTCTCCACTCTAGAACAAAAGAACAGAGGAGAAAGAGGTCAGGTACCTCCCCCAGTTTGGTACCTGAGTAAGTAAAAGAGCTCAGATGAGACCCTAACCTGGCTGGCTGAAAAGCAAGTGCTTCCCTTACAAGTAACACTTTCTGTAACAAACATGGACATTTGCACCGTAGGCTACAGATATCCTTGTGGGTTTGATTTGATTAAATCTAATATCTGTGTAGCTCATTGTCAATCAGTTTACTCAAGTCTGCTAAAATAACACTTCTTGAAAAGTGCTTTCCCAGAGCCTCGTTTAAGAAAAATCGCACTATTCTTGCTCTAGACCTTCTTTCTCAGTTTTTTTTTTCCTTCCTATTTTGTAAATGACACTTGTCCCTGTCTGGCATTTTCTATTCATTGGCCTACTTTTTATGAGAGCAGGGCCTGTATGGAGCCAGCAACTTGAGTGAGAAAGCTAAAGCCTAGCTTTTCCTTCTCAACAAGTTTTTTCTGATCAATTCGAAATAAGATGAATATTTTTCTCTTTTAAAATCAGGGCCCTTCACTGAAGAGCACGGTTTTAGACTAATCTATTCAGACCTCTAACGATAAATAATAAATTTCCATGTCTTACTTGCTGAAAATGTTTAACTTTGGCTGCCTGTAAGCTGTGAACATTGGGAAAATATTCTAAATAACATGGAGTTTATTGTCTGTCAACACAGGATCTTCATTTGGCTGCCTTTTGTTGATCTTAACCACTTTTATCTTAAACCTCTGCTGCCTGCACAAGGGGGCGCATGCTAACACATGGAATAAGGTGGGTCTGAGTACCCTCCACGTCCTCGTGAGATTGATGAGAAATACACTGAGGACCGCCTGCCCTCCGAGTGTCAAAAACATCATCGTGTTTTCCTGCTTGTGCCAGAAGGGCGCGTTGTGTTTCTCTGCAATAATTCCCACATACTCTTAATTTGAATAATGTCTGCCAGGCATTTAGACTATTTCCACAAATTGAACATATAGGAAGAATAGCCACACATTCTTTAAGACATTTATTGTTTCTGAAATTGGAGGACATTTTAATAGTTTTGTTTTCTCATTCCTTACCTTAACCTCAGATCAATTTGAAATTCATCGACGTGTCTCATTTGGGATTCACTACCGAGAGAAACTTCACTGCCAGGCTTCCTGCTCCCTTTCGAAGATGAAGAAGGCTCTGTAGCTTTTACTTGTTATATGTGATAGATGAAGGCGACCAGGGAATGCAACAGATGTGTAGGCAGGAAGGTGGTCTTTGAAAAGCCCCTTGGTGCCACCTTGTGGTAAAGACGTGGTATTTTTCAACTATTTTCAGATACTGGTTTCCTCAATCTATTTGTACACACATTATCTTCCTAAAATCCTTTCATTATCCCTGAAAAGGTGATTAAAAAAAAAAAGATAAATAAAGTAAATCAGAGATTGATTTGGAAAGCATTTAAACTTTTCAGCCAAAGTATTTTTCTCTATTTTTTTTTCTTTAATGTAAAATGCAGAGAAAGTCTTAACTCACAAGCTTCAGTTAAGCATTTAAATAAAGAAAAAAAAAGACCATTATCTTTCAACTAAATCAATACGTCTCATTTGCGTTTCCCTGTTAGTGCACAATATTAAGCAGGGGTATATTTGCGCTCCAATTAAAAGAGCGTCAATCCTGAGCCTCTTTTTGTTTACGGAGATTAAAATGGCCTACTAGAGCCTTGGCCGCCAGAACTGGCATTCAGCCTTTCGCGGGCCTTTTGCAGTAAGCGTGTCACCCCAGCCTTCACTGTGGTGTCCGCGGTCCCCACGCCTGTGTGGGCCGACGGCCCAGAGCCCCGTCTCCACCGCCGCGGGGGACCCACTGCTCATCCCCACCAGTCTCCAACCTCCGCGGAGGCTCTCGGCTGCGGCCGGGGCTCCCAGCCTGCAGGCTCGGCCCTGCCCGGTTGCCCAGGGGTGGAGGGTCCGTGTCAGCAGCCGCAGTGGCCTCCGGTGCGTGGGAGCCGTTCCTAGCCCTAGACTCTGCTGTGCTGGAGACAAGCCCTGCAGACGCTCAGGCCCCCTGGAGGCCCATCATTCTTTCTCCCTGTCCTGTGGGTCCAGCCAGCATGAACTCCTGCCGCAGTATCCGAAAACATCCCTTACTCCTGAGTGAAGAACACTACCCTGAATTCTGACCTTCTTTAAGTGATGGGACTGTGATAGGAGCCTAGGGCCCGTTGAGGGCGGTCTTCCTATTGAAACACCATCTCTGCCAGGTCAGACCTACTGGGGACCAGGGGCAAATGAATTTATCTGCAGGTGAGGCGGTGCTCAGTTCAGTTCAGTTCAGTCACTCAGTCGTGTCCAACTCTTTGCGATCCCATGAATCGCAGCCCGCCGGGCCTCCCTGTCCATCACCAACTCCCGGAATTCATTCAGACTCACGTCCATTGAGTCCGTGATGCTGTCCAGCCATCTCATCCTCTGTCGTCCCCTTCTCCTCCTGCCCCCAATCCCTCCCAGCATCAGTCTTTTCCAATGAGTCAACTCTTTGCATAAGGTAGCTGTAGTTTCAGCTTTGCATGAGGTAGGTACTGTAGTTTCAGCTTTAGCATCATTCAGCTTTAGCATCATTCCATCCAAAGAAATCCCAGGACTGATCTCCTTCAGAATGGACTGGTTGGATCTCCTTGCAATCCAAGGGACTCTCAAGAGTCTTCTCCAACACCTGCTAGTGATGAATCTGCCTGCCAGGGCAAGAGACAAGACACACAGATTTCCATCCCGAGGTCCGGAAGATCCCCTGGAGGAGGGCGTGGCAACCCACTCCAGTGTTCTGGCCTGGAGACTCCCATGGACAGAGGAGCCTGGTGGGCTGCAGTCCATGGGGTCACAAAGAGTCAAACACAACTGAAGTGACTTAGCAGGCACTCATGCTCTTATGCACAAGCTCGTTCAAGCCTGCCTCTCACTGGCGTCCATTCCCGTAGCCCTAACTGCCTCCCAGCTCGCCCCAGCGTGTTCTCTTACCAAGAGTGCTGCACTCCACAGGCCCAGTCTTCCACGCTGCGCTCAGACGCCTGACTCCCCCACTTGCTCCTGGCCCGTCCCTATTCCTGGGACACCCCTGCACTCTCTCACACACAATAAACACCTTCCTTTTTTAAAAAAGCACAGCTGACATCCTTCCTTTCTCATGAAGTTTTCTCTAGTAGGTTGACCTGAAGGACGGAATTGAGCAGTTTCTTCAGTCATTGGATAGAATATGTATCATTGTCAGCAAATCATCTGTCCCTCCATTATTTGAGCAGGAACACGCCGAAAGCACTTGTGACCGTGCTCTGCATTCAGTGGGGGGTTGCATTTGTGTCTGAAATCTCGGGACTGAGAAAGACTGAAGGCGTATTTTATGTTATTTTACTTAAAAGTGCAAGAATATAGCTCTAGAGCCTGATGTCATTCTGTGTATACAGAAAATAGCATGGCGTCCCGAATCACTTCATTGCTTATTATTTACTTTGATGCTTCTTTAAAGGCAGCTGTGTATTTTAAGTGTTTCTATCCAGAAGCGGAGGATCTTGCCCTTGCACGCACATAACTCAGATATGATGGGTGTAAGCTTCCAAATGTTTATCCAACCTGATGTTGCTGTTCTAGGGACCTTTATTCATGGCCCTGGGGGTTTTCGTAGTTAATAGATGTTGTCTTGTGATAATGGATATTTTTTGGGGGGGCAAGAGGACTATAAAATGTCTAGTCATTAAAGAGTAATATACTATAACTAAACATGCTTAAGGTCATTATATAGAGCAAAAAACACTGCGGTATAGAGGTAAGACACAGTCATAGAACTGAGTTCTAATTCTGCTCCTGCGTTAATGACTTCTCAGCATTCCATTTCCGTGAAAAGTGTTCGTGTTCACTGAGAAAGTAATGCTGCCCTCCTAGAAGCGGTATGTTTGTGTGTGGTTGGGTGTGTGTGTGCATGTGTTGTGATTCCAGATGATAAATATGCGTTGTTCAGGTGATTGCTACACTTTAGTGTTTGCCGCTGCTGCTGCTGAGTCGCTTCAGTCGTGTCCATCTCTGTGCGACCCCACAGACTGCAGCCCGCCAGGCTCCCCCGTCCCTGGGATTCTCCAGGCAAGAACACTGGAGTGGGTGCCATTTCCTTCTCCATAGTGTTTAATCTTTTTTTAATTTTAATAAAATTAAAGCAGCATTTCTCTCTCCCGTTTTTTGTTCCTTCCCATCCCTTCTTGTTTTCTTCTGCTTGTCTTTCCTTCCCTCTCCTTTCTCCTGAAAAAGCAGTAGAAGGTGAAAAAGAAGCGATATGTGTTAGTTTTTAGCTGGTCGCTTGCTTCATTTCCTTTGACCCTCTCCAGCCAGAGTAAAGATAGAATTTGCAACCATTCAGTACTAAATTTAGGGACATTTATAAAAGTAATCTTGGTTGGAGAGGCATTAAATATAAATTCAGATCCTAAAAAGGATTTTAAATTGCAGGAATACATCTCATGTTCCAGGTTAGAGAAAATTAACAAAGTTTGACTCAGCAATGATCACCCAGCAGTGGAGAAAGGACCCTGGCAGGTTAGCAAGCCTGGGCGCGGTGCTGGGTGGGTCACAGGCTGAGTGGGCCACCCCACACATTTCTCATGCTTCCGAAACACATAAGATGCAGTGTGAGCTTTTCGCTCTGCCTCTCTGATGCAGTTACCGTGAGAGTAAACTGAGACAAACACAGATCTTTAGAAACCACTTAGTGCTCTAACAATGTGATTACTTGTGGAAGTGTTGAGAAGAGTATGATTTAGAATATATTTATTCTCAATATAATTATCTTCTTAATATATATATTTTATTTCCTTTTTCCCTAACACATACAACTTTAAAACCTTCATCTGATGCTATTTTATAATTAACACAAAATCTATCCCTGCTCCTAAAATTTCATTCACCAGAGAGTACGAAAATATGTCTATTTTCAAGGTTTTTTTTAATAAAAAACAATCTATTTTATATCAAAAAGAAATAGGCCTCCTAAGACTGTTTAATTCCTATTTAAATACACAGTTTGCTAATGACTATATGACTAAGTAATTACCTCATTAAAAACCATAAAAGTAATTTATGCTGAAAGATTGAAACTTTGGCGATACACCAGTTTTAAGGAAGTATGATTTATATACAGGTGGCTCAAATGGTAAAAAATTCGCCTGCAATGCAGGAGACCTGGGTTGGATGCATGGGTTGAGAAGATCCCCTGGAGGAGGGCATGGCAACCCACTCCAGTATTCTTGCCTGGAGAATCCCATGGACAGAGGAGCCTGGCAGGCTACAGTACATGGGGTCACAAAGAGTCAGACATAACTGAGCTTCTAATACTTTCACTTTTCACTTTATATATAAAAATTATATGCATATATACAAATACAAATATAAAATCCACATAAAGGATAAAAAAAGTATTTATTAAATAAGTTTGACTTCAAAATTGAATTTTAAATTGGCAATCAATTAAAGACGGCATTCAGTTCAGTTCAGTCTCTCAGTCATGTCTGACTCTTTGTGACCCCATGAATCGCAGCACACCAGGCTTCCCTGTCCATCAGCAACTCCTGGAGTTCACTCAGACTCACGTCAATTGAGTGTGTGATGCCATCCAGCCACCTCATCCTCGGTTGTCCCCTTCTCCTCCTGCCCCCAATCCCTCCCAGCATCAGAGTCTTTTGCAATGAGTCAACTCTTCGCATGAGGTGGCCAAAGTACTGGAGTTTCAGCTTTAGCATCATGCCTTCCAAAGAAATCCCAGGTATGGCAAAACCAATACAGTATTGTAAAGTAGAATAAAGTTAAAAAAAATTAAAAAAAAAAAAGAAAGAAATCCCAAGGTTGATCTCCTTCAGAATGGACTGGTCGGATCTGCTTGCAGTCCAAGGGAGTCTCAAGAGTCTTCTCCAAATGCAATATTGCTCTTGACAGCATCGGATCTTGCTTCTATCACCAGTCACATCCATAACTGGGTATTGTTTTTGCTCTGGCTCCATCCCTTCATTCCTTCTGGAGTTATTCCTCCACTGATCTCCAGTAGCATATTGGGCACCTAATGACCTGGGGAGTTCCTCTTTTGGTATCCTATCATTTTGCCTCTTCACACTGTTCATGGGGTTCTCAAGGCAAGAATACTGAAGTGGCTTGCCATTCCCTTCTCCAGACAGCATTAAGACTCCAAAATTTGAAATCAACAAGAGCCAACATAAGAAATTCAAATTGTTTGAAGTGATGTAGCAGATCTTTTTAAGAGACATAACACTGTACAGATCCTCTGCAACTTATAATGGGGTTACATCCTGACCAAACCATCATTCATTGAAAATACTGTAAAGCAGAAATGCATTTTGCACACCTCACCTACTGAACATCATACTATAGTCTAGTCAGCTTGAAACATGCTTAGAAAACTTACATTAGCCTTCTAACCCAAAGCCTATTCTCTAATAAAGTGTTGGATATCTCATACGACATGTTGAATACTATACTGACAGTTAAGAGCAGCTGTGTGGGTCCAGCTGGTCGTATTAATAAAGGCATCAGGAGTTTAACCTCATGACCACATGGCTGATTGGGAGCAATAGCTTGATGTCAAGTGTCATGAGAGAACCTGGGACCAGATATTATTAGCCTGAAAAAAAGATCAAAATTCACAGAATCCAGAGATTCACTGGATATCTATTGCTTCAACACCATCTTAAAGCAAGAAATACTAAGTCGGACTATCAAAAGCAGGGGCCGTCTGTAAACGCTTGCTGTTGTATAATGCTGAGGCACTTCCTGTATCCAAAAGGAGTGTTTGAGGGACATCATATTAAGACTTATAGTTTGAAACTTTTTTTCTCTGTTATGGTCATGGATGGGCTTCCCTGGTGACTCCGATGGTAAAGAATTTGCCTGCAATGCAGGAGATCTGGGTTCATTCCTTGGGTCTGGAAGATCCCCTGGAGGAGGGCATGGCAACCCACTCCAGTACTCTTGCCTGGAGAATCGCATGGACAGAGAAGCCTTGTGGGCTACAGTCCGTGGGGTCTCAAAGAGTAGGACACGACTGAGTGACTAACACACGTGGTTGTGAATGAAGCCAATTCATTCACACGCACTTGACAAGTTAATTTTCACTCATCATGTGAAAAAATGTTCTGGTTTACAAAGCCTGTTTCAATAATCAGCTTTTTCACTCAAAACCTGAGATCAGATCAGATAACCTCAGTTTTCTCAAATTCGTTCCAACATACCTGAGCTCATAGTTAGACAGAAATCCTAATCACAGCTCAAACTCTGGTTTCATCCATTGTGAAACTGTAGAAAGCAGTGCGGTTCGGTCAGATTGAGCAATATTTTGCCCACTGGACCCTGATCTTTAAAAGCTCCACTCTGTCTTCCACCTCTGTTTTTCTCCTCATGTGGTAAGGAATCTGCAGGTCCAAGGGTGTGTATGCATCTGAATTTGCATCCTTGTCAACAGTGTTTCTCAAACTCTTTTGGGGGAAGGACCCAGTTTTGTCCCCCATTTTGTTTAGGACTGGATTATCCTCCACTAAAAAAATGAAGTAAAATCTAGAAATATATTGATCCTAAACAGTGAGCACGCATGCGTACTGAAACGACTTAGCATGAACACCAAGATCAATATATTTTAAAATTTATTTTCTGTTTAATTGTGGCATAATCACGTTGCGATCTTGCGATGGCCTCTGCGGTACATCCGCGCGAATCGGCCCTGGGTATGCATATGTCCCCTCCCTCGACCTTCTTCCCACCTCCCTCCCCATCCCGCCCCACTGCATCATACACTGAATTCCCACTGGCTATCTGTTTTACATATGGCAATGTAAATGTTTCAATTCTACTCTCTCAAATCGCCCCAAAGAGACAAGTATCCTATATTAATGCATATGTATGAATCTAGGAAGATGGTGAAGGCGGTCCTATTTGTAGGGCAGCAAAGGAGCTGCAGACATAGAGAACAGACTTCTGGACCCCGCGGGGGAAGGACAGCATCAGCATTTTTGAAAAAAAAAAAAACAATAAAAATAAATTCCTAGAAAGATGAATTTTATTTTAAGAGATATACAAATTGTAAACCTCCAGTTTTTTTTTCTTAGTTTCAACAGACATAAAATTACTCCATCAAGTTGTTGCTAAGTTCTTAAGCTCTTGCTCTCAATTTTTGCAGATACCACCTTGAGTTCTGATAGCAGAGGGTTTATAGGCAGCGACGTCCACAGACACTCACCAAGTCGTTTGTTCTAAATTGCAACCTCAACACTGGAGACCCTCACGTTTCCTATCCAGAGGCTCCAGGCCAGCTTCAACGGCCTGGAGCCACCCCTCCAGGTTCGCTCTCCCCGAGGGGGCGAGGAACCCCAAGGCCTGCGGTGGCCCCAGGACCGCTGTTGGCCAAGGCTGTGGACTACGCTGGCCTCGAGCACGTGCACCCAGGTGTCCTCAAGTGAGGTCAAGCCCCCCAGGAAGGACCAGGTCTGGGCTGGGAAGAGGGGACCCAGGCCCCGCAGCACCTTCCGTTACCTTCCCGCCTCGCCGCCCGCCACGCTGGAGCTGGGCTGGGAGAGCTTCTGTTCCGTGGATGCTTCTGTCCCCGGAGGTCCTGGCGCCGCCCGGCGCCGCTGCCCCGGAGCCCGGTCTCCCGGCCCCTGTGGACCCATCCCGGGCTCCTGCCTGCCTCCTGAGCGGCTCTCCGCGCTGCTTTTCGTTTTTTGCGCGGTGGTTTCATAGTCCCATGCAGCGTTCTTCCTGCTCCTTTTTTTTTTTTTTTTTGAGAATGATCTTGTTAACTGTTAGCAGGTTCTTAAAGGGAAATAATTGATGGAGGAGGGAATGGCAACCCACCCCAGCACTCTTGCCTGGAGAAGCCCATGGGGTCGCAAAGAGTCAGACACGACTGAGCGACTGAACTGCACAGCTGCTCACACTGTCCCAGCTTTGACCACTCGGAGCTCTTTCGGGGGGGCCCTGTGCTTTTCGACTTAGCCCCTTCAGTGTGTGCGTGCGTGCGTGTGTGTGTGTGTGTGTGCGCTGCGGAACTTTCTGACCCTCTGGTGGATATTCCAGGATATTCCAGGCTCGCGTTGTCTTCCCCCGTCCCAGGCCCAGAATCGGCCACTCTCCAGGGAGCCCATGATGTTGCTCAGTGGAGAAAGATCCCGGCTCCGGGCGTACTGCTGCTCCTGGCGGGCTGTTTCTCTCGGGCCTTCAGATCTCAGCGTTATTTTATCATGGTTTATCTTACCTTGCAAAAATCTAGAAGTGGTGTTCTATGAGTAGGCCATGGGGTACTTTTGGAAAATATCTTATTCAATTGGGTTTTCCAGTAAGTGACTCATGGGTTAGTGCATAGAGGTCATTAACATCCTAGAAATTATTATATATATCAAAGAGGTAAGGTAATTTTTATAAAAATTAGCAGTGATATACTGCTAATATTTTCTGTTTTGCCAATACTTTTTCTTCCAAGGGTGAAAACATCGCAGTTTTCCTGAGCCTGAAGGAGGTCCCAGAATGCAGTTCCTTGATCTTTAAACCAGGAGGGTTTTAGCGAGCGCTGTCTAGATGGCCCCCCTCCAGAGCTCCTGTGCCGCGGCCGCTGGGTGTTTGGCGCAGCCTCAGCTAGAGGTGCCGAGGCCTCTGTGTTCATGTGTGTGTGTGTGTGTGTGTGTGTGTTCACAAGCACATATGAAAGTTGGGATTTTATCTGGGTCTTTTCATCACATTATCCCTTGCTTAACGCCTGGCTCACAGTCGTGTTAGCTGTTACGTCATGTCCAACTCTTTTGTGACCCCATTGACTGCATCCCGCCAGGCTCCTCTGTCCACGGCATTCCCCAGGCAAGAATACTGGAGTGGGCTGCCTTTTCCTCCTCCAGGGGATCTTCTTGACCCCAGGATCGAATCCAGGTCTCTTGCATTGCAGGCAGATTCTTTACCATCTGAGGCACCAGAGAAGCCCAACTCACAGGAGGCGCTCAATAAATATTTGTAAGTTAAACGAATGATCGAGCATACGAATCTGTGGCATGTTTCATTAATGCAATAATTATGCGGCCAAGCCTTCTGTTAGGCATTTACATATCACATTTCTGTTTTCAGAAATATTTCCCATCAGCTTTCTTTTCATCGTAGTACATTGATCCGTATTTCCTCTATCCTAGAGATATGTTGTGATCTTGGGACTAGTTTAGAAATTTTATGATTATAGCCGCAGCTGTGGTGGGCGCACAGCCCCAGAACACAGAGTTATCGTTTTGGTGGATAAAATATGGGATTCTCTGTTTTTGAGCTTCAATTTTTTCCTGTGTTTTTGATTATTTGTCTTTGTTTTCTTACAAATTCACTATTCCTGTTTTTGGTAATGTTTCCTTGTATATTTGTCTTACTAATTAGACCTCTTCTTAGTAATGCTATTAGTCCATTTTCTAATATAGGCTGAACTTTTTCTCTTGGATTGTGGTTTGTCTGCTTGCCATATAGAAGTTTTCTATCTAGAGAATTTTTGTTTCTCATGGTCAGATATATTTATTTTTATTTAGGATTTCTGGCTCTGGTGTCATCTGTGAGACCTAAAAAAATAAAGTTATTTATTACAAAAACAGTATCAAAAGTAGCTCGTGCAGTTTTCAATGTGTAACTCAAGTCATGAATACCTAGTCCTATCCATTACCAGAAGGCAGATGTCGCAAAAGCACAGCAGAAAAACACAGTGCCTGGGACAGAATCTCACATGTGTGTGCTTTGTTAGCAGAACCTACAGTGCTTATCTCTGAGGCAGAACAAGACTTCTAATGCATTTTGTAAAGCCAATAAGCAGCAGTTACCTGCTTTGGGGAGTAACTATGAAAAAGAAAATAGATCCAGCCTATTGCTGTGCTCCAGAACAAGACACAATAAAAATCAGTAAGCTTCAATATTCTTTTCGGAGAGCATATGATTCTTTTATTTGAGGTATCACATTTCCTTTGCTTTTTGTTAGAGCAATATGAGAATTTTGAAAAATGTACATCGCTGTGTTACTTTGGGAGGGCTGTTTTGTGTGGTTCGGTGTAAGATGGAAAATTACAAAAATTATTTAAATATGCTCTGAGTAAACAAGGGATTAAAAGAATATGACAACTTTGTTCAATGTGCTTAGAACAGCATTGCTAATGTAAGTTTAAAATGAACCCAGAGTGGCACCGTGCAAAGCAAAGATTGTCACTGCATGTAAACTTATATTTTCCAGTAAATATAATTTAGTTATGGTAGTAAAATACACTGTGCAGAATGGATTATGTTCACTCCTTCCTTTGAAGGTGGTTGCAGAGTATTTACTTATGATCCAAGTTCATGGAGTGCAAAAGCTCTTGAAAAGATTAGGGGTTTATGTATTACTTTGATTAAGTAAATCAAATGCTGGAAAATATAAAATATATAGGTAAACACAGAATTTCAATGTAAAAGATTTTAAATGGAAAGAATTATGCTTGTCTTACAGAATTACAATCAGAAAACTGAGTCTCTGTTTTCATAAGACCAAAGAATGAATCCTTTAAAAACTAAATGTTAGCACAGTAAGTTTAGTGGCAAAGAGCAAAAACATAAAAGGTTCACTTCTTTAAAAATATACAGCCCTAAAAAGTTTTACCATGTATTCATCCTTTCAAGAAATAATTGATTCTAAATGTAATCATAAGGTTTTGGCAGAAAGCTCACATGACATTTTCCTGACTTTTAATAATAATCCTGAAAACAATAGTTAGAATATACTGAATACTTACTTGCCAAGTGCAAAACACTGACTCTTAAATGGCTCAGTGGTAGAGAATCCGCTTGGCAATGCAGGAGCACAAGAGACATGGCTTTAATTCCTGGGTCGGGAAGACCCCTTGAAGGAGGAAATAGCAACCCGCTGCAGTATTCTCGCCTGGAGGATCCCAGGGACAGAGGAGCCTGGCTGGCCCTAAAGCTTTGATCCATAGGTCACCAAGAGTTGGACATGACTGAGGTGACTTCACACACAGGAATGCATTAAAATAAAGTGATGCATTTGAGAAGGAGTTAGGCAAAGCTTTAAGCCCCTGAACATCTTTATAACTGCAGAAGCAGCAAAGCCATTTACATAGCTTTATAAATATATAGGGAGGCCATAATGCCATAGCAATGGTAAAATGGAGCTAACATTGACCAGCTCTTCCCATGCACGCGCCACTGCACTAAGTGTCATGCTGCGATGTTTAATTTAGTGGCTGCTCTTTTCCACATCTTGCAAGTGAAGATTCTGGGACTTAGAGCAGTTATGTGATCCGCCCAAACTCACAAAGTAGTCAGCAAAGTGAAGATGCAGACCCAGGACTGGCCTCAGGGACCCTGTTAGCGGCGCAGCTTCTGACCCAGAAGACCTGAGTGCAGCCTGTGAGGCCTTATTTCTAAAATCCTCTCAAATGATGCCAGTGCTTCTGGTCAGGGCTGGCTACGATGGCTCAGTGGGTAAAGAACCCACCTGCCAAGGAAGGAGACACGGGAGACTTGGGTTCGATTCCTGGGTTGGGAAGATCCCCTGGAGAAGGAAATGGCAAGCCACTCCAGCATTCTTGCCTAGAGAATGCCACGGAGAGAGGAGCCTGGCGGGCCACAGTCTGTGGGGTCGCAGAGTCAGACACGACCGAGCGACTAAACAGCAGCAACAGAGCAAAATGCATGAGGAGCCTCTGGTCAGTCACTTCTGAAAATGGCAGAGCGTAGGTCAAGTTCAGGGTCTCTTAGGGCCGCTGTGCAGGTCACAGTGTCACAGAACCGGCCACCCACACAGCGAGGACTGTGGCGTCGCCGTGACATACGCTGTCTGTCTTGTCCCCGGAGAGCTAGTGCTTTGTGTAAAGGCTGGGCTTCGTGGGATATCAGTAATCTCTCTGATAAATTCCCCTTTAAGTTTAACTCTCCATTAGAAAGAACTCATTCCCCTGCTTCTCCTGACATGACAATTTCTCAAGTTTAGGTTCCTATTGTGCTTGGCACATAGAAGTCACTCAGTCTAATGTAGATTCTTTTGAGATCTTCAGAAGTTTGTTTTTTTTTTTAACTTTTCTGAGCACCATTTTCTTCATTTTACACTGTGAAAAATTACTCTGCCTTACTCAATTAAAGGATCAGTATTATCATCTCTCAAATATTTTGCAATCTCTCAAATATTTTCCTGATTTACACTGTATTACACTTCATCTTTGAAAGAAAAGTTATGACCAGCCTAGACAGTGTATTAAAAAGCAGAGACATTACTTTGCCAACAAAGGTCCGTCTATTCAAAGCTATAGTTTTTCCAGTGGTCATGAATGGATGTGAGAGCTGGACTATAAAGAAAGCTGAGTGCTGAAGAACTGATGCTTTTGAACTGTGGTGTTGGATAAGATTCTCGAGAGTGTCTTGGACTACAAGGAGATCCAACCAGTCCATTCTAAAGGAGATCAGTCCTGGGTGTTCACTGGAAGGACTGATGCTAAAGCTGAAACTCCAATACTTTGGCCACCTGATGCAAAGAGCTGACTCATTTGAAAAGACCATGATGCTGGGAAAGATTGAGGGCAGGAGGAGAAGGGGACGACAGAGGATGAGATGGTTGGATGGCATCACCACCTCAAATAAATAACCTAACTCTACACCTAAAGCAACTAGAAAAGAAAGAAATGGAGAACCCCAGGGTTAGTAGAAGGAAAGAAATCTTAAAAATTAGGGCAATAAATGAGATCAAAAACACTCTGGAGACAACAAATAGTAGAATAACAGGGGCAGAAGATAGGATCAGTGAAGCAGAAGGTAGAATGGCAGAGATAAATGGATCAGAGAGGAAAAAAGAAAAATGAATTAGAAGAGATGAGGACAATCTCAGAGACCTCCAGGACAGTGTTAAACGCCCCAACATTCGAATCATAGGAGTCCCAGAAGAAGAAGACAGAAAGACCATGAGAAAATACTTGAGGAGGTGATAGTTGAAAACTTCCCTAAAATGGAGAAGGAAATAATCACCCAAGTCCAAGAAACCCAGAGAGTTCCAAACAGGATAAACCCAAGGCAAAACACCCTACGACACATGTTAATCAAATTAACAAAGATCAAACACAAAAAACAAATATTAAAAGCAGCAAGGGAAAAACAACAAATAACACACAAGGGGATTCCCGTAAGGATAACTGCAGATCTTTCAATAGAAACTCTTCAGGCCAGGAGGGAATGGCAAGACATACTTAAAGTGATGAAAGAAAATAACCTACAGCCCAGACTACTGTACCCAGCAAGGATCNGAAGGAGAAATCAAAAGCTTTACAGACAAGCAAAAGCTGAGAGAATTCAGCACCACCAAACCAGCTCTCCAACAAATGCTAAAGGATAGACTTTAGACAGGAACACAAAAAGGGCGTATAAACCCGAACCCAAAACAATAAAGTAAATGGCAATGGGAGCATACTTATCAATAATTACCTTAAATGTAAATGGGTTGAATGCCCCAACCAAAAGGCAAAGACTGGCTGAATGGATACAAAAATAAGATCCCTATATATGCTGCCTACAAGAGACCCACCTCAAAACAAGGGACACATACAGACTGATCAAGGGCTGGCAAAAGATATTCCACGCAAATAGAGACCAAAAGAAAGCAGGAGTAGCAATACTCACATCCGATAAAATAGATTTTAAAACTAAAGCTGTGAAGAGAGACAAAGGCGGCCTCTACATAATGATCAAAGGATCAATCCAAGAAGAAGATCTAAGAATTATGAATATATATGTACCCAACATAGGGTTAATGTTCGAATATAACAAATTGAAAGCACCATCTCTCTGTCTGCTTAGTCCTTACTAAGGACTAAGTAAGTCTTGCTGTTCCTCTCATTAGTGGGATTAGCAGTACGTGCAGGGCAGGTTTCAATGTTGGTGTCAGCACTGATCTTTCAAGAACAGGGGAGAAGTTATTCCCTCTGTGCCGGGATTCCATGCTGAAGCTCCAAGGGTCTAATCAACCCACCCCTCCCTGTCTCTCCAGTGGACCCTGGGCCTAGCTCTTCAGTCTTCCTCTAGAATAGGCTGCTTAACTTGCCTGTGGGACACTTTGCAGATCCTTCGATGTTTGAGGTTGGAAGGGACCCTGGACGGCACTGAATTCAACTCTTTTGTTTCTACTGAGGTCTGTAAAACGAGTGTGCTAGCTGATAAAATGCTGGTACCACAGTCAAATGTTTCTTCCCTTTTTTTCAACGTATTCTCTTGAAAACACGTGCATGTTTTGGATGGTGAGGAGGATGCCTTGTCTATGTTGCACATGGCATTTCCTGACTTCAGGAAAACATCTTCCTGACGCCTGCCCTTGGGGAATGATAGCATAAATTACTGTAAAATTACACTGTGTAAGCAGAAGCCACTTATTTCCTTGTGTGTCATCATATTTGCTTTTTATATTTTCATCATATTTGCTTTTTTACAGTACCAATGGCTAATAGGTATTTCAAAAATATTTAATAAGTAAACCTAGGCACATTTCCTTTTAAGTAGAACAATCTCATAAAGTTCCACTTTAAGATGCTTTGTGATAGTCTACGGAAATTTTTCTGAAGTGTATTATCACTTTTTTGCTATACTCTTTTTACTAAATTGAGTTTAGTTCACCTAATTTAACTAGTTTCAGAGAAGAGTGATGGAATCTTTCTCTCCTATTAAATCTTATTTCCCAACTATATCAGCTTTCAGCAGTTAGCCTTCTTTTTCCACTATCATGTTAAAAATTATGAAAAAAAAAAAAAGGAAAACTAGGCCCCGTCTTAGCGCTTAGTTTGGGCTTTTGCACAGAACACGCGGTCAGGGTTGGCATGAGGTTATGTGCTATCTCATTCCATAAAAGAATGGAAATAAATGCAAAAGAAACGAGACCATAGCAAAAATCAACAAAGCCAAAAGCTGGTTCTTTGAAAGGATAAATAAAATTGACAAACCATTAGCCAGACTCATCAAGAAGCAAAGGGAGAAAAATCAAATCAATAAAATTAGAAATGAAAATGGAGAGATCACAACAGACAACACAGAAATACAAAGGATCCTAAGAGACTACCGACTCTCTCAACAAAAGGTTTGCAGAGTCAAATAAAGTTCGATTAGTCAGCTTTCATAGTCGACTACATCTAAGTCAACAGGTTCCATGATAACTTGACTACAGAGCCTTCATTAAGAACAAAAACGTCAGTGCAGTCCAGCATTTGTTGTATTAATTTTCACTATGGGTGGCAATAACCTCAAGGATGCTAAGACAGACTGTAAAGGGTGGGTTCTACATTTCAACCCACCCTCTGAAAAGTGACTATTTTGAATGTGTGTGATGTCAACGTTATGCAGATTCCTAAATCTAGGGTGTGTTAATTCGGGCACTATTTTTAGGTCCCTTTTTTGTGAAGCTAATTTACCCTTTAGCACAGGCTTCTCTAGACATAGCACTAATTATTCATGAAAGTATATCTGTATAATTATTTTAATAATATAGATAGTTTAAATATTTGAGTTAAAATCTTGAATGTATGAAATGAATCAGGAGAAGCCACAGAAAATTGATGCTGTGTCCATAACGGAACTGTGGAGGGAACCATTCAGGGCAGAAGTAGTGGTGAGTGAGGATTGGACCTGTGCTTCTGTGAACACGAGAGGACAGGCATTTGATGCCTCAAAGCAGAGACAGCAACTGGTGGCAGTAACCTAAAGAGATGCAAACGAAAAGCTACTCCCAAGTTGTATTTCAGCATGAAAACCTTCAAATTTTATTCTAGGGAAAATATAGAAGTGTTTGCTTTATTGATAATGTCAGATAAATCTGAAGAGTGATTTTCTTCCAATTCAGAATTCAGTCTCAGACATGAACATTCTTTATTTACTGGCCAGACCATATCCCAGGCACTGAACAATCTTTATAACCTAATTGGAGCCATTGAACTCTGGGCAGGTTTTTACAGAGGTGGTCAGAATTTCCCAGAAAAACAGAAGCTACAAATAGTGAGAAAGAATTCCTTGAGGGCTAGTGTGCCTGGGTGAGAAGACAGGCCATGTGCGCCACAGAATGTCATGGGCACTGGTGTAATTTTTCTAGAAAAGTCCTTTAAAGCTCATAGAATAAACCCCTGATTTCCTTACTATCCTATGAGAAAGATCCAAGCATCTACGTGGTGTGTAAACTCTGCCAACATAAAGTCCTGTGGATCATGAAAAGCTTATGTAGTATATAATGGGAAATAAAGCATGTAAAAGTATTTTGGGGTTTGAAAAACAGACCCATTCTTACTTCAAGGCATAAGATTTGGAGTAAAAATCCCAAGTTGTTACCTGTATGGGCATAAACTATTAGATGATGGATCTGAGGTCTTGTATAAAGTGAGAATTAGATCGATGCCACGGTTTTATGAGATAGTCTTGTAAAATTTTAAGTGACTATCTCTTTTGAAGACTTTGTACACATCGCATGTGTTCAAAATTTAAGATGTGTGGCTAACTAAAAATTATTCATTATTGCAATATACAAAGTTCTTAGTAACAAATAATAATAATAATAGTGATAAGCCTGACAGAAATTTGAATGTGGCCCTGTATGAAGAACTTGTTCTTACTTTCATTCCATTTCCAAATATTAGATCAGTTCTGTTCCTCAGTTATGACACGCAGTTGTATTTGTTATTTTATTGTTTACAATTTCAATAGGAACAGGTTGTGCATGAGTTAAAGAATTGATGAGTTAAATTACAATATTAGTTCAAAAGCATGAAACAATAGCTTGATCTAATTCACCGCCTGAAATAACTACTACCGTCTTCAGTCTTAAAAGGCATTGCTTGTGACGTATGGGAAGTATAGTGATGCGTTTGTGAAATGAATAAATCTCCCGATTAGTAGTTTGCAAAACACCCTTAAGTTTCACTTTTTCCAGTGGTAAACCGCCAACAGCAGCAGAACTGAATTTGTATTCTCTTAATACTGAGATGGTCACTGACCTTCATAAAAGTTCTCTTGCGGAAGTGCGGGCAGGGAGTTTTCAATCGGGTGCATTAAGCGGAGGGCGCAAGGTGGGCGCGTGGAATCAAGAACTACAAACTCTGGGCAAGGATGGTTTGCGGGCAGTTAGAGGACGGCTGCCCAGGGGCGCTCATGGTCAGGACCCGCCCGCCGGCTCTGGACACGGGGGAGACGCGGCTTCACCCCCGGGGGAAGAAGCCGGAGGAGGGCCTGCAGCCGGGCCTGCAGCCGGGCCTGCAGCCGGCTCCAGCGAGGCTGCCTGGAGAAGCCCATGCAGAGAGGAGCCTGGGGGCTCAGGCCGTGGGGTGGCACGACTGAGCGACTTGCACCCACGCAAGCCCGAGCGAGGCCCCGCGCAGAAGACGAGGAGACGTGAGCACCCGGACCCCGAGCCCCGGCTTCCAGGCGGGGCCCTGGGCCGCGGGTCACGGTCTGTGCTCTGGTCGCTCGGCCTGCTTTACGCTCTAATCGGTTTGTCAGCAAGATTCTGAAAATCGAAACGGAGGACAGTGTAGAAAATCCACTGCCACTCTACTGCCGTTGTATTACTCAGCTTTAACCACACGATGGAGCGCTTTCTCCATTTTTCCTCATACTAATTTTGAAGAAAATCCATGCAGGTAAGTACTAGATGTAATAAAAGACGTTTAAACTTAGCAGAATATTCCTCTGAACATTTTAGGTTCCTTTTGACAAGGGAATTAATTAAATAAGTTCACAACAAGCCATAGATTGTTGCAGATGAAATTTCAGGTGGCTGAAAAAAAATCAATTCAGGAACATTGATTTTAATAATTCTTAGAAGAGACACTAAAAAAAAAAAACATGAATATATAACCACTTCAGAAAAGAACGCTGTTTCATTGTGATTGATTGAATGCAAATTGTGTCAACGTGTCAGTGAAAGTTTCAACTTTCATCTCGGGTTAGAAGGATCTGTTAACAACAACAAAAAAAAACACTCCTTATACACAAATAAGTCATTCCAATATTTAATAAAGAGTTATCTATCTTACTTTCAATAAGCAATCATTAAATGGAAAGGCAAACAGAATAGTAAAGGAAAATAACAGTGCATACATCTCTAAATTGGGTTTTGAGTGACAGGCAAACTCAAAAGGCACTGGGAAGTCCTGTATAATAGCAATCTGGAGGCCCAGTTGGGAAAAGGTCACTGGAGTGTATCTGCTCCACTGGTGGAACTTCAGAATTGCAGCTTGAGTTGTTGTTCAGTCCCTCCATTGTGTCCGACTCTTTGCAACCCCATGAATTGCAGCACGCCAGGCCTCTCTGTCCATCACCAACTCCCGGAGTTCACCCAAACCCATGTCCATCGAGTCTATGATGCCATCCAACCATCTCATCCTCTGTCGCCCCCTTCTCCTCCTGCCCTCAATCTTTCCCAGCATCAAGGTCTTTTCCAATGAGTCAGCTCTTCCCATCAGGTGGCCAAAGTATTGGTTTCCATCACTCCTTCCAATGGACACCCAGGACTGATCTCCTTGAGGATGGACTGGTTGGATCTCCTTGCAGTCCAAGGCACTCTCAAGAGTCTTCTCCAACACCACAGTTCAAAAGCATCAATTCTTCGGCACTCAGCCTTCTTCACAGTCCAACTCTCACATCCATACATGACCACAGGAAAAACCATAGCCTTGACTAGACAGACCTTTGTTGGCAAAGTAACGTCTCTGCTTTTCAATATGCTGTCTAGGTTGGTCATAGCTTATCTTCCATGGAGCAAGTGTTTTTTAATTTTGTCACCATCTGCAGTGATTTTGGAGCCCAGGAAAATAAAATCTGTCATTGTTTCCATTATTTTCCCATCTATTCATCATGAAGTGATGGGACCAGATGCCATGATCTTAGCTTTTAGAATGTTGAGCTTTAAGCCAGCTTTTTCATGCTCCTCTTTCACTTTCATCAAGAGGCTCTTTAGTTCCTCTTCACTTTCTGCCATAAATGTGGTGTCATCTGCGTGTCAGAGGTTATTGATATTTCTCCCAGCAATCTTGACTCCAGCTTGTGCTTCTTCCAGCCCAGCATTTCTCATGATGTACTCTGCATATAAGTTAAATAAGCAGGGTGACAATATACAGCCTTGACAAACTCTTTTTCTAATCTGGAATCAGTCTATTGTTCCATGTCTGGTTCTAACTGTTGCTTCTTGACCTGCATACGGGTTTCTCAGGGGGCAGGTTAGGTGGCTGGTATTTCCGTCCCTTTAAGTATTTTCCACAGTTTGTTGTGATACACACAGTCAAAGGCTTTAGTGTAGTCAAAGAAGCAGAATAAGTGTTTTTCTGGAACTTTCTTGCTTTTTTGATGATCCAGTGGATGTTAGCAATTTGATCTCTGGTTCCTCTGCCTTGTCTAAATGCAGCCTGAACGTCTATAAGCTCACAGTTCACGTACTGTTGAAGCCTGGCTTGGAGAATTTTGAGCATTCCTTTAATGAGCATGTGAGATGAGTGCAATTGTGCGGTAGTTTGAGCATTCTTTGGGATTGCCTTTCTTTGGGATTGGAGGGACTGGAATGAAAACTGACCTTTTCCAGTCTTGTGGCCACTGCTGAGTTTTCCAAATCTGCTGGCCTATTGAGTGCAACAGTTTCACAGCATCATCTTTTAGGATTCAAAATGGCTCAACTGGAATTCCATCACCTCCACTAGCTTTGTTTGTAGCAATGCTTCCTAAGGCCCACTTGACTTCGCATTCCAGGCTGTCTGGCATGGGTGAATGATCACACTGTCATGGAAAACTGGGTAATGAAGATATTTTTTGTATAGTTCTTCTCTGTATTCTTGCCACCTCTTTTTAATATCTTCTTCTTCTATTATGTCCATACCATTTTGTACCTTATTTTGCCCATCTTTGTAGTTTGAGGTTTCCCACTTACAATCTCAGGCCTTAAACTGAAAGGATCATCAGTTTGCTCATAAACTGCTGCTCTGGTTTTATGTTAATCTTTCTTACAATGCTGTTTGCTTTGTCTTGCAAATCTTAGAGTGTTGTTAAGCCCCAGTTTCAGTTGGCCAGACCCCCTCTAGGGACTCAACAATTCCAAGACCTGCCTCCTTTCTTATCTCTGGTGCTCCTTGTCTTGCTCTCACAGCAAGCAAGACATCAGGTATGTGTCCCGGCAGGTCAGAAGCCTGTGTGCCTGCTTTTCTCTGAAGCCTGAACAGAGGACTTCCATTTAATATCCCTAACAGCCTGAACCAAGTCTTACAGTTATTAAACACGACTGAGCACTTGTACAGAAGTATGTCATCAAATTACATTCCATTGTATGTCTGTTTCTGCCAGATTTAGCATGTATTAGCAGAGATTATCTGTCTTTGATTTTTGATTAATAATGTTTTAGAGTAGTTATTAATCAAATAAGTTAGATAGTGATTTAGATAATTTAGAATATAGAAACAACACTATGTTGGAGATGTTTGGATGCCATCACCAACTCCATGGGAGATGGTGATGGACACGGAGGCCTGGCGTGCTGCGGTCCATGGGGTCGCAAAGAGTCGGACACGACTGAGCGACTGAACTGAACTGAGCTGCGCACCGCCAAATATCTGGTGCTGGTGGAGAAGCTTGCAGCTTACTGTGTGTTCACGGGCTTTATTTCACGTGATGCTGAAGGACCAATCAAATCTCTATTTCAAAGAATATTTTAAAGCCTGATGGATTCTGCAAAAAGTAAAATTGGCACCATCGCTTCCCTCCATCTTAAATATTTATACCACCGTCGGTATGCTTTTGTTCTTTAACAGCCTATCTTTAATTTGACATGCTAGGTAGCTTTAAATTATTGCAACCATAAAAAGACATGGTTCATGTCATTTTTGGACTCGACTAAATGACCTAATCAGCGCTGAAGAATTGATGGTTTTGAACTGTGGTGTTGGAGAAGACTCTTGAGAGTCCCTTGGACTGCAAGGAGATCCAACCAGTCCGTCCTAAAGGAGATTAGTCCTGGATGTTCATTGGAAGGACTGATGCTGAAGCTGAAACTCCAGTACTTTGGCCACTTCATGCAAAGAGCTGACTCATTGGAAAAGATGCTGATGCTGGGAGGGATTGGGGGCAGGAGGAGAAGGGGACGACAGAGGAAGAGATGGCTGGATGACATCACTGACTCGATGGACGTGAGTTTGAGTGAACTCCAGGAGTTGGTGATGGACAGGAAGGCCTGGCGTGCTGCGATTCATGGGGTCTCAAAGAGTCGGACACGACTGAACAACTGAACTGAACTGAATGACCTAAAAAAAAAAAAAGCTTCTAAAATCTTAAAATGTAGTATTCCTCTCCCCAGTTCAGAATCCTATTTTTCCCATTAGGTGGTGCAGTTCTTTTGGAATGATTCCCTTTTCTACTGTGATACTTTTCCAATTCTCTGTTCAGAATCAGGGTCTCTGAAATTCCTGTCTATGGGTGACGTCTTTGTATCAGGACATTGTCTGGAGGAAGCTTCAGTGCTAATACACTCGTTCTGAACCTCGCTGTCACCTGAATTTCCTCCCAGTCCTCTGCAGAAAGCCGTCTTCCTGAGCTCGTCGGCAGTGGCGGGCTAGGAACCAGCGGGTAGCGCCCAGTGCTCCGGGTCTCTCAGTGCGACACATGCCTCTCTTCCTGGGATGCTCTGTGATTCCAGGCTTCTTGCTGTGTTACTGGCCAGTCTTTCTCAGTTTTTTTTTTTTTTTCCCTATTTCCTTCACTTCTGACTCCATATTCTGATAAACTCCAGACTTGTTTCTCTAGGTCAGACCTCTTCTCTAAGCTCGTGCCTTGTAGCTAAAGTTGAATTCTTGATGTTTTCCGCTAGCCCACTGCAATGAATGGCATGATCGTCCATTCCCTCACTCGTGCAGGTCAGGAAGCTGATGCCCGAGTCTGTGCCCCTTCTCCTCTAATGCCCCCAGTTCCGACACATAAGCAGACTTTATGCAGCTTATTCCAAATCAAGTACCCAGCTTAATTTACCCCTATTTCTTTCTATTCCTATTGCCATCAGCTGAAATAGACCATCATGTCCCACCCAGACTATGGTATTAACCTTCTAATCCACATCATATTTTTCTTTCTTTTCCTTTTTTCAGTCCATTCTGTAGAGCCTCAGTCAAAGTAATCTTATAAACAAGCATGGTCTTACTCATTGTGTGAAACACTTCAGTGAATTATTTTTGTTCAGTTAAATTCTGTTAACCCACCTCGTCTGGTCTGACAGGCGCTTACCTCTCCTCCAGGATTCAGAGTCACTTTTTCCTCTTCTCATTATTCTGCAGCCACCAGCCTTGATGCATCTTCTTAACTTATTAGGTATTTCTTTTCAGCACAGGAGGTATTAGGATTCATTTCTCATGTCTTTTCTCATCTTTCAAGTTACAAACTGAGTAAGAACACCTGAGAAAAGCTTCCTTACTAGCTTGTCCCACTGTATCTCCATTAGATGTTGTCTGTTTTCTTGACATTGCTTCTTCATTCGTGCACATTTGTCTTCATCCTTTGTTACAATATAAGCATCTTTGTCGATAAACCAACTCGTTTTTGCTCACTCACTACAGGAAAATTTTTTAAAATTAAAGTAAATCTTAAACAGTAGGTGGTTTGTTAATATTCACTAAAAGAATTGAGTAAATTTATTGCTTACCAACTGACATGGTCGTTAAATTCTGAAGAAATGACTGTGGAAAATGACAAGCAGGATCATGAAATATTATTGATGAAAGTGTTGGGATAGAGTGCTGATCACTGAGCCAGGGTCAGTGAGGGTCACTGAGCTTTAAAAAACAGGTGAGAATAAGGGTAGATTGAGAGGTGGAACAGAAAGAATAAAAGCCTTTTGGAAGAGAATTCACAATCTCAAATTAAAGTATCAGCGGAGAGAAAGGACATGAGAATTTTCAGCATTAATATTTTAGTAAAAATAGTTATTGTTCTTCAATCACTCAGGCACATCTGACTCTTTGCAGCCCCATAGACTGCAGCACACCAGGCTTCCCTGTCCCTCACTGTCTCCCAGAGCTTGCTCAAACTCACGTCAATTCAGTCGGTGATGCCATCCAACCATCTCATCCTCTGTCATCCCCTTCTCCTCCTGCCTTCAGTCTTTCCCATCATCAGAGTCTTTTCCAATGAGTCGGCTCCAGGTCTTGCTTTTATTGGCTGTATAAAGCTTCTCCATCTTTGACTACAAAGAACATGAT
Organism: Procapra przewalskii; assembly: GCA_006410515.1. Lineage (NCBI taxonomy): Eukaryota > Metazoa > Chordata > Mammalia > Artiodactyla > Bovidae > Procapra > Procapra przewalskii. Next base: position 1,923,022 of record SJYF01000973.1, read on the forward strand.
CAATCTAATTTAAGACCAACTGGCGATGCCCATGTGTAAAGACATTTCTTGGGTTGTTGGAAAAGGAGCACTCTTGGCAAAACTCTTTGTTAGCCTTTGCGCTGCTTCATTTTGTACTTCAGGACCAAACTTGCCTGTTACCCCAGGGATCTCCTGGCCTCCTACTTTTGCATTCCAGTCCCCTGTAATGAAAAGGACATCTGGGTTTTTTTTGGTGTTAGTTCTAGGTGTTGTCCGTCTTCATAGAACTGGTCAACTTCAGCTTTTTAAGCATCAGTGGTTAGGGCATAGACTTGCATTACCATGATGTTGAAATGCTTGCTTTGGAAATAAATGAAAATTATTCTGTTGTTTTTGAGATTGCACCCAAGTACTACATTTCAGACTCTCTTACTCCATTTTTTCTAAGGGATTCTTGCCCACAGTAGTAGATATAATGGTCATCTGAGTTAAAGTCACCCATTCTCGGCCACTGTAGTTCACTGGTTCCTAAAATGGTGATGCTCTCAGTCTTGCCATCTCCTGCTTGACCACGTCCGGTTTACCTTAATTCATTCCAGGCTTCCATGCAATATTGTTCTTTACAGCCCTGGATTTACTTCCACTGCTAGATACAGCTATGGCTAAGAGTCATTCTCACTTTGACCCAGCCACTGCATTCTTACTGGAGCTAATAGTAACTTTTGTCCACTCTTCCCCAGTAGCATACAGATTATTCTACTCTAAGCCTAACTGCTGATTTCTCTGACCACAGTTCTCATTTTGCAGTATATTTACTTTGCCCAACATGAGGCTTATCTTTATAATACACTTTGAAAAACCCAGTAGAGAGGGGATAATGAAGATCAACAGCGTGGACAGTATGGCCATAAAGCTTTACCAACACCTCCACAATGAAGTGGAGTATTCTTTCCCTGAAGCTGAGTCTTTGAGCAAATGCAGTAAATGCTTAGATTATGAATTGTTTGAACTGCATTTTCAATAAAATATTGGCCTTTTTAATAAAAAACAGTTTGCTTTTCAGATGAAAGAGACCTATGCTCCAACAGAAAGAACTATGATGAGTAAACGTGATTGCTTAGAGTGCACGTGGGTTTCAAAGGAACTTTTGGAAACTTTTATGAGTCAGATGGGGCTTCCCTGGTGGCTCAGATGGTAAAGGATCTGCCTGCGATACAGGAGACCCAGGTTCAATCCCTGGGTCCGGAACTTCCCCTGGAGAAGGGAATGGCAATCCACTCCAGTATTCTTACCTAGAGAACTGCATGAACAGAGAATCCTGGAAAGCTACAGTCCATGGGGTCACAAAGAGTCAGACACGGCTGAGCATGCATATGAAAGGAATGAATAACTCAGATAATTCTTCCAAGCACTGGCGTGTGTATTATCACTTTGTTAGATGCTAAACATGGGGAAAATGACTGATGCAGTTTCCCTTTTTCTTCCACGTTTTTCCTCAATAAAGCTCAACTTCAAGTTAGGAACTACAAGAATTTGATGTTGACAAAACTAAAGGCCAGAACTTCTTCTTCTGGTGTGGCTAAACTGGAAAGTATTTTAGTAAGAGTGGGAATAACTATATTTTCAGTGCATGACTCAATGGCTGTTGCTTCAGGAAATATCTGGAGAACAGCATAATTGCTCAGAATTTCAGAGAAAGATAAACATTTTAATAAATCCATCTGCATTCCCAAGGGATTAAATCCTATATATAATACAAGAAGAAAAGCTTGATCATGAAATTTGATTTTGTAAAAGTCAGGGAGCTTTGGATAGCATTAGGTGAGTAAAACATAATTATCAACAGCTAAAATTAAAATGTTTTGTGTACTGCTTTATACTATAGCTTAATAATATATTTTGAAAGAAGAAATGATGATAATTCCAGCTTGGTTCTTCTTTCTAGAGATTGTTTTGGCTATTTGCAGACTTTTGTAGTTCCGAGTGTGTTTTAAAACTGTTTATATTTCTGTCCATTTGGGATTTTGACAGCATTTCATTGAATCTATAGATCATACTGGACAGCATGGACATATTAACAATGTTAATTGTTCCAACATATAAATGTGATATGTCTTTCCATCTGTTTGTGTCTTTTTAATTTCTTTAATCAGTGTTTTATAGTTTTCAGTGTATAGTTCTTTCATTGCCTTGGTTAAGTTTCTGCCTGTGTATTTTATTATTTTGAGAGTGTAGCAAAAATGTTTGTTTTCTTAGATTCTCTTTCTAGACAGATTGTTGTAAATACATAAAAATGAGGCTAGCAGGAAGACAAGCACGTGGACTGATACAGAACAGAGAATCCAGAAATAAGATCATGTATATGCCGTCAGCCATTCTTCAACAAGGATGCCAAGAACACGCAATGGGGAAAGAATAGATTCTTCCACAAATAGTGTTGGGAAAACTTTCTATCTGCATACACACACACACACACAAAGGGAATTTAGACTCTAATCTTACACACACAAAAACGAACCCACAATGAATGAAAGACTTAAACATACAACCTGAACCTACAAAATCCCTAGAAGAAAACATAAGAAAAACTTCGTAACTTTGATCTTGGCAATTATTTCTTGGATATGACACCAAGAGCACAGGCAACAGCAGTAAAAATAAATAATAAGGATGCATCAAACCAAAGAAGGGTGTACCTGGCAAAGGAAACGAGTTAAAAGAATGAAAATCACCAGACGAAAGACAACGTCTCATTCAACTGAACTGAGAAAACACTTGCAAATAAGATACCTGATAAGGCATTAGTAGAGAAGACAGGTAAGGAATGCCTTTAACTTAATAGCAAAGAAAAAAAGAATTAATTAATTTAAAAATGGGCAGAGAAACTGAATAGCCATTTTCCAAAGGACACAAGTAGCCAACAGGCACGTGAAAGACATCAACACTAATCACCAGGAAAATGCAAGTCAAAACCACGATGGAGTATCGCCTCACACACCCGTCAGGATGGCTTTATCAGACAAAAGACAGCAAGTGTCCCTGAGGGTGTGGAGAAGCTGGAGCCCTTGTACACCATTGGTGGCAATGTAAAATGATCCAGCCACTGTAAAAAGTAGTATGGAGGTTCCTAGAAAGATTAAAAGCAGAGCTGTCATATGATCCAGCAATCCCATTCCTGGGTATTTATCCAAAACAATTGAAATCTGATCTCAAAAAGATATTTGCAATCCTGTGTTCATTGGAGCATTCACTCACAAGATTCAAGCTGTAGGAATAAGTTTAATGTCCATCAGCAAAGGAATGGATAAAGAAAAAATTAATACAATGAAATATCACTTAACCTTATTAAAAAATGTCTTGCCATATGTGGCAATCTGGATGAGCTTGGAGGACGTTATGCTGAGATAAGTCAGACATAGAAAGACAGAGACTACATGATTCCACTAAGATGAGGAATCCTTATAGTCAAACACAGAAACCGAGTTCAGTGGTGGTTGCTGGGAGCAAGGAGAAGGGGGAATGTGAATTGCTGCTCAGTGGGATGAAGTTTCAGTTGTACATAATTATTAAGTTTCTAGAGAGCTCATTTTCTCCCTTGGGTTTGTAGTTAGCATGATATTGGACACAACATTTTGTGAAAAGGGTCGATCTCATGATAAGTGTTCCTACCACAGTAAAAGATATGACATAAACAACAAACTGGTGAGGTTGAGAGTAATTCCCGGTACAATTCTGGAAAGTGTGCACTGGTTTTAGGAACATTCTAGAAAAAAATGTGGTGATCACGAGGGGGCAGCGCGTGACTGCTAGCAAGCCCCACGCTTCATTTCCTTTCCTGGTGCATCAGTGGGGGGTGGGCTCTATAAATGCCTTTGCAGCGTCTCTGAACTTTAGCAAAGCCCTCTTTTTTAATTATTGAAAATGTAGTAAGATCCATGTACACATATACATACACATACTGCATGCATGTCTATCTGCATGCATGCATGCATGCACATACACGCACACAGACGCATGTCTTCCACTCTTTTCAGTATCCTTCTGTCTGAACATTTAATATATCCCGGTGTAGTAGTGACCTTGATTTACTCTCTCTGAAAGCAATTCTTTAAATGCTATTATTCTGTAAAGTACTGCGCAGAGACTGTCTAGAAGATAGTTTTGTGGAAAGCCTTTTGAATATCTCCAAACAAGCATTATTTTGAATAGGAAATGAAATAGAGCTTTTCCCAGAGGAATATAGTGTTTTTATCTCAGCAATATTGAATTCTCACTGCACAGTATTTCCAGAGCACATCTCTATAATGACTTTATGCTGTGTATATCACATTTCTGACCAGAATGAATGCGGTTTAGTTTAAATATCTATCTCACAAATGTTTATGATAGTAACTGCAATTGACTACTTTTTACTGGCCATAAAATTGGAGAGTTAACCATAGATTTAGACTTGGGATAAATGAGTTTGTTTACCAAAGCTGACAGAATTGAACATTTTTCCAAAATTCAGACATGACTGAAGTGACTTAGTGCACACCCCCCCCAATATTGCCTGTGGTTATTAGAATTCTGAAGACTTGTTCTTGAGTATATCTCCATTTATTGCATTTTTCCAGAGATAACATTATAAACTGTATTACTTTAAAATACCATTTCTCAGCAATAAAATTCACAGCTAGATATGATCAGAAGCTGATGATGCCCAAACACATCGTGGATGGTTAAGAGATAACTACTTGTGATATCAAGTAAATAAAGTGGAAATTGGATCTCCACTGCCTTTTTTTTGTTTTTCTTTTGATCCACAAAATCTGAGATGCCAAAAGATAGCTGTTTCAATAAAAATAACATTTTAAAATGGATTTGGTATTCAACTGAAATACAGAAACTTTATAAAATAGAGTCCTGATTACTATTCCTTTTGATAAACATGTTATCCCTTTTTAAGTTAAGATAAGAGAAAGAAAAAGAGAGTGAGGTCAGCCATGTCTGACTCTTTGCAACCCCACGGAGCCTGCCAGGCTCCTCCATCAGTCGAACCAGCAATGAATACTTTTGCAACTTGCAATTGTTTTAATTTGGGGCAAGGTACTCAGCTGTTTTAAACCTGTCTTCCAAATGGAATTATAAGTTTGTGCATTGAGAAGGGTTAACTAACAAACAAATGATATATTGAATGAACTAAGCCCATTCCTGTCAGACAAAATCCTCATTAATTAGTTGTCTTCATAGTTGTAAGGATAACAGAGGAGATTAAGATTCAACCAGATTAATTTTTACGTTAGACTAGAATAGAATTTTATAAGCTTATTCTTTGTATGTGAGTTCCAAACTGAAATGAGTGTGCATGCAAACAGAACATTCTAGTCACACAGTTTATGCGCTGCCCTTAAATATGTCCTCCTCATTTGCGCTTCTTTCCTTCATGTTTTGGCCAGCAAAGCCTTCCCTTGCTTTCAAATCTGCTGTTCAAAGACATACGCATTAGTGGAAACCCAGCTGAACCGTTCTATCTTCCTTGAAGTCTTTTCAGATATTGCAATTTGAATAAACCTGTCCTTGTCTGCCATTCCCGTAGTATCTATTATGTTCAACTTTTGCAGCTATTTATGAAATATCCATCTGCCCCAATAGACCAAATTGTGCAAGCATTCAGCTCTATATTCTCTGCTGCTTGTAACACAGCCTTGTGTACTCGACATTTATTTGTTTACCACAAAATTTTCTAGCTGTTTCTATTTGCAAGTCACTGAAGGAGTATAAAACATCCATAATAGTGAGTGATAATAGTCTGTGCTTTGTGCTAAGGATTTGACTTGTCCAGCTGTCACATTTCTGGTAGAATCTGCTGTCAAGAACACAGGTGTAGATCTCAAAGTTTTTAAAAAGGCAGGGGGTGGGGGGAAATGCTTCTTAACACTAATGAATACAATTCTCCTAAAGCCTATAGGTTACTCTGTAGGTTTCTCAGTACTCAGATCAGAGTGTATGACTTAACTATATAAAATTAAACTAAGGCATTCATTTATTAGTTGCCTGGTTTCCATTGGCAACCGTTAAGTCCTCTCTAAGTCCAAGTACCTTAGACTATAATCAGGAATGGAAGGGAATCACTTGGAGCACAATCAGCGACAGCCTCATAGAGTGTCAGTGGTGAGGAATGATACAGAAAACATTATAAGAACGGCAGACTGGACCTTCTAGTGGGAGAGGAACCAACTCCACTTATGTCAATAGATTGTGAAGTTTCCTACAGAGTAAAAATAAAGTGTTCATCACCAAGGACAAGCATGCCTCTGACAAACAGCAATTTGAAGCTATAAAAGATTCAGCATCAATGGAGATGAATGCACTTATGGTAACAAACGGCTATAGAAACCAGAAGGGGCTGCAGACAGTGAACCCCAGGGGCTTACGCAGGCCCTGGTGGTCACAGCAGTGTGTCCAGTGGGAACACAGGCTCAAATGTTTGTAAGCTGTCTTTACCAGAACAAGTATTCTGCAGCTATTTAAAAGGACTTTTTCATTCAATTCAGTTCAGTTCAGTCGCTCAGTCGTGTCCGACTCTTCGCGACCCCATGAATCGCAGCACGCCAGGCCTCCATGTTCATCACCATCTCCCGGAGTTCACTCAGACTCACGTCCATCGAGTCCGTGATGCCATCCAACCATCTCATCCTCAGTCGTCCCCTTCTCCTTCTGCCCCCAATCCCTCCCAGCATCAGTCTTTTCCAATGAGTCAACTCTTCGCATGAGGTGGCCAAAGTACTGGAGTTTCAGCTTTAGCATCATTCCT
>SJYF01000973.1:1940584-1955329 GCA_006410515.1 Procapra przewalskii
ACTTTGGCCACCTCATGCAAAGAGTTGACTCATTGGAAAAGACTCTGATGCTGGGAAGGATTGGGGGCAGGAGGAGAAGGGGACGACAGAGGATGAGATGGTTGGATGGCATCATGGACTCGATGGACGTGAGTCTGAGTGAATTCCGGGAGTTGCTGATGGACAGGGAGGCCTGGCGTGCTGCGATTCATGGGGTCGCAAAGAGTTGGACATGACTGAGCAACGGAACTGAACTGAACTGAACTGAATCTTCTCTTAGGTATACATACTAATTACCCATGTTTGATCCAAAACTTTGTTATAATAAGGAATATATGAATTTTTAAGACCGTTACGTTCTCTTAGAATAGCCAGGCAACATGGAGAACATGGTATAAATGTTATTAATTCATGCTTGTAACAATATTAGTAATATGCATAGAACCACGATATTAGACAATTTATTTCAAAGTACAAGGAATGATAAAAATATATATCATGTTAAGACAAATAACAAAATTTAATGAACCCCAGAATGTACTTCTAACTCCAAGTTTTGGCAATATTTAAGTTTAGAGATTGGAGCAAATGTTTTCTGTATAATAAAAAGGGTTTGAAGTTATTTTCTCTGAGTTTAAAGTGTCAAAATTAAGCCACAGAATCTGTAGATTTGTCACTTGAAATATATTATAGATTATGCAAACTGTCAAAAGTTAAAATAACTATTGAGGATTACCATAATTTCATAAAACTTTATATTATATGATTTTTTTAAAAAATAGAAATGTACAGTCTAGTAGAAATGAAGAAATAAAGATAATCATTGGAGTAAATTTTGGGAGCAAAATAGCTAATTATTACGAATGTCAAATTCTGTGAATAAAGGCTGGGGAAGAAAATTGATTGACATTGGAAAGGGCAGCAGGAGTCTGAATAGCTTGAATTTCAGAACATGAGAATATTTTCATGTCTTTTGTAGAAAGCATCTTAGAATCTTTGGCCAGTACACTCAGATTTGTGTCTGACATGAAAATGGGATATGCTGTTAAATCTCAAGAGCATAGAGTATCCCATGAGGACTCCCAGTAGGAATCAAGTGTGAAGTGATTTGGTGTCAAATGTGTTTCACCACTAGACATGGCACTGGGCTGTAATTTTAAGAGGAGGGAAAATATTAAATCTCTTTACCAAAGACTTCTGTTACCATAACTCCCCATTTGAAATCAATCAATCTGACACCTAAAAACTTAAACACTGTTACTCTATCATGAGGTTCATTATGCTGACATTAAGACTATGGTTACCATGTTTCATGATTCCATCACTTCCATTATTGTGATTTCAGCTAGAGAAATAAGGCCTGCAGTGTTACTCAAGACAGAGTACACTCATAAACACTACTGGGTACTTTGATCCTCACTGAGTAATTATAGTTCTATACTACTAGGGTCTTTGGAGAAGGCAGTGGCACCCCACTCCAGTACTCTTGCTTGAAAAATCCTGTGGACGGAGGAGCCTGGTGGGCTGCAGTCCATGGGGTCACTAAGAGTCGGACAGGACTGAGCGACTTCACTTTCACTTTTCACTTTCATGCATTGGAGAAGGAAATGGAAACCCACTCCAGTGTTCTTGCCTGGAGAATCCCAGGGACAGGGGAGCCTGGTGGGCTGCCGTCTATGGGGTCGCACAGAGATGGACACGACTGAAGCGACTAAGCAGCAGCAGCAGCAGCAGCAGGGCCTTAAACTTAGCCCAGGAAACTTTTATAATAATCCCCTTTCAATAATTTCTATAATGCTGCTAAGTCCCTTCAGTCGTGTCCAACTCTGTGCGACCCCATAGATGGCAGCTCACCAGGCTCCCCTGTCCCTGGGATTCTCCAGGCAAGAACACTGGAGTGGGTTTCCATTTCCTTCTCCAATGCATGAAAGAGAAAAGTGAAAGTGAAGTCGCTCAGTTGTGTCCGACTCTTAGCGACCCCATGGAATGTAGCCCACCAGGCTCCTCCATCCATAGCATTTTCTAGACAAGAGTACTGGAGTGGGGTGCCATTGCCTTCTGCAGTTTCTATAATAATTGAATATAATTCGTTCAGACTTCCCATTTCTGCTTTGATTTGACTCTTTAAAATGGCCCTGTTCTGGACATGTTTGTGTCTTCATCTGAATAAATTCTCCTTAGCAACCGAGTTAGGTTTCCTAACTCCGTATAATGGGTCTAACACAGCCTGGGTAAGCGTCCATAAGAGGTAAGGCTGTGTTTCAATTCTAGACATATTGATAACTTCAAGACTCCTGTTGGATCTGTCTCCAGGGCCCGTATGGTCTGCTTGTCCGGGACAGTTCTGATTTATGTCCTTCCAGTTCAGCATTTGCCCTCCACCCAAGTGTCCTATTTTCGATGATAAATTGAACGGTCACTCTAGATCACACTGAGAAACCAGAATTACTTAATCAAGATTCAGACACAGAATCAATTCACTGGAAAGCTAGATATGTGGTTTCTACTTAAGAGCTTTAAAAAATTTAAAAAGGGAATCCAAGCATCTATTCAAGTTAGTGTCTAACAGATACTTGCATGAGTATCAGTGTGTACACCAGCTAGCTTAACACTAAAAAAACAAAAAGATATGAAACATGGGGGTGAGTTCTAGGGATTAGTATTAGAGCTGCAAACAGGATTTGTAGGAAGAATCTGTCCCTGACTAAAATTGATTAATAAAGGGTGCTCTTCTTCAAGTGCTTTTATAATAATTCCCCGCCACTATTTTTCTAAGTGACTTACGACAAAATAGGTTATGTTTTCAGGCAACGGAGTTCTAAAAGTATTATCATCAAAATAATCATCTATACATAGATAGAGACGAGCTGAGCATCTGGTCAGTTTTTGAATGACCCCTTGGCAGTTGGCATTCCCTGTACTTGGGAATTTTTTTCCTTTTGAGAGTCTCGTTGCTTGCTTCTTCTCCATCAGGTCTTTGCTCAAAGGTCATCTTCTAATGCAAACCTGTGTAACTGGACTAAAGCAGCGCTTGCCTCATTCTCCACACACCTTAATTTTTCGTTGCTTGACTCTTTTCAGCACACTAAGGCTTTCTAACATACGGTATCGTTTACGTATTTCTGACTCTTTACCCACCCCTCTAAAATGGAGGAGGGCATGGCAACCTGCCCCAGTGTTCTTGCCTGGAGAATCCCACAGACAGAGGAGCCTGGTGGGCTACAGTCCATGGGGTCACAAAGGGTCGGACATGAGTGAGCGACTAACACACACAAAATGCTACCCCATTGAGAACAGGTTTTTCTTTTGCTTTGCTTTGTTTTTCGTGTCTATTTCTTTCACTAATATTCTTGCAATATATAACATAATGTCTGACATATTGTAGGTCTGCAGTAAACGTTTGTTGACGAAAAGAATGAAGACATAGATTCTGAATATGCTGAATTTCAGCTTAGAGATGAATGCTCTGACATTCTTGTTGGAAGCATGTTTCAGAGGTTAACGTGGTGATTCACGGGAACGGCAGCTTCCTTTGGTTACTTGGATATTAGCCATCTCTGAGAACCAACACTGGTTACATCTTTTGCGCATATGTAATACCAAAACTCACAATAATGCTACATGATGGATATGAAATTGAATAATATGACTTAGGGGATCTATGTATAACCTGTCAGTTTTGTTTGTTCGTTTGTTTGCTTTGAACACTAAGTTTAAGACTGATGTTCTTTCTTGGATTGTGAATCCAGCCTCATTTTCTTGTAGTTACATCCATACTGAAGAGCTGATTCCCAAGGGACCAAGAGAGCTTTCTTTCTGATATTATTGAGGTTCCCATTCGATAGGCAAATATTAATTAGTGATTCTATGGGCAACCATGAAAAACAGTTGTTCCCTTGAAATAGCTTTTTCCATTCCAAGTAATATGACCAATCTCATTTAGACTAACTTATCATCACTGACTGACTACTGACTATATGCTAGGCAAACCCAGTCATCATTTGAAATTTACAAGGTTATATTTTTTATTAATTTTTTATTGGAGCACAGTTGATTTACAATTGTGTGTGAATTTCTGCTGTGCAGCAAAGTGAATTAGTTACACATATAACCACTCTTTTTTTAGGTTCTATTCCCATATTGGCCATTACAGAGCACTGAATGGAATTTCCTGTGCTGTACCATAGGTTTTTATTATTTATTTATTTTATATATAATAGTGTGTATTGGGGGCTTCCCTGGTGGCTCAGCTGGTAAAGAATCTGCCTACGATGCAGGAGACCCTGGTTCAGTTCCTGGGTTGGGAAGATCCCCTGGAGAAGGGATCGGTTACCCACTCCAGTATTCTTGGGCTTCCCTGGTGGCTCAGATGGTAAAGAATCCACTGCATTGCAGAATACCTAGGTTCGATCCCTGGGTTGGGAAGATCCCCTGGAGGAGGGCATGGGGACCCTCTCCAGTATTCTTGCCTGGAGAATCCCATGCACCGAGGAGCCCAGCAGGCTACAGTCCACGAGGTCACAAAGCGTCGGGCATGACTGAGCGACCGAGCATGGCAGCATGTGTAAGTCACGCTCAGTTTTCCGGTTTATCCCTCCACTCCCCTCCCACCTTGGTGACCAGAAGTTTTATACATCTTTGGTTTGTGATTCAATTTCTGTTGTGCAAATAGGCTCACTTGTAGCAATTTTTTTTTAGATTCAACATATAAATTATATATTCATCTTCCTCTATCTGCCTGACTTCATTCAGTATGCTTATCCTTAGGGCTATCCATGTTGCTGCACTGGGATAGTCTCATTCTTTCTTATGGCTGAGTAATATTCCATTGTATACATGTACAATATCTTCTTTATCTGTCCCTCTGATGATGGACATTTAGGTGCTTCCAGGTCCTAACTGTTGGAAATAGTTCTGCAGTGAACAAAATGAGGATGCATGTATCATTTTAAATTATGGTTTTCTCCAGATAAATAGACAGGAGTGGGATTGCTGGGTTATATGGTAGCTCAATTTTTAGCTTTTTAAGTAGTCTTGTACTGGCCTCCATAGTGGCTGTAGCAATTTACATTCCCACCAAAAGTGCAGGGGGGTTCTCTTTTCTCTACACCCTCTCCAGCCTTTATTGTTTACAGCCTTTTTTAGGAATGGCCATTTTGAATAGTATGAGGTAATACCTCATTGTAGTTTTAATTCGTGTTTCTCTGATAATTAGTGATGTTAAGCATCTTTTCAAGTGCGTTTTGGCTATCTGCTTGACTTCCTTGAAGAACTTTCTATTTAGATTTTCTGCCCACTTTTTTGGGGTGGCGGGAGGATCGTATTTCTGACATATAGCTGCATGAGCTATTCATTTATTTTAAAGATTAATCCCTCATCAGTTGCTTCATTCGCAAATATTTTCTTCCATTTTATGGGCTGTCTTTTTGTTTTGTTTATGGTTTTCTTTCTGATGCAAAGCTTTTTAAAGTACAACTAGGTACCATTTGTTTATTTTTGTTTTTATTTTCATTACTCTAGGAGGTGGATCAAAATAGATATTGCTGTAATTTAGGTCAGAAAGTATTCTGGCTGTTTCCAGAGTTTTAGATGAATTTTATGGTGGCCACTCTTACACTTAGGTCTTTGATTCTTTTTGAATTTTTTTTTTTTTTTTGGTATGGTGTTAGAGAATGTTTCCGGAGAAGGCAATGACACCCCACTCTAGTACTCTTGCCTGGAAAATCCCATGGGCAGAGGAACCTGGTAGGCTACAGTCCAAGGGATTGCTAAGAGTCAGACACAACTGAGTGACTTCACTTTCACTTTTCACTTTCATGCATTGGAGAAGGAAATAGCAGCCCACTCCAGTGTTCTTGCCTGGAGAATCCCAGGGACGGGGGAGCCTGGTGGGCTGCCGTCTATGGGGTCACACAGAGTCAGACACGACTGAAATGACTTAGCAGCAGCAGCAGCAGCAGCAGAGAATGTTTCAACTTCACCCTTTCCATTTAGCTGTCCAGACTCCCCAGCACCAATGACTGAAGTGACTGTTTTAGCTCTGTTGTGTATTCTTGTTTCCTTTGCCATAGACTGGGGGACCATAGGTGTTGGGGTTAATTTCTGGTCTTTCTATCCCATTATCTCTACTTCTGTTTTTGTACCAGTGCCGTATTGCTTTGGTGACTGTAGCTTTATAGTATAGTCTGATGTCAGGAAACCGGTTTCCTCCAAGTCTGTTCTAAGATTATTTTGGAGAAAAAATGGCAACCCACTCCAGTACTCTTGCCTAGAAAATGTCATGGATGGAGGAGTCTGGCAGGTTACAGTCAACGGGGTCACAAAGAGTCGGACACAACTGAGTGACTTCACTTCACTTCAAGATTATTTTAGCTATTTGGGCGTCTTTTGTGTTTCCATACAAATTGTAAAATTTCTTTTCTGAATTATGTGAAAACTGTCATTGATAATTTACAGGAACTTTACTGAATTTGTAGTTTCCTTTGGGTAGTACCGTCATTTTCACAATATCGGTTTTTCCAGTGTAAGAACATGATTTATCTGTCCTTAGGTAGGTTTATTCCTAGGTATTTCATTCTTTTTGATGTGACGGTAAATGGAATTGTTTCCTTAGCTTCTCTTTTTGATCTTTCAATGTCAGTGTATAGGGATGCAAAAGATTTCTGTGTATTTATTTTGTATCCTGATACTTCACAAATCCAGTGAGGAGCTCTAGTAGTTTTCTGGAAGTGTCTCTGGGGCTTCCTGTGTATAGCGTCTGGAGACGGCAACGGTAGTGTCGTGTCATCTGCAAACAGTGACGACTTTACTTCTTTTGCAATTTGGATTCTTTGTTATTTCATTTTCTTCTCTGATTGCTGTAAGACTTCCAAAACTATGGCGAATAATACTGATGAGAGTAGACATCCTTGTCATGTTCCTGATCTTAGATGAAATGCTTTCAGATTTTCACTATTGTGAATGATGTTTGCTGCCAGTTTGTCACATATGGTCTTAAATTGCATTGAGGTATATTCCCTGTACCCCCCCTTTCTAGAGAGTTTTTATCATAAATGTGTGTTGAATTTTGTCAAAAGCTTTTTCTGCATTTTTTGAGATTATAATATGGTTTTTATTCTTCAGTTTTTTAATGTGGTATATCACATTGATTGATTTGTGTGTATTTAAACATTGTTGCATCCTTAGGATAAATCTTTCTTGATCATGGTATATGATCCTTTTAATGTTTTTTTGAATTCTGTTTACTAGTATTCTGTTAATAATTTTGGCATCTATGTTCATCAGTAATATAGACCTGTAATTTTTCTTTTTTCATGATTTGTCTGATTTTGGTAACAGGGTGATGGTGGTCTCATAGGATGAGCTTGAGAGTATTCCTCCTGCAGTTTTTTAGAAGTAGAGAAGAATCAGAGAAGGCAATGGCACCCCACTCCAGTGCTCTTGCCTGGACAATCCCATGGATGGAGTAGCCTGGTGGGCTGCAGTCCATGGGGTCGCTAAGAGTCAGACACGACTGAGCGACTTCACTTTCACTTTTCACTTTCATTCACTGGAGAAGGAAATGGCAACCCACTCCAGTGTTCTTGCCTGGAGAATCCCAGCGATGGTGGATCCCAGTGGGTTGCCGTCTGTGGGGTCGCACAGTCAGACACGACTGAAGCGACTTAGCAGCAGCAGCAGAGAAGAATAGGTGTTAACTCTTCATTAAATGTTTCCTAGAATTCACCTGTGAAACCATGTGGTCCTGGGCTTTTGTTTGTTGGAAGATTTTTAATCACAGCTTTAATTTCAACACTTGTGACTGGTCTTCTTATACATTTTAGTTTTTCCCGGTTCAATCTTAGAAGATTTTACTTTTCTAAGAATTCGTCCCCTTTTTCTAGGCCGTTCATTTTCTGGTCATATCGCTGCTTGTAGTAGTCTTTCCTGACTCTTTGTATTTCTGAGGTGTCAGTCATAACTGCTTTTACGTTTCTATTTTATTTATTTGAATCCTCTCCCTTTTGGTCTTGAGGAGTCTGGCTAAAGGTTTATTGAGTTTGTTAGTCTTAAAGAACCAACTTTTAGTTTGTATGAACTTTGTTGTTTTATTTGTCTCTCTACTGTTGTTTTATTTGTTGGCGCTCTGATATTTATGACTTCTTTCCGTCTACTAATTGTAGGTTTTCTTTGTTCTTTCTGTAATTGCTTTAGGTGTAAGTTTACACTGTTGAGTTTTTCTTGCTTCCTGAGGTATCACTGTATTACCCTAAATGTTCCTCTTAGAACTGCTTTTGTTGCATCCCATAGGTTTTGGATCATTGTGTTTTGTTGTCATTTTTCTCTAGGTACTTTTTTATTTTCTTTTGATTTATTCAGTGATCCATTGGTTGTTTAATAATATATTGTTTGGTCCCCATGTGTTTGTGCTTTTTACAGCTTTTTTACCGCTAAATGATTTCTAATCTCGTAGTGTCTCAGTCAGAAAAAATAATGTTTGAAACAATTTCAATTTTCTTAAACTTACCAAAGTTTGATCTGTGACCCAAGATGTGATTTATCCCTGGAGAGTGTCCCTTGTGCGCTTGAGAAGCAAGCGCATTCTGCTGCTTTCCGATGGAATGTCTTCTAAGTGTCAATAAAGTCTGTCTGGTTTATTGAGTCAATTAAGACTTGTGTTTCCTCATTAACTTTCTGTCTTGATCATCCGTCCATTGATTTAAGGCGGGTGTTAAAGTCCCCCACTATTGCTGAGCATTCTCCCTTTTATAGTTTTATTTATTTTCTGTATATATTGCAGTGCTCCCATGCGGGATGCATAAATATTTACAAATTTTATGTCTTCTTGGATTGATCATTGATCATTATGTAGTGTCCTTCCTTGTTTCTTGTAACAATCTTTAAAGTCTCTTTTGTCTGATGTGAATATCACTATTCCAGCTTTCTTTTGATTTCCATTTGCATGGAATACCTTTGTCCGTCCCCTCACTTTCGTCTGCATGTGTCCCTAGGTCTGAAGCGAGTCTTTTGTAGACAGCATATATATGGGTCTTGTTTTTGTATCCAGTCAGCCAGTCTGTGTCTTTTGTTTGGAACATCCAATTCATTTACATTTAAGGTAATTATCAATATGAATGGGCTTCCCTGGTGGCTCAGATGGTAAAGAATCTGCAAGCAATGCAGGATACCTGGGTTCAATCCTTGACTTGGGAAGATACCCTGGAGGAAGCCATGGCATCAACATTAATGTTCTTATTGCCATTTTCTTAATTGCTTTGGGTCTATTTTTGTAGGTCTTTTTCCTTCCTTCACTGTTTTGTTCTCTTCTCTTACGGTTTGATAACTGTCTTTAGTGTTGCATTTGGGTTGCTTTTTCCTTTGTGTGTGTGTATTTATTGTAGTTTTTGAGTTTGCTGTTCCCATGAGATTTTGATTTCAATTCAGTTCAGTTCAGTCGCTCAGTCATGTCCGACTCTTTGCGACCCCATGAACCGCAGCACGCCAGGCCTCCCTGTCCATCACCATCTCCCGGAGTCCACCCAAACTCATGTCCATTGAGTCTGTGATGCCATTCAACCATTCTGATTCAGCAGTCTATAAATGTATAAGGTTGTTTTAACTTGCTGTTCTCTTTTTCACCTAGAGAAATTCCTTTAGCATTTGTTGTAAAGCTGCTTTAGTGGTGCTGAATTCTGCTAGATTCCACTTGACTGTAAAGTTTTTTATTTCTCTGTCAAATCTGAAAGACAGTTTTGCTTGGTAGAGTATTCTTAATGGTAGACTTTTCCCTTTTATAACTTGAAATATATCTCACCACTCCCTTGTGGTCTGGAGGGTTTCTGCTGAAAAACCAGCCGATGACCTTATAGGTCATTAGCTTTTGATATTTTTTCTTTGTCTTTCATTTTTGTCAGTTTGATTAATATATCTGTTGGCATATTCCTCTTTGAGTTCATCCTATATGGAGCCCTGCTTCCTGGGCTTGGGTGAGTGCTTCCTTTCTCATGTTAGGGAATTTTCTCAGATTTAATATACTCAAGTATTTTCTCAGACCCTTACTCTTTCTCTTCTCCTGAGACCCCTATAATGTGAATGTTGGTGTGTTTAATATTGCTCCAGAGGTCAAGATGAAATATTACTATTCTGATATAGTAGTTAAAAAAAAACAAAAAACAGAGTCCTAAACTAGCTTCACGATGCTTGGTACCAGTAAATATTCCAAAAGTGTTAGTGCCTTTTATTTTCTTCACCAGTCCTTGGAGTTCCCTTGTATTTGAAAACTGAATGTAAGTATATGAACTTACCAAAAACTGAGTATGAATTTCCTAGAAATTGGAGAAATTGTGAAAATTAAAGGAAGCATTACCTGTATATTTGTAAATACCCCTTAAATGCATATAAAATGAATAAAACTCATTATAAAATGCATTAAGTTTAAGGAGCCGTGTGAGGTTAATCAATTCTCTGTTCTCCCATTAAATATCTTAAGTAGCTTGGGAGGTTTTTTCTTTCATCTTACTTGACTTTGATTATTAGTTTTATAGCTAATATCATTCTCAAACACATAAGACAAGGGAAAAATCTTTTACTTGGCAGAATGAGATCACTTTAAGATGCTGATTCCGATTTTACATGACGCTAAAAATTGTTTCAGTGATCACATTATGCAGTGAAAGGGATTTCAGCCGCTGACACTGTAAAGACTGCTTCCATTGTACTTTTATAAAGCACACCAAAAACCTGTAGGCTTCAACTGACTTACCACATAGTGACAAACCCAGAAATTGCTGTGCTGCTTTAGTGGTAATTTCTTTTTCAAATTGTTTAATTGCTGTTGGATTATCTTCAGTCTTTCGTACCCTCAAAACCTGTCCAGAGCAGTGCCTGGTACATAGTAGCTGTTTTTTAAATGTTTGTCCATTTGTCAAATTAGTTTTCTTTTATTGAAAAACAAATGAATATGCTTCCACAGTAAAAACTTCCAATAGCTCAAAATAACTGCAATCAAAGGAAAGTGTCCCTTCCTTTCTAGAATACCAGTCTTACTGCCAGATGAACATCATCGAAGTTTCCTGGAAGACTGCTAGCTGAGACAGAACATTCGTATTGATACCTTTTCCCTCATGATACTATATTAATAAAAGGATTTAAACCACTGTACACTAGCAAGTTTTAAAAGAATAGAGTGGTGTTCATCTGCAAACAAATACCTTCAGCAATTCCAAGGAGACCGATTTTGACGGAAAAGAAAGTCAAATGAGGAAACAGGAGAGAGAAGGTCCCAAAGTGAAGCAACACTGTAAGGCTGGGGCAAGGGGTCACGCGAGGGTGTCCTTCCTATAAATGGGGGAACAAATCAAGAAGGAAGAAGAGAAGTTCAAGAGACCCTGCATCAAATCCCAGATGAGACTGTGCAGTGGGACTGGAGAGTGGGCAGTCCCGGTGGAACCTGGCCCCACCAGTGGGGGAGCAACTGGAGAGTATAGGAGCCCTGGAAGAGCACCTCAGAAAGAAAGAGCACCCTTCCTTTAAATAGGGCGCTAGTCTCCCTTTTAAGCTCATATCTCTTTTTAAAGTATGGATAACATTTCTTTGTAAAAGCAGATATTTTCATTCTTTTTCCTTCTCACTATTATTATGAAAATGTATACATGTGAAACCGTGGATAAGCCACAGTTTCAGAAACAGCAGGAAGTGTGCCAAAGACAGTCACTGGTACTGACGACCACAGAGGAAAAGGTGTGGACATGACATTAAAAGATGCTGGATTAGTCCATAGCCCAAGAGGAGAAAGGACCCCTCAGAGCTGATGGCCTGTCTGCTGGAAGATGAGGTTTTTCTGTGTGGCTTTCAGAGTTATAAAAAGATATAAATAGGAAACATGAACTAAATAGTGTTATGGATTGAGTGTGTTTCCTCAAAATATATCTGCTGAATCCTAACCCCAAGGTGACAGTATTAGGAAGTGGGGCCTCTGAAGGATGGTTGCAGCCTGAGGGCTCCATTCTCCTCAATGGGATTCGTGCTCTTAGAAAATGGATCCCAGAAAATTCCTTTACCCTGTTTCTACCACGTGAGGATACAATGAAAAGTCGGAAATCCGCAAAGGGTTCTCACCAGGACGACCATGCTGGCAATCTGATCTCAGACTCACAGCCTCCAGAGGGGCAGGGGATCCATTTCTGTTGTACCCAAGGCATCCAGTCTGTGGTCCTTTGTTACAGCAGCTCAGACTGTCTAAGACGAACAGAAAACTGAAGATGATGGACCTTCTCTGTCTAGGATTCTTCTGACACAGGAAAGGGGAGGCATCAGGAGAGGAGCTGGGGGAGGAAAGAGAGGGAAGGAGAGAATGAGAGAGGGAGAGAGAAGACTGAATCTTGGACTTGTGTCTAACCGGGTTCCCCTTCTGGCTTTATGTCCCAGTTGGAAGCTGGATATGGGATCCCTCAAGAGGTAAGCGTGCCTCACTAGAAAAAGGGTGGAGAGAGGTCTTGCTGGATGGACTCTGACTTGCTCCCAGCGAGGACAGTTTACCGCAAGTGGGATGGCTGAGAAAGGACACCCGGGGGTTCTCCTTAGCACTAGTAGTTTTGGGTTTGCATGGCATCACCGACTCAGTGGACGTGAGTCTGAGTAAACTCCGGGAGCTGGTGATAGGCAGGGGAGCCTGGCGGGCTGCAGTCCACGGGGTCACAAAGAGTCGGACACGACTGAGCGACTTCACGTCCACTTTTCCCTTTCCTGCACTGGAGAAGGAAATGGCACCCACTCCAGTGTTCCTGCCTGGAGAATCCCAGGGATGGGGGAGCCTGGCAGGGTAGAGTTGGAGCCTAAAATGTAGCAAATTTTGAATATATATCCAAGAGAATTTGAAAGAAAGTATATTTTATGTTTTCAGGGTATTACATTCAATATAATCATATACAGCTAAAATGCCTTACATATGAATTATATTTTAAACCTATAGTCTATAAATTCTTACCAATTTACCCTACTTGATGAACCATAGATTAAAAAGCATAAAGTCACCCACTTTTCTTATATCTACTTCATTCTCCAAGTATTCTGTTTCCCTTTTTGCTTTATACATGTTGAATGAAAAATCTTTGTTTTGAATTATATAATATACACAATCTTGTCTTCTTTAGGGATTTGACCTTCCAGTCAAACATAACTTTTGCTATTATAATAGTATCTCCATTCTTTTTCTTTGTATGTATCAAGATTTAATTTCTAGACTCTGAGTTATTTTGTTATAGGCAAGCTTTTTGTTTATAGCAATAATTATTTTTCCATATTTGTCTTTTATTGTGCATGTTTTTTGAGAAACAGCAGGGGACTTCACCTAACTGTATGCTCATTTGATTTTGCTCCATTTCTTCCCAGGTAAACCTGCCTGGCCAATCTAGAAGAAATTCTGCAGAGTGATTTTTCTCTTTTCCTTGAGTTGAAGCAGCTCTTCATATTAATATTTGTATTTTGTCATAGTAGCATCTTTATTTTGTCATATTCATATCTATGTTAACATTCTTATTAGCATATTAACATTTTTATTTTGTTCTCTCCTCA
This sequence comes from Procapra przewalskii, assembly GCA_006410515.1. Taxonomy (NCBI): domain Eukaryota; kingdom Metazoa; phylum Chordata; class Mammalia; order Artiodactyla; family Bovidae; genus Procapra; species Procapra przewalskii. The sequence goes on from SJYF01000973.1 coordinate 1,954,115, forward strand.
TGGACCCATACTAACGACAGTTATCCAAATTGGAAAGTTGCTTTCCTCATGATCTTACAAGACCTGCAAGTTCAGTTCTCATAGAAAATTTAAAGTCAGTCCAGAAGTTTGCAGGCTCTGAAACCCATGATTCAACACACAACCTTTTTTTCCAGCTCCCTTAACTTTACTCAATTTCTTCTGCTTTTAAATATATGCACATCTTTAAATGCTTAGGCTTCCCTTGTGGCTCAGCTGGTAAAGAATCCACCTGCAATGCAGGAAACCTGGGTTCAATCCCTGGGTTGGGAAGAACCCCTGGAGAAGGGAAAGGCTGCTGATGCTGCTGCTAAGTCACTTCGGTCGTGTCCGACTCTGTGCGACCCCATAGACGATAGCCCACCAGGCTCCCCCGTCCCTGGAATTCTCCAGGCAAGAACACTGGAGTGAGTTTCCATTTCCTTCTCCAATGCATGAAAGTGAAAAGTGAAAGTGAAGTTGCTCAGTCATGTCCGATCCTCAGCAACCCCATGGAAGGCTACCCACTCCAGTATTCTGGCCTGGAGAATTCCACGGACTTTATAGTCCATGGGGTCACAAAGATTCGAACATGACTGAATGACTTTCACTTCACTGCAAATCTTTAAAATAATTCAAAGGCTTCTCTTGTTTTCAAGATAATGCCAAGCTCCTGCATGTTAACTTACCATGCTTTCCTGATAGGAATGTATTTTTGTTTCCTATCTTGCTTCTTAAAACTTACTGCACTCTATGCTACAATCATACTAACAAATATTTTAGCTCAATTATTAATTCATGAATCTAATTTGGATCTATATTTGAACCATGCATAAAGAAATATATTTTTGAGACAAAGAAATTTGACTGGTAATTGGATTCTTGATGATATTAAGAAATTATTGTTAAGGTTTATAGATATGCTGATTGCTTTGTGTTTTTATTTAAATAAACCTTATCCTTTAGTTAATGCTGAGATACTTAATGAAAAACATGACATAATGTCAAGATTTCGTTCCAGTTCAGTTCAGACGCTCAGTCGTGTCCGACTCTTTGTGACCCCATGAATCGCAGCACGCCAGGCCTCCTTGTCCATCACCATCTCCCGAAGTTCACTCAGACTCACGTCCATCGAGTCCGTGATGCCATCCAGCCTTCTCATCCTCGGTCGTCCCCTTCTCCTCCTGCCCCCAATCCCTCCCAGCATCAGAGTCTTTT
>SJYF01000973.1:1955684-1977150 GCA_006410515.1 Procapra przewalskii
GTTTCCACTGTTTCTCCATCTATTTCCCATGACGTGATGGGACCGGATGCCATGATCTTCATTTCCTGAATGTTGAGCTTTAAGCCAATTTTTTTGTTCTCCTCTTTCACTTTCATCAAGAGGCTTTTAGTTCCTCTTCACTTTCTACCATAAGGGTGTTGTCATCTACATATCTGAGGTTATTGATATTTCTCTGGGCAATCTTGATTCCAGCTTGTGTTTCTTCCAGTCCAGAGTTTCTCATGATGTACTCTGCATAGAAGTTAAACAAGCAGATTTGGTTCCAAATAACCTGAAATTGGATAGTAGATAAAACTAAGTTCTTTCCATACTAAGAAACTAAGAAACTTTCCAAAACTAAGAAACTTTCCATAATAATAAAATGAAACAAAAAGTAGTCTTGACTAAACCATCTGATGTAAGTTATTTTCAGCTTTCTCATATCGTCAAATGGATAAATCATACTGAAAAGAACCATCTAGCAACAAGGAATGGAAGCAAAACGGGGCCAGTTTCTGCTTAATCTAGTATTTTCTGGAACATAGATATTTGGTCTTGGCACATTGAGAATCGGCAGCCACTTGATGGCATGTGCATTGATAGACTCCTGGATCTGTATGAGATACATTTAAAACAAAGACAGCAGAACTTTGATTCTGTGAGCCATGGTTGCATCAGGAAGTAGCTCTAACACAGATATCCAACCAGCATAACGTATTTTGCATTGCTATGAAAAACCCATGTTGACTTCATGGCCTGTGTCAGGAACAGCAAAATGAGGGCATCCTCTTGAAAAAGAGCTTTCATATACATTCACACGAACAAAAGATGGGAGAGGCAGGCATGTGCGCAAACACAGTTATATCGTTAACACGTTAACACTACAAACCAGGCTCTGAATCAGGATCCAAGTATTACAATGAAAGCTACTTACGGAAGGTTAAAGTCTGGAAGACAAGGTGGGGTAAGTGAAGCCGCTCAGTCGTGTCCGACTCTTTGACTCCATGGACTGTAGCCTACCAGGCTCCTCCATGGAATTTTCCAGGCAAGAGTACTGGAGTGGGTTGCCATTTCCTCCTCCAGTGATCTTTCCGACCCAGGGATTGAATCCAGGTCTCCCGCATTACAAGCAGTTGCTTTACCATCTGAGCCACCAGGGAAGGCCCAAAGAAAGGTGGAAAGATAATAAAAACAGTTACAGTTCTTCATCCAACCCCACAATCATATCTCCTCAAGAGATTTAAAAATAATATACCTCGATTCCAACCAAAATGAAACCAATCAGAATCTCTGGAGTTGGGATCAACTATAGGTATTTTTCCAGATAATACTAACATGTAGCAAATACTTAGAACACTGACAAACAGAAAGTTTTGCAAGCCTTTTTCTGAGGTCAGAGGCAAAGCTTTTTTGCCACCTTGCTTTCCATTGTTTACTCTCAGATCTGGCAAGAGGAAAAAATGAGTTATAAAGATAAGAGAAATGGCAATTAGATGGTACTTGGAATTTAGTCACTTATTTATTCTGCAAAAATTTATTGAGCACTTGTTATGTGCCATATGCTGGACATTCTGGTAGTTGCTAGTAATATGAAATTATTTAAACATTGAGCTTGTTCTGTCTACTGGGAAAGACAAGTAAAAAATCTGATTATGAATCTTAATGATAAGTGCTGAGTTGTAAGAGAAATTTCAATTATCCAGGTGAAAGTGAGGAAGTGGAGTGGCTCTCCTGAAACAGAGGAGTGAGGTCTGCCTCTGTCTTTTCCGTCTTTCCACTTAATTCATTTGTGGGAGAAAAACTGGGCAACTTGTCCCATGGTATGTTTCACTTTAATCTTCTGATTTTTTAAATATTTGTTTCCCCTGCCCTGTATTTCCTATAAACTGCAAGTTAAATCTAAAGATGGATCTAATTCTGGTTCCGGTTTTGACAGGAATCCTTCATAGTTTGAGTACTTCCATCAAGAGGCCAAAGGTATCCTCTCGTCCCTCTTCTTAGATTTTAGTGACCATTTATGATCATTGCCTAAAATCTGGTATTTCATCAAGGACTCCAAAATGGTGATTTCTTCTTAACTTATTTGCTGTAATATTTATGTGAAAAAAACTTCTGATCAACTCTTTAGTTATGCTGCAGTACAGTGTATATAGGAAAATCAAGATAAATGCTCTGTTCCTTATCAGTTTTCAGAACAATGAATTTAAATGTGATTGATGAAGCATTTCTCTATCATTAGGAACTCGTGTGCTTAAATATTTAATGTTTTGAATTCATTACAGAGATCCTCTTCTGTTCCTCCAATCTCTGCAACTTAAGTCAGTGTGAATCCCTTCAGACTGGCTCCAGAGAAATCTGAAGCAGTTATCTCTGAGAGCATCTCTGCTTCTGGTGTGACAGAAAGTAACCAGCTGTATTCTGCCCTTCCTGTTCCATAGCCAGAGTTAGCCAGTCTTCAAGTACGTTAGTTGAAAATGGTGGATAGGGACCCATTTTTGCTGCCTTTAACCTGAATTTGTATAAACTGGAGAGGTTGCTGGTGATTTTCCAAGAGTGAACATGAGGAATGGGTATTTCCATGTAGCATGGAGTGTGTGGTACCCTGTGAGAAAATATTGCCCTCCTGTCAAGCTTTTTCCCCTAAGCGTTCTCAGTAAAGCTTTCAGGCAAATATTTGTAGGCTGTGTCACCTTTCCCCATGGCTTATCTCCTGGGATAAGAAAAGCCATGTGATAAGAGCAGGTAATTCTCTCATAGAGGACTGCCGTTACATGTCATGGAGCTGAGTATCTGTCAGGGTTTGATGATGAGCAGAAAATGTTGACTGAAGAGTCACTATACTATGTATAGGGGATCAAATATGATTAAAACTTTATTTCACCTCGTCCTTCAGCTCACTTCAACGGTGCTGAATGCTACTGTGGGAGCCCAGAGAAGGAAGTGAGAAGTGATGAATTCTCCCTGAGCGAAAGCGACAAGCATTCGAGAAGGAAGGTTTTTTTGTTTGTTTGTTTGTTTAGGAAGAAAGTTTTGAGTAAAGATCTGGAAAGGAGTAAAACTTTGGTTTTAGGGGTGCGGACAGGAGATGGAGAATAGAATGTAAGATATTATTTAAAACAACTGGGACATCAGGAGTAAGAGCTAGGAATTTCCAACGAGTGGCTGACCCACGTGGTTATCACATAGAGAGCCTCAGCGGAAGTTGACTATTATGCTGAGACACTTGGGTTAGTTTGTTAAGGCAGAGGGATCCCTTAAAAGATGCTCTGTAAACTTAGGTCATTGCTGTGAGAAGTAAAGAGAGATGCAGATTGCTCAGATTCTGTAGAGAGAAAGCAGTCATCCTGGTGAATGAGTATGAGTGGGCGGGAGTTAAAGAAGACAAAAAGGGACTCCCTTGGCTGACCAATGGCTAAGACTCCACATTCCCAACGCAGGGGGCCGGGGTTCAATCCCTGACCACGGAATTTGATCCCACATGCTGGAACTAAGACTCAGCACAACCAAAAAATAGTAATAAAAAAAGATAGCAAAATAATTTTGTTTTGATGACTATTATTATTCCGTTGATAATGCAGTGAGACCATCCTAAGATAGTTAAAGCTCGAAAACAACCAAATAGGATAATAATATTAAAGAACTTAAAAAAATTCAAACACCATAAAGAAGTCAAGTAAGCAAGACTCATAGAGATTCACTAATAAGTGAGTTATTTAGCAGAATCGGGGTTAACTGACTTGCTCAACACCTCATTCATTATTTATTCATTTATATGCATGAATGATCATATTTACTCATTCACATTCTCTCTGCCCAGAAAAATCATCTCAGCATGGTACCCAGATGTCCACAGAGGTACTTTATACTGTAAACACATATATCAGCTACCCTTTCAACTTTGAAGTCACTGTTCATTGTAACTTGCTATGTTCAAGAAACAGAAAAATGAATATGGTCCTGCCCTTGGATCTGTTAAATATAGAGGTAAGTTATAGCTAGCAGGTGATAGAAGCTTGAAAGAATCTAGTGTTCGTTTCATCACAACACCTCTAACCTGTCCTATCTCACTCGTGTGTACTCTTCACTCTTTGACTCAATATTTTATACTAAAGGCAACGTCACGTTTGCCCATTTTTGCTGCACGTTGACGTTATAACTGACCATGAAGGGCCTCTGTGCTCAGGCAAGGCCATGTGCCCACTTCAGAACCCTCGTGTGAGTGCGTTTGTGAATCTGAGCATGTTTACGGTCCACTCTGTCCAGAGCACATGTTAAGGAGCCATAATCCCTCTTCAGTGAAGGGTGACAGTTCGCCTCTCACTGTTCAGGCCTCAAGTGAAGGGCAAGCTTCTGTCACTGGTGGAGTTTGCCTCTTACCCTGCCTCTATATATTAGATTAGGGCCTGCCGAGTGGCTCAATGGAAAAGAATCTGCCTGCCAGTTCAGGAGTTGCAGATTTGATCCCTGGGTTGGGAAGATCTCCTGGAGAAGGAAATGGCAACCCACTCCTGTATTCTTGCCTGGAAAATCCCATGGGTAGGATGAGCCTGGTGAGCTACAGTCCATGGAGTCACAAAAAAGTCAGACACGACTTAGCAAATAAATAGCAACGGCAGTGATGAGGTTATGCTGTCTGCTCAGTCGCTCAGTCGTGTCCGACTCTTTGCGACCCCATGAACCACAGCACATCAGGCCTCTCTGTCCATCACCAACTCCGGGAGCTTACTCACACTCACATCCGTTGAGTCAGTGACACTCTCCAACCATCTCATCCTCTGTCGTCCCCTTCTCCTCCCGCCCTTAATCTTTCCCAGTATCAGGGGTTTTTCAAATGAGTCAGCTCTTCTCATCAGGTGGCCAAAGTATTGGAGTTTCAGCCTCAACATCAGTCCCTCCAGTGAACATCCAGGACTGATCTCCTTTAGGATGGACTGGTTGGATCTCCTTTCATTTCCATCAAACTAACTTTAAACAAATATTTTACTTCTCAATACATCTCGGTAAATAGAGCAGCTGACATCTAATAGTGTGCCTTGAAAATGATGCCCAGGCCTTCCGCTCTTTCCTTATATTCATCTTCCTTAGTTTAGTCTCAGAACACCCTCAGACAGTTGAAGCTGACTCTTGCTTATTTGACATCAAAATTCTTGAAAGCTTGTTCCTCCACAGCAGGGTTTAACTTTTTTCACTCTAAGATAGCTTCTCTAACTATTTCACACCTACAGAAAAGAAAACCCATCTTCTTCCATCTACTGCCCTGATTCTCTCCTGCTGCTGGGAACCTGGTTATGAACTTTCTGCTCAGGATCAGTTCTGACTTCTTCCCCCAAGAAGACACCGAAATAACTTCAAAGATATGTTTTGCCTTTATTCTTTTCCTATATAAGGAATCACTCGTAACTCTTCCTGCCAAGCCTTCAGTGCATTTTGTCCACAACACTTATAAACCTATTAAGAATGTCTCAGTGTATTGTTCCTTTAGAAGACACTTTGGGAAAGAAACATCATGGATTACTTATGTTTCTTCATGAGATGATTGCCAAGAATGTGAGAATTTTAATAATCTCACAATAGTCTCAGCTCCTCTCACCAAGAAGTTCTGATTTCTAAAAATATGTTCTTCTAATTTTGTTGGACAAATTTGCAAAGATTTTGCTTTACTAACTTGACTATGGTTTAATAATAAAAAAAAAAGAGTTACTGAATTTTCAGAATTGGAAAAGATGGTAGAGGGTTGAATTTCACGCTCTCATTTTTTGGGTGATTGCCCCAAGGCCCTGAGAAAGGTGGGCACTGCTGGATTCTGCAGGCTTCAGGAGGACCAGGTTAGGCCTGGACTTCCTGCCCCCACCCACTCTCTCGGCTCATCACACTCTTCAGCATAACTCCTGATGTTAGCTCCTCTCGGGGATCCTCTGGCCTCTTCTTGCACAGACCTCCTTGTATAGTCAGGATGATTATACAGGACTTTATAAGTATCAAAAAGGTAGTTTTTTATATCTTCAAGACTGAATAATCCTGGTAGTTCAGTTCAGTTCAGTCGCTCAGTCGTGTCCGACTCTCTGCGACCCCGTGAATCACAGCACGCCAGGCCTCCCTGTCCATCACCACCTCCAGGAGTTCACCCAGACTCACGTCCATTGAGTCCGTGATGCCATCCAGCCATCTCATCCTCTGTCGTCCCCTTCTCCTCCTGCCCCCAGTCCCTCCCAGCATCAGAGTCTTTTCCAATGAGTCAGCTCTTCGCATGAGGTGGCCAAAGTACTGGAGTTTCAGCTTTAGCATCATTCCTTCCAAAAAAATCCTAGGGTTGATCTTCTTCAGAATGGACTGGTTGGATCTCCCTGCAGTCCAAGGCACTCTCAAGAATCTTCTCCAACAACACAGTTCAAAAGCATCAATTCTTCAGCGCTAAGCTTTCTTCACAGTCCAACTCTCACATCCATACATGACCACAGGAAAAACCATAGCCGTGACTAGACGGACCTTAGTCGGCAAAGTAATGTCTCTGCTTTTAAATATACTATCTAGGTTGGTCATAACATTTCTTCCAAGGAGTAAGCGTCTTTTAATTTCATGGCTGCAGTCACCATCTGCAGTGATTTTGGAGCCCCCAAAAATAAAGTCTGACACTGTTTCCACTGTTTCTCCATCTATTTCCCATGAAGTGATGGGACCGGATGCCATGATCTTCGTTTTCTGAAGGTTGAGCTTTAAGCCAACTTCTTCACTCTCCTCTTTCACTTTCATCAAGAGGCTTTTAGCTCCTCTTCACTTTCCGCCATAAGGGTGGTGTCATCTGAATAATCCTGGTAGACAAAATAATTTTCTTTATGCTTTAGCATATTTTAGCATATACTGGACACTCAATAAAAATCCATCATACAAAACAACTCTCATATGCGTATTAGTGTGGTCCATTCTTGCTTACTAAGTAACGCAAGAATTACAACCTTATAGAATATTTTAGAGTAATCTCTTCAAACAAACACAGGTTGACTTATACATGGTCTTTAGATTTGATCTTACTTATTTTTACATTAAATTCAATTATAAGAGGGCATATACCAATGTTTTTGGTGCAACAGAAAAAGAGACAAAATTCAGTTTTATCTATTAAGTTGCTTAGAGCTCTTAAAATATAAATATGCTTAAAGAACTAAAATAAAGGATTTTTCAAACATAAAACCCACAATCAACAAGATTTTCTGTACTGCCAGTTCCAAATTGTTTGATAAATATGTTATTCTGAAAGGTTAACAAATATATCAATTGAAAACTACTTGTATTTTTCCATGAAATTTGTTTGCTCTTGTAGTTCAGAGCTACTGCTTCTGCTAAGTCACTTCAGTCATGTCCGACTCTGTGGGACCCCATAGACGGTAGCCCACCAGGCTCCCCCATCCCTGGGATTCTTCAGGCAAGAACACTGGAGTGGGTTGCCATGTCCTTCTCCAATGAATGAAAGTGAAAAGTGAAAGGGAAGTCGCTCAGTCGTGTCCAACCCTCAGCGACCCCATGGACTGCAGCCCTCCAGGCTCCTCCACCCATGGGATTTTCCAGGCAAGAGCACTGGAGTGGGGTGCCATTGCCTTCTCCTAGTTCAGTCGCTAAGTCGTGTCTAAATATTTGTGACCCCGTGGATGCAGCATGCCAGGCTTCCCTGTCCTGCAGTATCTCACAGAGTTCGCTCAAACATATGTCCATTAAGTCAATGATGCCATCCAACCATCTCATCCTCTGTCACCCCCTTCTCCTCAAGCCCTCAGTCTTTCCCAGCATCAAGGTCTTTTCCAATGAATCTGCTCTTAGCATCAAGTGGCAAGAGTATTGGAGCTTCAGCTTTAGCATCAGTCCTTCCAATGAATATTCAAGGTTATTTCAATTAGGATTAACTGGTTTGATCTCCTTGCAGTCCAAGGGACTCTCAACAGTCTTTTCCAACGCCACAGTTAGAAAACATCAATTCTTTGGTACTCATCCTACTTTACAGTCCAAATTTCCCATCTGTCAATGACTACTGAAAAAACCATCCTTTGGCTATATGGACCTTTGTCAGCAAAGTGATTTCTCTGCTTTTTAATATGCTGTCTAGATGTGACATAGGTTTCTTCCAAGGAGCAACTGTCTTTTAATTTCATGGCTGCCATTATCATCTGCAGTGATTTTGGAGCCAAAGAAAATAAAATCTTCCACTGTTTGCATTGTTTCCCCATCTGTTTGCCAAGAAGTGAGAAGACTGGATGCCATGATCTTAGTTTTCTGAGTGTTGAATTTTAAGCCAACCTTTTTACTCTTCTTTTTCATCTTCATAAAGAGGCTCTTTAGTTCCTCTTCACCTTCTGCTCTGAGGGTGGTATCATCTGCATATTTCAGGTTGCTGATATTTCTTATGGCAATCTTAATTCCAGCTTTTGATTCATCCAGGCCAGCATTTACATGATGCACTCTTTACATGATGTAAGTTAAATAAGCAGAGTGCCAATAAGTCTTGATGTACTCCTTTCCCAATTTTGAACCAGTCCATTGTTCCATGTCTGGTTATAACTGTTGCTTCTTTATCTGCATACAGATTTCTTAGGAGGCAGATAAGGTGGTCTGATATTCCCATGTCTTTAAGAATTTTCCAGTTTGTTGTGATCCACAGTCATAGTCAGTGAAGCAGAAGTAAATGCTTTCCTGGAATTCCCTTGCTTTTTCTCTGATCCAACAGATGTTGGCAATATGATCTCTGGTTCCGCTCCCTTTTGTAAATCCAGTTTGTGCATCTCAGATCACATACTGTTGAATCCTAGCTTGAAAGATTTTGAGCATTACATTGCTACCATGTGGAATGAGCACAATACTTCAGTGGTTTCAGCACACTTTGGCATTGCCTTCCTTTGGAATTGAAATGAAAACTGACCTTTTCCAGTCCTGTGTCTACTTCTGAGTTTTCTAAGTTTGCTGGTGTATTGAGTAAAGCATGAGCTTCCCTGTGGGCTCAGATAATAAATAATCTGCCCGAGACCTGGGTTTGATCCCTGGATCAGAAAAATCCCATGGAGAAGGAAATGGCTACCCACTCCAGTGTTCTTGCCTGGAGAATCCCATAGACAGAGGAGCCTGTTGGGCTACACTCCATGGGGTCGCAAAGAGTTGGGCACGACTGAGTGACTGATACTTTCACTTTTCTGAGTGCAGCACTTTAACAGCATCATCTTTTAGGATTTTAAATAGCTCAGCTGGAATTTCATCACCTCCAGTAGCTTTGTTCATAGTAATTCTTCCTAAGGCCCACTTGACTTCACACTACAGGATATCTGGCTCTAGGTGAGTGGCCACAACATTGTGGTTTTCTGGGCCATTAAGACCTTTTTTATATAGTTCTGTGTATTCTTGCCACCTCTTCTTTATCTCTTCTGATTCTGTTAGGTCCTTGCAGTTTCTCTCCTTTATTGTGTCCATCTGTGCATGAAATGTTCCCTTGGTATCTCCAATTTTCTTAAAGAGATCTCTAGACTTTCTAATGTTTGACTGTTTTCCTCTATTTCTTTGCATCGTTTCTCTTAAGATTGCTTTCTTATCTCTCCTTGCTTTTCTCTGGAACTCTGCGTTCAATTGGGTATATCTTTCTTTTCTCTTCTCCTTTGCCTTTCACTTTCCTGCTCTTCTCAGCTATTTGTAAGGCCTCGTTAGACAACCATTTTGCCTTGTTGCATCTCTGTTTCTTGTGGATGGTTTTGGTTACAGCCTCTTGTCTCTGCCCATAGTTCTTCAGGCACTCTGTTTACCAGATCTAACCCCTTGAATATATATGTTATTGCCACTGTATAATCATATGGGATTTGACTTAGGTCATACCTGAATGGCCTAGTGGTTTTCCCTAATTTCTTAGATTTAAGCCTGAATTTTGCAATAAGGTGCTCATGATCTGAGCCACAGTCAGCTCCTGGTCTTTTTTTACTGACTGCATAGAGCTTCTCCATCTGCAGCTGCAAAGTATATAATTAGTCAGATTTCAGTATTGACCTTTGGTGATGTTCATGTGTAGAGTCGTGTCTTGTGTTGCCGGAAGAGAATGCTGGCTATGACCAGTACATTCTCTTGGAAAAAAACTCTGTTAGCCTTTGTCCTGCTTCATTTTGTACTCCAAGGTTTCTCCAGGTATCTCTTGACTTCCTACTTTTGCATTCCAGTCCCCTATGATGAAAAGAACATCTTTTTGGGTGTTAGTTCTAGAAGGCCTTGTAGATCTTCATAGAACCATTGAACTTCCTCTTCTTTGGCATTAACGCCTGGGGCATAGACTTGGATTACTGTGGTATTGAATGATTTGCTGTGGAAACGAACCACGATCATTCTATTATTTTTGTGATTTCACCCAAGTACTGCATTTGAACTCTTTTGTTGACTATGAAGGCTACTCCATTTCTATAGGGTCCTTGCCTATGGTAGTAGATACAATGGTCATCTAAGTTAAATTTGCCCATTCTAGTCCATTTTAGTTCACTGATTCCTAACATGTCAATGTTTACTCTTGATATCCCCTGCTTGACCATGTCCAGTTTGCCTTGATCCACGGACCTAACATTCCAGGTTCCTACGCGATGTTGTTCTTTACGGCATTGGACTTTACTTCCACCACTAGACCCATCTGCAGCTGACCCTTGTGTTCACTTTGGCCCAGCCACTTCGTTCTTTCTGGAGCTATTTCTCTGCTCCTCCTTAGTAGCATACTGGACACCTACTGACCTGGGGAGTTCATCTTTCAGTGTTCTATCTTTTTGCTTTTTCATGTTGTTCACGGGGTTCTCAAGGCAAGAACACTGAAGTGGTTTGCCATTCCCTTCTCTGTGGACCACGTTTTGTCAGCACTCTCCACCATGACCTGTTCATTTTGGGTGACTCTACACAGTATTGTTCACACGAGGCTGTGATCCCTGTGATCATTTTGGTTAGCTTTTGGGATTATGTTTTTCTCCGTGGAAGCTGTTCAATTATAGTTCTTCCTTCTCCTGTCTGCCCTCTGATGGATGAGGATCAAAGGTCCGTGCAAGCTTCCAGATGGGACGCACTGGCTGTGGGGAAAACTGCGTCTTGCTCTGGTGGGCAGGGCCCTGATTAGTAAATCAACAATCCCGAAGAAGTTTTCACACTATTGCAAAGTTCTAGGCCCCACATTAAGGGACTGGGAATCCCCAGTGAATCTGCCTTTAAAGGACAGCAAGATTTGATACAGAACTTCCACAAGACTGGGGGAAACACAGACTCTTAGAGGGCACAAACAAAACATTGCACACACCAGGAACCAGGGGAAGGAGCAGTGACCCCCCAGGAGACTGAGGCCAACCTCCCTGGGGAGTTTGAGGGCCCCTTGAAGAGCAGTGGGTTGGCAGCAGCCTGCTGTGGGGATGGGGGCATGGCCAGCAGCAGCCCTGGAGTGTGTGTTGGCCTAAGTCCTTTTGAAGCTAGCCTTTTGCCCTACCATCAACACTGGATTCCTGGACTGGGCCGCCTCAGGCCAAGCAGCCAACAGGGAGGAAGCCCAGTCCCACCCATCAGCAGGACTTTCTTAGATATGTTTATTAAATGTAACTTTGTGTAACATGTTTCAGAGAGCAGTTCCAGGAATTTCTTTTTTCAAAAATGTATATGAGCATAACCAATTTACCCTTTCAATTGTTTTTCCACTAATGTTTTTACCTAATTTATCTGAAATAAAGCCTTACAAAATACTCTTTAAATACAGATCATAGGGGAGCTGTAGGTAATTGCCTGATTCCCCAACCAATAGTTTAAAATTCGCTTCAAAAGTACAAAAACTGCCATCCAAAACTTGGGGAATATTTTCAAAACTAAATTACTAACTGAAACTTTAGAAGATAATAGTTAATTTAGGGAAAGATATTCGATAGTATTCATGCCTCAAACAAAAATATTATCAAATTCAAACACATCTTCTCTTCTGGAAGGCCAACTTTTTTTTCTTTGTCAGATTCCTCATGATACAGACACATAAAAGTCTCTATTTTTTAGTCCTCCATTTTCCACAGATGCTTCACTGCATGTCTTTTAATAATAACTTACAGATATTGGGTTCTTTTCTTTATGAAATGATGATCATGGGATATGCTATTTTTTTAATGTCTTTGCTTGAAAGAAATTTTCCCTCTTGGAGATAGGGTCTGATTCATGAAATCCCAAAGTGAAGGAATCGCTGATCTAGAAATAAAAGTGTTAAATTAGGACTGCTTATCCTATGATTATATTAAAAGTGCATTTTATTCCTTTCTTCAAATAATCTGTGAGATTTTGTAGCTGCCCATATGGCAGAAATAGATCTTAGTTTGTGCCTTGCATGTAAATGTATCGATACAAAGCTTGATTGCAGACACGGCAGTTCTACATGTGGATTTCTTAGGAAGATACTGCAGTTGAAGCCATGGCCTGATATTCCTAATGTGCTCCAAAATCCCATGTCTCAAATGGCATTTAGTCAGGAGAGAAAACTGATCTTACAGTTTTCTGTAAAACTGTAAGCCATGAGGTGTCTAAATCTGTCTCTACGGATTCAGTGTGTTACGTGGAAGAGCAGATGACAATTTAAGATCCCCACCCAATCCTATAAAAATGTTATGGACTCCACTCAGCTAAATAATAGCTAGTTATGCCATAGTTATGACCAACCGGATGATTATCAAGGGCCTTCTGTGTTCAGCATTTATGAGGAACACCAGAATGAACAGAATGAACGAAGAGCTATAATCTTCAAAAAATGTTTCCTGTTGCTTAAGCTTCGTTACATACACTTTGGAGGAATAAACTGGGAATTAAAGGAAAGAAGATGCAGGAAAATTTCATCAAAGTGGGACCATATGGATTAAGCCTTAAAGACTTAGCTTGTTTTTTTCCAATTGTCAAAGTCCTGGATGAAATGAAATTTGACCTTGGTTTGTCCTTGCTAAGTAAGATAGTAAACAGTTAAAATAGAGTGTAAGTAAAATGGTTCAGCTATTTTCAGACAGTACCAAATATAGATTGGAGATGATATGAACAATTAAAACTTGCTCACAATTCTTCTAACTTTAAAAAGAAATAAAGTATGGTAAATGGGAATAAGAATAGATTACGTATTTTAAATGTCATCATAATATTAAGAATAAATAATTTGCCTATTCCTCAATGATCACAACAAAATGTGTTTTTCAGAGAATTTCTGGATCAGAAAAATGTACCTACAACATACTCTATCTAGCAATTTAAACTGGTGATAAACCTGGAAATAGAAAAGAACAAAGATTGCTTCTGAATGGAAAATGCTTAAGACCAGCAGTTTTTATTGATATCTTGTGCAATAAAAGAAAATAAAAGATGCAGTTACTTCAACTACTTTCTCAGCTAAAGCAGTTTTTTAAGGAAAACTTCTTAGAGCGATGGCTAAGCTGGCTCCCACATGAGATGACTTTTTTATGACATTCTCAATGGACCTTCAGTGCACGTGCTCCTGGTCTGAATTATTAGCTTGAACGACTTTCCCTTTACCCACTTCGGATAGCATTTTTAAAGAAATAAATACATATAGCACAAATGGAAAATAAAAGCACTTTCTCTCTCACTCTTCATAGGAGGTTGAACTTCTTTGGTTTGCTGGAGCTATAGACTTTTCAGGATGTGTGTTTCTAAGTGAAGTGCTATGACTTTCTCTCAGATTATCAGTCAACTGAAAAAAAATTAGATCCAAATTTTGAATTCCACCTATATTGTAAGTGATACAGGAATATTTTACTTTTTTCACTTTTTTAAAAAACATTTTCTATATGAGAATGGACAATGACTGATTATTAGCGCTCAATTGCCAGCTTTGTGGATTACCTACTATTCAAAGACCCCCCTGCAGCATTTTTTAACACAGACAACAATAAATGTGTGATAAAAATTTTTTTCAAGAAGCTGCAAAAGGTCAGAAAAATTATTTGAATCTACATCAACATAATGTTATTTATCAAGTCTCTTTCTTATTTTCACTTTTCCCAAAGAGAGCTAATGCTGATTGAGCATTAGAGCATAACATAAGTACTGGTAACTGCTGCTGCTGCTGCTGCTGCTAAGTCGCTTCAGTCGTGTCCGACTCTGTGTGACCCCGCAGATGGCAGCCCATTGGGCTCCCCTGTCCCTGGGATTCTCCAGGCAAGAACACTGGAGTGGGTTGCCATTTCCTTCTCCAGTGCATGAAAGTGAAAAGTGAAAGTGAAGTCGCTCAGTCGTGTCTGACTTAGCGACCCCATGGACTGCAGCCCACCAGGCTCCTCCGTCCATGGGAGTTTCCAGGCAAGAAGACTGGAGTGGGGTGCCATTGCCTTCTCCAAGTATTGGTAACAACAGCCATTTATTGAGAACATGACACTCTGCCAAGTCTCTGTGCTGGGCACAACTGTTTGTTTATTTAATACATATTTATTGAGTATCCGCTATACATCTGGTAATATGGAAAAATTAAAATGAGAAGTGACCACTGTCCTCAAAGAACTTATAATCAAATATTGAAATAGATGTCTTTAAAGCAATGATAAAGATAGGTTATGGGAGTTATTAGGGAAGAATAGACTTGCCCTTAGCAAAGTTTCTAGAGGAGTTGAGGGCAGAGCCAAATATTAAACGATAAATTAGATTTTCACATAAAGGCCAAGCAAAATGACATTCTAAACAGAAAAGTTGTATAAACAGAAGTATTAATGGGAAAACTCTATGTGCTTAGGGAGCTACTGAGATTTTGGTATTGAGAAGCTTTAGGCTGATGAGAGGTAAGGCTGGGAGGGTATGTATAGTTAAAATCATGAACTGGTGTGACATCCAAAGATATTTAAACTTTATCCTGTAGCTTTGAGAAGCCAATCAAGAGTTTAAAAGGTTCTTCATTGCTTATATACATATCTTACATATATTTCAAAGAGTTTGCATTTATGGGGATATATCTGCTGCAGAAATAAATTATAATAGACTAGGCAGCTTGATTATCATAGACTAGGCCTCCATGATTACTCAGTTGGTAAAGAATCCACCTGCAACACGGGAGATCTGAGTTCAGTCCCTGGGTTGGGAAGATCCCTGGAGAAGGGAAAGCCTACCCATTCTAGCACTCTTGGGCTTCCCTTGTGGCTCGGCTGGTAAAGAATCCACCTGCAATGTGGGAGACCTGGGTTCAATCCCTGGGTTGGGAAGATCCCCTGCAGAAGGGAAAGCCTACCCACTCCAGTACTCTGGCCTGGAGAATTCCACAGGCTGTATAATCCATCAGGTCGCAAAGAGTTGGGCACAACTGAGTGACTTTCACGTTCACGTTCAGGCAGCTTAAACAATAGAAATTTACTTTTTTCACATTTCTGGAGGCTGGTAAGTCCAAGATCAAGTTGTTGTAAGGAGGGTTTCATTATGCGGCTTCTTCCCTTGGCTTTTAGGTCGCCATTATGTAGCTCTGTGCTCACATGATTGCTTCTTTGTGCTTGAACAGAGGGAGAAGGGGGGGAGACAACTGTATGGTATCTCTTCTTCTGAAGATAGTAACCCCATCACGAGGACTGTACCATCAAGACCTCTTCTCACGTTAATTACCTCCTAAAGGCCCCATCTTCACGTCACATCACATTTGGGGTTAGGACTTCAACACAGGAATTTGGGGAGGAGACAAACATCATGTTAGCAGGAGAGCAAGTGGCTGTCATCACAGGAAGGAGGGAGGAGAATGAAGCCTTCACGCAGAGGGATGGAAGAGCAGTTATGAGATGGAATCGGTGGGGTTGGCAATCGATTGTCTGGAGCTGTGGGACAAAAGGCAGGCCACGTTTTCCATCTTCATTGTCATCCATCCACCCAAGGACACCAGTGAGGCTACTGCTTAGCCTTTATCCTGGTTTCCCTCCTGCACATCACGCATCACCCAATACCCACCCCTCATTTCCACTGCGGTCCTTCACCCACCCTCCTAGGTACATAGTGACTCTGAACAGCTTGCTTCAAGTCCCAGATTCTCTGCATATTATGGCGAGAGAAATAGATAAGTATACAAAGAAATGCAACCCCGTATGCTAAGTGCTACTGGAGCACAGAAGAGGAAGCGACTGATGAAGGTACAGTCAGTTCTGCCATAATACAGCATATGCTTGTCTAAAGATCACCACGCTACGAAAAACTGTGCAGTTCAAACAAATACAGGACTCATGAGAAGATCTGGGTTTGAAGCATAACGTTAAAACATTTAATTAGTGACACAGGTTTTACATTGATAAGAATCTAATAAAATTATAGCACTGTTTATATATATTGCTGTAGTTCAGTTGCTAAGTCGTGTCTGACTCTGCAACCCCATGGACTGCAGCAGGCCAAGCTTCCCTGTCCCTCACTATTTCCCAGAGTTTGCCCAAGTTTCTGTCCATTGAATCAGTGATGCTATCCAATCATTTCATCCTCTGCTATTACATATATTAATATATTGATATCAATGTATGACTGTGATTTATATATATATCTATATAGAAAGAGAGAGAGGGAGAGAGAGAGAGAGTGTGTGTGTGTGTTAGTCGCTCAGTCCTGTCTGACTCTGCACAACTTCATGAACTGCCAGGCTCCTCTGTCCATGGGATTCTCCAGGCAACAATGCTGAAGTGGATTGCTATCAAATATATAAATAACACAACATATAGGCTATTTTTACCTTAAAACCTGGAGTTTGTATTTGCCATTGGCAGCGTTGTAGCTGTGCATCTTTGTGAGGGACAGAAGGAATGGAGAGCTGAAATCAGAGGGAAGGTGGTAGCTCATGCAGACGGACGTGGCTAACGCGTGCAGTGAACTGGCAGCGTGTCTGAGGGGTGTGTTCGGTGCATTTTATGTATTTCTACTCAGCTGAGTTCAGCCGATGCCATTTTTGTATTCACCCCCTGATTCTCATTGAGGAAATCACACATAAGCAAGCTCAAATTGTTCCCTTCTATCAATTGTTCTGGAACAAATTCACATTTTCAAAATAAGCATCAGAGCAGAACTGAGTGTAATTGTGCCTGGAGCAGATGGGAAAATCGCCCTGAAGGTGGTGTCGTGAAAATGTGTGAAGCAACAGAAAAGAGGGAAGAGAGCTAGGCGAAACAGTGTGCATGCTCAGGGCGCCAGGTGTGAAAGGGAATTTCACCGTTGGCAATTTTCTCAACGTGTGATTTTCTTATCCTAATCCCTTATACGTATTTTTTATTGTTTTGAAATTTCTTTTTTCCTCATAGTAACTGCTCTAGTTTGCCTTCTTTTCCAACACTTGATTTGTTATTGCTTATAATATTGGGGGAAATTATTTGCCTTCATTTGATATCTAAAAAGCATCTCATGTATGTTTTTGTTTCTGTTTCTGTGTAATTTGCCAGATAATATGACAACTTTGTGCACATTTCAAATGCCTTCATCTTAACAACTGAGCTGGCTTTACCTTGGTGTCAAATATCACAGAGAGTCCTTCCAGGTCCCGAATTAAGGGGGATTTACATTCTTGGAATGAGTAAAATTAATTCCATTTAAATACTTGCAATGAGTAAAACTGCAACTTTATGAATTCTAATCCAGGGATAATCATGTTTTTATCTGTATTCTCAAATATTACAAATGTAGTGACTAAAATTACTGTTAGAGTTTTTAATTCAGTTAAAGAAATATTGCTCCCAGGGGTTTAATTTACTTAGTCTATTCAGTTCAGTTCAGTCGCTCAGTCGTACCTAACTCTTTGCAACCCCATGGACTGCAGCACTCCAGGCCTTCCTGTCCATCACCAACTCCCGGAGCTTACTAAAACTCACGTCCACTGAGTCAGTGATGCCATCCAACCATCTCATCCTCTGTTGTCCCCTTCCTCCTCCTGCCCTCAATCTTCCCAACATCAGGGTCTTTTCCAGTGAGTCAGCTCTTCCCACCAGGTGGCCAAAGTACTGGAGTTTCAGCTTCAACATCAGTCCTTCCGATGAATATTCAGGACTCATCTCCTTTAGAATGGACTGGTTAGATACCCTTGAAGTCCAAGACTCTCAGGAATCTTCTCTAACACCACAGTTCAAAGTCTATTACAAGTTAATAAGACAGAAGATGTGTTCTTATATTGCATGGATTCATTAAATTAATTAACAATAGCTTATTAAATGCCTGCCATAGGTGTGATACAGTCTTTCGTCTATGATTCTATTTCATTTCAATTCATACATCATAAAGCTTCCAGGGCTCCCTCCTGCACTGAGTATCATGGATATATTTTAACAACACTTTTCAAGGAAGCGTGCTGAATAAGAAGAAATATTTCAGTAAAATACAGCAATATTATTTCATTCACTCAAATGATTGTGTTCATTGATTTCCTGATAGACATGGTCCTTGTTTTTCCCCATGCTTTAGAGTCTAATCCGTTGAAGATTAGACTGGAATCTGTTTCTCCATAACTTACCACTTCATACTGGTAAATATCTTTTTAGATGAAGTAGTCACTTGAGACACCAGTATTGTAGCAATGAAAAAACATCACATTATCAGCAAGATCATCGAACCCATTCACGCTGTGCAGTGTGCTGTTCCCTTCAGGGTGCTCTGAATTGGTTTATGAAATATTCTAAATACTTCTTTTATTTTCCACAAAAAACTAAGTACTTTAGTGTTCTGGGTACTCATGAACTCTCCCAGCACATTTTGAGGATGCTTGTCTTACTCAGATCTCAGAGATAGTTACTGTAGTGACTCATCATCTAAGAACTGTTGTGCTGATTCTTTTTTTTTCCCCTTGACCCTTCCTGATCTTTTGCTGATTTCACTTAATTCACTTTAGATGGTTTGCAGCTAGAAATAGTATAGCCTAATAAACTTAGTATCAGTTAATTTTACTATTGTTTATTGGGATAAATCAAAGTAAAAATTATAATGGACTAATGAGAACTCTAAATATTCACTTTATTTAGCTCTTTTCTCCAAACACCATCAATTAATAAGCTATTTCTCTATTCTTCATTGTTTTATTTCTCTTTTTGTTTAACTTTGGGTGAATATTTGTAATATAAAACAATTGTGGGTAAGTTTGCTGTGTGTTTTAAATAATATGTCTTGTTCATCAGTATAAAATTTATTTGGAGTCCAAGGGCTTCCCAGCTGGGGTAGTTGGTGAAGAATCCGCCTGCTCAGTGCAGGACACACGAGAGACATGGGTTCGATCCCTGGGTCAGGAAGACCCCCTGGAGGAGGAAATGGCAGTCCACTCCAGTATTCTTGCCTAGCAAATTTCATGAACAGAGGAGTCTGGTGGGCTATAGTCCATGAGGTCGCAAAGAGTGAGACACGACTCTGAGAGAAAGACACGACTGAGCATGCGCACACGCTTTAGAGTCTTATCATTCAAGGATGTGCAAATACAGTCAAAGACGTGTCCGTTGATAATATGCAAGCAAAGTAAATTAGAAATTACTCATGTAAAATATCAAAGAACACTTACAGCTTAAAATTACTTTCATAATCATATACAAATAATATAAAGGAGAGCATCAATCTTTCAGTTTTATGACCAAATATGAAATAATTAAGGCAGGAAAATGAAGAGAACTGGATGACAAAGTCTCAGGAGCTGGAGTGTGATCACCCAGCTTTTGGACACCGCATATGCTAGAC
This sequence comes from Procapra przewalskii, assembly GCA_006410515.1. Classification (NCBI taxonomy): domain Eukaryota; kingdom Metazoa; phylum Chordata; class Mammalia; order Artiodactyla; family Bovidae; genus Procapra; species Procapra przewalskii. The sequence continues at coordinate 1,975,341 of SJYF01000973.1, forward strand.
CATATATTTCTATAAGTTATCAGTGAAACCAAGTCAGAGAAACGTGAATCTGCAGGCAAAAAAAGAAAAAAATTATAACCACTTTAGTGTGATTGCAAGAATTCTTGTCCTTGTAAAAGTGAATTTTGAGGTTAAAAGGAAGAGAAATCTAGCATCTGTAAGCATTTTACTCTTATAACATTTTCACAGGCAAGTTAAAGCACTGTTTGGAGAATTTCCACATGGCTGGTATTTATTAAATCTAAAGTTAAAATTGCTTTCTTCAGTTTTATTGCTGTGCATTTTGTATTGTTTGTCAGGATAACTTTATAAATGATCTAGAAATGATAAATATGCTGGTGATGAGCCCCTACTGGGGAAAGCCAAAGAGACTTTGGCTCCTGTCACATGTGAAGTGTGGCATTCCGCATTACAAGGAGGGTTATCTCTGTCTACACATCTCTCCTGAGATAGAATCTGGGACATTCTAGCTGTCTCTGGCTAGCTGAAAGTACAGATTATTTTTCAGGTTTCTGAGTCTATTTGCCAAAGGAAAATTAAATTGCGTGTTTCAGTAAGAGCAGCTTATTTTCATCACTATGCAGTTGGAGGGAGAGTGAACTGAGAACAGTACTGTGTGCTGTATGCTTAGTCGTGTCCGACTCTTGCGACCCCATAGACAGTAGCCTGCCAGGCTCGTGGGATTCTCCAGGCAAGAATACTGGAGTGGGTTGCCATTTCCTCCACCAGGGGATCTTCCGACCCAGGAACTGAACCCAGGTCTCCTGCGCTGCAGGCCTACTCTTTTTACCGACTGCGCTATGCGGGAAGCCCAAAGAAAAGGTACAGTAAGAATCAAAGAGGAAGCGTGAAATCCCCGGATTATTATCTGATTGTGCTCCTAAGGGATGAGTCACCATCCCGTTTGACTTAAGAAAGATCAGTGGTGTACCTCTTAGCGACAAACACTGGTGTTCTGTTTCTCCTGAGTCAGGTGTGGCAATGGCCAGGCCTATCACAGAAAAAGCTCTAGGTGCTACGAAAACCACGAGAGAATGGCTCCAGCTCTCCTGCAGGAAAGGCAGGGAAAGGGTGTCCTCACAGAAAGCAAGGACATGCAAAAGAAGCGATGCTACACTCAGTGGAGTGGGAACTCTAGTCTGACTTTTCTCAGGTGCGTAAGTGCAAAAAATCTAAGCAAGAGTAAAATATGAGGAACTCATATGCAGTAATCCATAGGAAAGGTAACATTTAACATTGATCAATAATGTTGATAACCAATAGCATTGACTGCATTGAGTCTGTTGTAGAAAGCAAGTCTGATGTAACATTTACAAATCAATAAAAATATTTCAGAATAAATGAGAAAAAATCACCTGCATCGGTAGATGAAGAAAAAATTTGACAAAATTCAACGTGTAATCATGATTTTAAAGAAACTCTTGAAAATAAAGGAAACTGTCTTCAATGTGCTTAGGTGTTCTGAAAATAAAAATATATGTAAAAAGAGCTAAATCATACTTGTTGGTAATTATTGAAACTTTTTGACCTGAAATCAAGAGTGACAAAAGAATGCCCACTCTCACCATTAATATTTAGCATTACACTGGAGGTCATAGCCTTTGTAGAAGGGAATAAAGACTATCCTTATTTACAGATAATGTGATTGATGTATAAGAAATTAAAACAACATAGACTGTTAGAATCAATTAGTTTAGCAATTCCAGAAGGTCACTATACAAATTCAACATTTTTTCTCTATAACATCAAAGGCAGTAAACATGAAAATGCAATTTTAAATACAGTATTTAAAATTTTTCTTAAATATCCC
>SJYF01000973.1:1977799-1991519 GCA_006410515.1 Procapra przewalskii
TTTGGAGAGTGAAAAGCAAGCCACAGTGCAGAAGAAATTTGATGTATTTTTTTTCTACTGATGCATGATTTTTTCTCATTAGTCTGAAATATTTGATTGATTTTAAGTGCTGTATCAGACTTGAATTTCTAGAACAAACCCAATATGATCATGATATGCTATCTTTTCTATGGATCACCATATATGATTTGCTAATATTTTGCTTTGGTTTAGATTTCTGCATCTATGAACATGAGAAAGCTTAGACTATATTTTTCAACTCCATCACTTCTTTTGAATGCTCTACATTTCTGTACATAGATGTATATACAAAGGACTGTTATTCAAAATTTGTAAACAATTCCTACAAATCAAATTCAAGGAAGAAACACTGAAAACTCAACAGAGAAATGAAGAAAAGCTTGAAATAGCACTTTAAAAAAGAAGATATGCAAATGAACAAAATATAATGGTTTTCAACCTCACTTAATCACCAGGGAAGTGCAAATTAAAAGTATAGTGATATTCCAGTGATAGCCACCAAAATGATTAAAATAAATATACTGACAAATATTGGCAAAGATTTGGAACATCTTGAACTGCCACGCATATCTGGTAGGAATGTAAATTAGTATAAGCAGTTTGGAAAACACTATAAAGCTACAATTATTAAAGCAACTTATTAGGCACATCTATTAACACCAGATTGTGCATCACCTTATGAATTAGTAATTCTATTTCTATTCCTAAATATAAATATATGTCCCTTAAGAAAATATACATGTTTACCAAAATACCCATTCAAATATATTCATAATACTGTTAATTCTAAAAACCCCAAACTGAAAGTACCTAAAAGTCCATCGATAGTAGAATGGACCAAAAAAAAAATTGTTTTAATTGATACGATCAACCACTACAATACTAATGACAACTGACAGGCTACATGGCAGCCACCAACACGCTTAAATATCCCAGACACAATTTGGGGCACAAGAAGCCAAATGTACAGAGTGAAAGTGAAAGTCCCGCAGTTGTGTCCGATCCTTTGCGATCCCATGGACTGTACAGTCCATGGAATTCTCTAGGCCAGAATACTGGAGTAGGGAGCTGTTCCCTTCTCCAGAGGATCCTCCTGACCCAGGGATCGAACCCAGGTCTCCCACATTGTGGGTGGACTCTTTACCTGCTGAGCCACAAGGGAAGCCCAAGAATACTGGAGTGGGTGGAGGGTATGATTCCATTTGTAAGCAATGTAAAAGCATAAATAAGTCGTGGCATTATTACGTGGTATGGTGGCTGACTTTGGGAAGAGGCTACTGGGAAAGCACAGGATGGAGAGAATTTCTTGATGTGAATTCTGAGTCACATACTGTGCTCATTTTGTCAAAATGTACCAAACTCCTCTTGTATTCTGTGCTCACTTCTCTGTGTGTGTATTATCTTCAATACAAATTTTCCTCACATGAATATTGTATACAGAGGTATTCGTCTGGGCTTTTCGGAAGAAGCAGACAGAAATATTTACATTTAATTATAAAACAAATCCCACTATATTATAGTAGATTGTGATCAATACTGTAAATAATTTATTATGTTGACATAAAAGAAGGAAAAGCAAATACCCAGATGAGGGCATTTGGAGAAAGCTTCAAAGCAGATGTTCTCTTTGAATTAACTAAGGTAGAAGGGAGAACCTTTCAGAAAATAGACATGCTGAAAATATTACCAATCAACAGTTAAGTTTATGAAACAACCTAAATCCATGCACCTTGCCTATTTTATGGAAGATGGGGGAAACAAAGAATATGAAAGAAAAATTGGTGAGTCTTGATTATGGCAGGTCATAAATGTCATGCCAAGAACTTTAGATGGTATACTCTAGTTATTTGGAAGCCACTTAAACAAGGCACCAAAATGGGAGGGGGTAAGGAAAAACATTCCCGATAGCAATGTGATAGCTAGATCGGCCAACTGAAAGATTGGAGCTGAGATTCTGAGTGGGAAAAGATCGTAATAGTATAAATGGGGTAAAGAAATCTACATGAAAAGGATATGTTGGTAAATTAGTAATAACATGACTAGTTATAAGAGAAGGAGCCTTAGAATATGAGTAAAAATGTGGCTTAAGTATGGTATACCACTCACTCAATGTGGAAGACAGAACGGTGTTCTTAGAATATCCACGTCCTTGTCCCCAGAACCTGTGAATACATTAACTTAAATGGCAAATAAGACTTTGAAAATGTGGTTAAATTAAAGATCTTGAGATGGGAAGAGATTACCCTTTATTATCTGGATTGGCTTTATAATCAGAAGTGCTCTTATAAGACCCACAGTATAATCTGCACTTCTGAAGATAAAGGAAAAGGCCATAAATCAAGAAGTGTCAGCGGCCTCTAGAAGCGGGAAATGGAAAGGAAATGGATTCTGCAGATTCTGTGCTGAAGCATCTGGATGGAATGCCACTCTGCTTACAGTTTTAGATTTTCCACCTCCAGACTTGATAAAATTTGGTTGTTTTAAGCCACGATTATTATGACAATTTGCTACAACAGCAAAATAAAACTAATAAAAGATTTTGTTACCTAGAAGTAGGGTGTCATAACAAATATCTAAACACTGGGCAGTGGCTTTCAAATTGGGTATTGTAATGACTAGAGGCTGGAAGAAATTTTGAGCATGATAAAAATCCTAGATTGCATTAAACAAATTGTTGTTAAGGATATGGATGTTAAGTTGTTGTTAGGCAGGACTCAAAACGAAGTGGGTAGCATGATAGAGAAAATCTATATTGTCTTCAGTTCAGTTCAGTTGCTCAGTCGTGTCCAACTCTGTGACCCTGTGAATTGCAGCATGCCAGGCCTCCCTGTCCGTCACCAACTTTCGGAGTTCACTCAGACTCACGTCCATCGAGTCCGTGATGCCATCCAGCCATCTCATCCTCTGTCGTCCCCTTCTCCTCCTGCCCCCAAATCCTCCCAGCATCAGAGTCTTTTCCAATGAGTCAGCTCTTCGCATGAGGTGGCCAAAGTACTGGAGTTTCAGCTTTAGCATCATTCCTTACAAAGAAATCCCAGGGCTGATCTCCTTTAGAATGGACTGGTTGGATCTCCTTGCAGTCCAAGGGACTCTCAAGAGTTTTCTTCAACACCACAGGTCAAAAGCATCAATTCTTCGGTGCTCAGCTTTCTTCACAGTCCAACTCTCACATCCATACATGACCACTGGAGAAACCATAGCCGTGACTAGACGGACCTTTGTTGGCAAAGTAATGTCTCTGCTTTTGAATATGCTATCTAGGTTGGTCATAACTTTCCTTCCAAGGAGTAAGCATCTTTTAATTTCATGACTGCAATCACCATCTGTAGAGAACACTTAACTCATTAAGCAGAACATTGGTAGAAACAGGACATTAAATCTGAACTGAGGAATGCTGATGAGGATTCAAAAGGAAAAGAGGAATATGTTATTGAAAAAAGGAGGAAAAAGGATCCTTTTCATATAACGGTATAAAGCTTAGCTGTGTTCTGCAGTTTTGTGGAAAGCAGATGAATTGTTATATGAACATATAATATAGCCATGTAGTAAATGATGAGCTTGGATATTTAGGTGAGAAAATTTCCAAGTAATAAATTGAAGGTATGACCTAATATCTTCTTGCTGTTTGTAATAAAATGCAAAAAGAAAGAGATAAGTTCAAGAAAGTACTGTTAAGCCAAAAGGAACCAGGATTTGTTGATGTGGGAAATCCCCAGTCTATTAAGACTGCAAAAGGTGCTAAAATAAATAATAATAAAGTTCACAGTCAGGAATGCTTGTTCTGAAGATATTGCAAAGTGTGTGACTGGACAATTTTTTCCTAGTGCTTTGAGAGGATAAGTATAGTCTGTGTGTTCAGTCACACAGAGAGCTCTTTGAAGAGATAATTAGCATGTGTCTCATGGATTCTTTCAGTTATCTCAGCAGAATCCAGAAATAGAGGTAGGACTGTCCACAAGAGAACCGTGGATGATCTTGTCTGATGGAGTCATGCCCCATACCCTTCATGGGAGATCCACAAAGTTCTTAGGGGCCTTATACAGGCAGAGATGCTGCCAGCTCATACTGAAGGGACAGAGAAAGGACAAAATAAACAAAGGCCACTGAGCTCCCCAAATTCTGCAGTATTTTGGAAATACTTTCCTTTCTGAAAATGAGACAGTATGATACAATTTCTATATTGCAAACATTTGCTGCCTTCAAGAAGGAATCAGAATGTCTCTGAGGGTGGAGCTAAAACCAAAGACCCAGAGGATAGAGCTCTGGTCCTCGAGGGAGGGACCGAGAAGCATGTAGGGCTCTTCCCAGGCCTTGGATCATGATGAAAACTTCCCAGTTGGATTTTGGACTTTCGAGTCAATGAGATAAGATGAAATTTTGAGCTTTAAGTGGATGATATAATGGTCTGAGGCCTCATAAGATGCATGCTGTACGTGGGATAGACCTAATTCTTTGGGAGCTAGAAGGAAGACTGAAGTAGAAAGAATAACAGCGTTCCTACTATGTCCACATCCCAGTCTCCATAATTTGTGTGTATGTTACCATATTTGACAGATAGATTTGGCAGGTATGAGTAAATTAAGGATCTTAAAATACTGGAATTATCTGAGTGGACCAATACAAATGTAAAAATCTTTATAAGAGAGAGGTAAGAGGGTCAAAGCAAGAAAGAAATATGGTGATAGAATAAGTGATTGGAATGATGAATTTTTAAGGTGGAAGAATGGGGCATGAGCCAAGAAAGACAGACAACCTCTAGAAGTTGGAAAAAAAAAACACAGAATCTTCTCTGAATTCTTCAGAAAAAAATATAGCCTTGCTAACACCTTATTTTCAATTTCTGACTTCCCAAATTATGAGAATAAATTTGTGCTATTTAAGTCATAAAATTTGTGGTAATTTTTGCAGCAAAAATAGAAAACCAACATACTAACTTATAAATAAATAACTGTGGAGCAACTGGTATATCTCAGATACTGAGTTGGGATGTCAGGGATATAGTACCAAATACGACAGACATAGTAGATTATAGTATCATAACTTTATGGTATGTTGTAATCTGTCCAGAGACAGTGAAAGAGAAGCACCCTTTTTTTTGCACCAAGTTGAATTTGATATGACTTTTGAACATCTACGTGAATATATTTAGCAGTATTACCTATTAGGCTGGTCACTGTTCTAAACATTTTTTAATGTGAAGATGTGATAGATGAGGAAACTTTTGCAGATGGAGAAACTGATGTGTATATACAAAGCAACTCGCCCAAGATCACAAAGCTGGTGAGCGGCAGAGCTGGTATTCAAATAAACCAAGTCAGTCTGGCTCAGAGTCTTGAGCTTGAAAGCACTTTTAGCAAATATAGAATTTGAATCTGTAATTCTGCATAGTTGGATATATAAATATTAATACATTGAATGTTGAAAATTAATTAATATTTATATTAAAATTTTTATAGTAAAGAAAACAAGAAACAACAATGGCATATAAGCCAAGAGATGGAGTTTTCAAGAAAAAGTAATAATTTATATTGTCAAATATTGATTAATTAATATCAAGTAGAATGAAGATTAAGCAGAAATGCTTTGATTTGGTATTGTTTTCATACTTTTCTTATTACCATTTTCTACATTTATATTTATCAGTCACTATTTCTTAGTGACATGTCAGGTCTTTACACAAACTTTTCAGCAATTTATTTGTTTCCTCTGTTTCAGTGTATATAGGCAGCTACCTGGAGAAGGCAATGGCACCCCACTCCAGTACTCTTGCCTGGAAAATCCTACGGACGGAGGAGCCTGGTAGGCTGCAGTCCATGGGGTCGCTAAGAGTCAGATGCGACTGAGCAACTTCCCTTTCACTTTTCACTTTCACGCACTGGAGAAGGAAATGGCAATTCACTCCAGTGTTCTTGCCTGCAGAATCCCAGGGATGGGGGAGCCTGGTGGGCTGCCATCTATGGGGTCACACAGTCAGACACAACTGAAGTGACTTAGCAGCAGCAGGCAGCTGCCACTAACCCATTCATGTGATGGCCACCAACTCACATACATGTATCTTGGCTTATGTTCCTGTGATGTCCTCTAGGACAGATATTATGTCTTCTACTTCCATTGACATTTCCCGAAATATCTTGTCCAATGATCTGCATGGAATGGCTCTTGTCAGATACTTACTGACTTATTACACAAATTTCTATCACCACTCACTGCCACTTTTGCAAAACTAGAAGCAGTGTTTAAAATGTCAGGGTTCTGGATACATGTATTCTCTTTGATACAGACACATATCTTCATTAAAACATAATTTTTAAAGCCTTTAGACTCCCCTAGTATTAGTAAATGAAAGTTTAGGATTAAGATCATAACCATTTTCGTGGCTTCTTCTGCCTTTTATATCTTATACAAGTATACACTTAATAAGTTTTTGCGGGATGGAGTGATGAGGAATAGAATTCTACTAACTACTGTTGTCTTACTTTAACTAATGGACAATTATGTGGAATATGATGACAACTGGAAACAAACAATAACTTTTAACAACATTATCTGTTGAACACCAGTGGTTTATAATCACTGACTTTCTATCTCAACACATGTGTTTCCTAGAAGCTGTCCACTCATCTCAGTAATTCTCTCACCAACACTTGATGATCACCCATGACTGCTCTTTCAGCACACTGCGCGTGGCACTCCTCCATGCAACCTCAGAGGAGACAGAGTGGACCTAATCACTGTCAAAGACTATTTTTTTATACATTCTGAATAGGACTGACTACACATCTATGTTCAGAATACCTATCCTGAACCTATAGAATATATTCTTTCCTATCACTCAGTGTATTACTCATTCATGTCTATATTCCACACTAAAATAAAAGCTGCATACACAATCACATCTGCTTTAGCTCAGAGCTCCAAAGTGCACAAAGTGCATATATTAGGTATATGGAGGAAAACAGGTTAATTTAGTTTCAATGAAGGTGCATATCTGGAGATTAAATTAATATCAGGGCAATATTAATATTGCCCAGAAAGCCCAGCAGCCCCAAGGGAATCCACCCTGAAGTGCCAAGAAGCCGGTGACTCTGATGACCTGAAGTCCAGGAGAGTGAAAGATCGTGTGCTTTTGTGACCTTCCTGGGACGTAGTGACCCCACAGAGGCCAAGAGGCAGACCCCAAGAGGGCCAAGTCTCCCCAGAAAGGCCCTCCGGGGCAGCCAGGCTGCAGTGGGCTCCTGAGACCCTCTCCCTCGCTTTGCAGCAGCAGGAACAGCACAGAGGTGGACACGACGGGGCGACTGGACTGAACAGAGGCACCGGGCGGCCAGGCGCCTCCGTCTCTGGAAGTGAGGTGCAGTGTGTGTGTTCACAGGGACTCTCACACCTCTCCCCATCATTGCCCTGCAGCGTGTTCTGCTTAGAAACAGGCCCTGGTAGGGAGCGAGGCACCAAGAGGGGTCCACGTCTGTGTTCTCCCTCCCTGCCCCCGATGTCCCAGCACAGGGCCGCTGGTCCAGGAGGCCCTGGCTGCAGGGTTGATGGTGCAGAACGCAGCTGGTTGCTTCTTTCCGAATCCTGAGCTGGCTCCTCTGTAAGAGTTTCAGGGGGTGGACACCTGGCCAGGTGAGGCTGTGTCTCTGGGAGTGCTGAAGGATCTCGGGCTGGCCGGCGTGGGCCGGGGCTTTCATCATGGCCCCCTCAGAGGTGGGCGTCCCCATCTGGAGAGCTGTTAACAGCTGCGGCCCCTGATGCTCCGCATCCAGGTTTTCACCTGAAATTGCCAGATGGCATTTTAGAAGTGGACTCCCACCCTGAGCCCTCAGCAGTGGGTTGTGGACAGTCGTGCCCCGCCCCCGTCTCCCCATATTGAACTCCCCATCTTGACTTGGAGGAAGCGTAGCTGGAATATCTGTATCAACCTGTGTATCAGTGGCCAGCCTCTGAACTGTGCTTTTGTATGACCACTGTATTTGTGTCTTAAAACCCCCATGTAAATAAGAAATTCATGACAACTTCTGCCCTTCAAAAAAAAAAGGCTTAATATTAAAATAATAAAGAATCAGTTTAACCTGATCCAGGTAAGAACGTGGGTAGTTATGCTATCAGAAACTTGTACAGCTCCTCCAGAAAATAGAAAAAGCAAAACATAATTTTTTTTCATTTTATCAAAGTAGTTTTTCTGTATAAAATTAACCATAAAAACATCCACTTCTTCTTCACTGACTATGCTAAAGCCTTTGACTGTGTGGATCACAACAAATTGTGGAAAATTCTTAAAGAAGTGGAAATACCAGGCCACCTTACCTGCCTGCTGAGAAATTTGTATGCAGGTCAAGAAGCAGCAGTGAGAATCTGACGTGAAACAACGGGTTGGTTCAAAATCGGGAAAGGAGTACGTCGAGGCTGTATATTGCCACCCCGCTTATTCAACTTCTCTGCAGAGTTCAGTTCAGTTCAGTCACTCAGTTGTGTCCAACTCTTTGCGACCCTGTGGACTGCAGGCCTCCCTGTCCATCAGCAACTCCCAGAGTTTACTCAGATTCAAGGTGATGCCATCCAATGTCTCATTCTCTGTCGTCCCCTTCTCCTCCTGCCTTCAGTCTTTCCCACCATCAGCCTTTTCCAAGGAGTCAGTTCTTCACATCAGTTGGCCAAAGTATTGGACTTTCAGCATCAGTTCTTCATGTGAAATGCTGGGCTGGATGAATCACAGGGTAGAATCAAGATTGTCTGGAGAAATACCAACAAACTCAGATATGCAGATACCACTCTAGTGGCAGAAAGCAAACAGCCACTAAAGAATCCCTTGATGAGAGGAGAGTGAAAAGGCTGGCATAAACCTCAGCATTCAAAAAGCTAAGATTATGGCATCTGGCTCCATCATTTCACATCAAATAGATGGAGAAAAAGTGGAAACAGTAGCAGATTTTATTTTCTTTGGCTCCAAAAATCACTGAAGACAGTGACTGCAGCCACAAAATTAAAAGATGCTTGCTCCTTGGAAGAAAAGCTATGACAAACCTAGACAGCTTACTAAAAAACGGAGACATCATTCTGCCAACAAAGGTCTGTATAGTAAAAAATATTGTTTTCCCAGTAGTCACATATGGTTGTGAGAGTTGGACCATAAAAAAGGCTGAGCGTTGAAAAACGGATGCTTTTGAACTGTGATGCTGGAGAAGACTCTTAAGAGTCCCTTGGCCTGCAAGGAGATCAAAACTGTCAATTCTAAAGGAAATTAACTCTGAATATTCATTGGAAGGACTGGAAGCTCCAATCCTTTGGCCACATGATGTGGAAAGCCAACACACTGGAACAGACTGATGCTGGGAAAGAGTGAGGGCAGGAGGAGAAGGGGACAACAAAGATGAGATGGTTGAGTGGAATCAGCAACTCAGTGGACGTGAGTTTGAGCAAACTCCGGGATATAGAGAAGGAGTCTGGCGTGCAGCAGTCCATGCGGACGCAGAGTTGGACATGACTTAGAGACTGAACGATAACAACAAATCCAGGTACTTACAAGCTGAAATCCCCCTTGCTTCTCCGTTATACGATTTTCTTACAATCAGTTCCTTAGTTGGTCGTAGAAGTTAGGAACCAAAGGTTTTTAAAATTGAATAATCACCTTTCACACGTTGTATTTGTCTTCATATTTTGCGAGCCTCTTAATGACTTGTATTGCACAATTCAGGTGGGCTTTCTAAAGCTTTTGAGGTATAACTTAAAGACAACACGCGATTTAGCGGCCATGGAGCTGAAGGAGACAGTTTGGGGAACAAAAGGGGAGACTCTTTTTTTCCGTCTATAGCTCCTGTTTCTATATCTAAACCCATTTAAGTAAACATCTAAAAATGGTTTTCATGACAGTAAGAGAAAAGAGAATTTCATTTACATATTTACTCTTCACATGCTGCTGTGCTGGTAATGGGAAGTGCAGAGTTTATTGAAATAGTTGTCTTTGAACACACATGTGAGGTCAAAGACTATCCAGGTGGCTCTGAGCCCGTTAGCAGACACAAAGACACACCAAATGAAGGCTGGAGTTGGATTCCTGAAATACCCTTGGGCTGTGTAATGCTAAATTATACCTGAAAATTCAATCTATTCAACTCAGCAGGCTGAAGTAGCTCATCAATGTGATAATTATAACTAAATATGAACAGGAAAGGAATTAGGAGAACAGGACTGCTGTGCAGACTGCTTTACAGACAGGCTGAAACGAATTCTATTAGTATAGACTTAAGATACTCTATGCACATTTTACATTGGAAATGCTTAGACATTTTGAAGTAACAATTTCCATTTTATCGTCAGAAACCAAAATGTGCTGAATGTGATCCATAAATAGAAAGTTGTTTTTGCTAATAGGTTTTAAAAGTTCATAATCGCATACCTAGTTTCTTTGCCCATTAAAATATTATATTTTAAACAATGAAACTATTGTAATATCTAACCTAATATTTTCGATATTTTGTGTGTATGTGTACTTAACTTTTTGACCTAATTTTATCCATTTTTAATCGAAAACTTTTCTGGGTCATTCTGAATTGCTTAATTCATTTTCCTGAAGAATATTTTAAAAGTCCATACTAGGCTTTCATGCATTTGTGATCATTCGTGTCCACCTCTTTGTGACCCCTTTCCCAGAGAATACTGGAGCGGGTTGCCATTTCCTACTCCAGGGGACCTTCCTGGCCCACAGATCAAACTGGCGTCTCTTGCATCTCTTGCATCGGCAGGTAGATTCTTTATCGCCAGTGCCACCCAGGAAGCAGGGAAGCCCCTGTACTTTAGACCTTAGGTTAATATGAATATATCATATGTATTGGTTAGCTCCTATTCTGCCATTATATGAATATCTTAGAATTCTCATATATGCATCTCGAGAATCCTTTATTTGGAGTACTAGGATGGGTGAGTATCAGCATGAATTCTATACTGAAATTCTGTATATCACATTTATTTTCCCATTGTATCACACATTAAAATCAGGTTTATTTTCCAAAATAATTGTAGTAACCCCTAGCAATTCAAATAGAAGTAAAATCCTAGACAGTGTTTTCTGTTATCTGCTGTTTTCTGAGTTTGCTTTCATTGTCTAACATTTACTTGTTCAGTGTGTAAGGTAGTGGTATCATGGATTGGCATGACTTTTGCAGCCCCAGCTTGGATTCAAATTCCAGCTCTACTTCTTGCCAGCTCTGTGAACTTGACCCCTGAACCTCCATTCCCTTATCTGTAAAATGAGGTGACAACTCCATCCTCACACAGCTGTTTTAAGGTTAGATAAAGTAGCATAAGTGTATTTTATAAAATAATAGCCACAAGCCCAGCAATTCAAATTGAAATGAAATTCTGAATTGTGTTCTGGCACAAAGTAAGCACTTAATAATTGTTTATATGATTCCATTCAATTTTTATAATTAGTGAACAGTTCTTAATTGAAGTATCTCATGTGTATTTACATTGCTTATGTTATGAAACTAATATTGGTGGACTCTAGAGATGGTGACATGAAACTGTAGTATTTGGTCCTAACCATAATAAGGTATGCTGTTTAAAGCAATCAGTGCAGTGAATCAAACAGTAAAGTGATAAATCTCATGGGTCAGCCTTCTTTGTGTCATGTACTTCTTCCTCGCCTAATACCAATAAGAATTTGAGGTAACTAACCTCAGTTTACTCCACTACACGTCTTTACAATGAAGTATAGCTTTATAGAGACAAGAGACAGCAAGAAGGAAAAATGATAGACAAGACCAGACCAGATGTTTGATGAAAGGAGCTAACAGAGAAAGAATCAGCCAGAAAAAGAGGAAGGCAGGGCCCTGAGAAATCCGCAGTTGCAGCAACAAGACTTCTTGCACTTCATTTTTTTTCTGGAGCTTTGCTTCATCTTGTCTTCTGCTGCCTGAGTGCCGCTCGGTGGTCACCACGCTGGCCTGCATCTTCTCCGCCTTTTAAAGCATCTTCTCCGGCTTTTAAAGCATCCTCTCCAGTTACCTTCCAGCCACTGGAGTATGACATACTCCCAGCACCCCAGAAGCCCTTCTGCTAGGTAGTTCTATAACTCACAACTGGCTTTTAAGATAGGTAGGTGGATAAAGAGATAGAAAGTATAGAAATAGATAACAGAGTATATGTGAAATTCTATGCATCATTTTCATAGTCACAGAAACCATTATGACTTGAGGGATGTGATGCTTTCTCATCACTATGCCTTGTAAAGATGCCTTAGTGTCCCTCCGTCTTAGGACACAGTGGACATGGTGTTTCTGAGACAGAACTGGGAACTGCTGAGCATGTGTTTTTCATAAATAAAACACCTCCCAGGAAGTGGCACAGCAATTCTCCCACATCATGCCCACCTCCAGTGAATTACATTACTGTGTTCCCGTGTCTGCAAGGTAACTTGTCATAGGATAGCACCTTTTATGTGGCTATGATCTCAAAGTGAAAGTGAACGTTTTAGTCGTTCAGTCATGTCCAACTCTTTGCAACTCCATGGACTGTAGCCCACCAGGCTCCTCTGTCCATGGGATTTTTTTCAGGCAAAATGCTGGAGTGGGTTGCCGTTTTCTTCTCCAGGGGATTTTCCTGACCCAGGGATCAAACCCACATCTCCTGAGTCTCCTGCATTGCAGGCAGGTTTTCTACCCACTGAGCCATCGGAGAAGCTCCTATGATCTCAAAGAGATGATTTATTTAGGTCTAGGATTATTAGACTTAGCAGCAGCAGCAACAGAAGCAGGATTATTCTATCTTTCTTGGGTAATTTGTTAACAACATTTATTAAGATATGTTGAAGTGAGGTAAACTATTTACACAGATATAAATAATTCACTTCATGCTCTGAGAAAGTCAAGGTTGATTTAAACATATGTTTTAGTCTTCTTTTAACATTTTTTTTTTTTTTAGTAACCATTTGGTATTTGGCCCCATCCACATGGTGGCTCAGATGGTAAAGCGTCTGCTGGAATGCGGGAGACTCAAGTTCGATTCCTGGGATGGGAAGATCCCCTGGAGAAGGCAAAGGCAACCCACTCCAGTACTCTTTCCTGGAAAATCCCATGGACGGAGGAGGCTGGTAGACTACAGTCCATGGGGTCGCAAAGAGTTGGACACGACTGAGCGACTGCACTTTGCACATGGTTGAATGGTATCATCAACTCAGTGGGCGTGAGTCTGAGCAAACTCCGGGAGTCAGTGAGGGAGGCCTGGTGTGCTGCAGCCCACGGGGCTGCAAAGAGTTGGACACGACTGAGTGGCTAAACAACAACAAAAGCATGTGATTAAAAAGATAGAATGTCATTATCCTTGAGATGATGCAAATGTATCCAAATAAAAATGGGCAAATAGGGAAAATGAGACAATGAAGGAGATAGAACTAAGTCTAAATAATCAAATTTCAGCTAAAAAGAAATGAAAACTGAGATAATGTGCAATGGAAACCACACAAAGAAAGGGTAGCAAGCAAATGTGAAAATGCTCAAAAACAATTACCACTCAAGAAAGTCAATGAAAATAAAGTCATTTCTAATGTGAGTTATAGAGGAGAAATATTTTAACTGTATTTAATACTCCTAAGTATTAAATATTTCAAAAAATTAATGATTTCAAAGACTTGTCTGATATCAGAGCATAAGAAATTGGAGGAAGTCCAAAGAAATAAATGAAGACTTAATAATAAAATCCAATT
>SJYF01000973.1:1991532-2006677 GCA_006410515.1 Procapra przewalskii
CAATTATACTTTACAAAAATCTTAGAAAAGTCTTTTCCAGACACCTAACAATGTTTAATGAACCAAAATGAGGAACACAAAACTGAGATGTTTGTTCATTGTTTCACTTCAACAATGGTCAAGTATAAAGAAGTATCATTCAGTGAAGTTTTCCCTTCATTTGAACCGATATTTCAAATGAAAACCTGCATCAAACATTAAGCAGTTTTATGTTTCTTCTGATTTAAAAAGAACAGTGACCAATCTATTAGTAATATGAGGTTCTAGGTATAATGAAAAGATTTCTTTATATGCTAGCCACTCAGTATTTTAATTAATAACTATTTTCAGATTATCCACTTATAGGAGAGCACTTGACTCTGGACAAATAGCCGTGGGGACAGTTTCAGAGGTATTAGGCAAAGACAGCAAATCATTTAGTGTAGATTTAGTGTAAACTGTTAAAAAGGGATTGGTGATGGTGCCGGGGCAGAAAATTACTGGATGCCATCCCTGAAAGAACCCGAGGAAAGGACTTCTGTCAAAAATGTATAGGCAAAAAAAAAAAAAAAAAAATGTATAGGCATCTCGCTAGTAAGGAGATGTTTCAGTAAAGAAAATAGCTTTCACGGAATCTAAAACACGAACTTGCCCATGAAACAGAAACAGACTCACAGATCTGGAGAAGTGATTCGTGGTTGCCAAGGAGGATTGGAGAGGGAGGGCTGGACTGGGCGTTTGAGATCAGCCCGTGCAAAATCTTACGTATAAAATCGACAGGTAACAAAACCCTACTGCATAGCACAGGGAACGCTCTTCATCACCCCGTAAAAGCCGTGATGGGAAAGAGTGTGAGACAAAATCTGTGTGTAACTGACTCACTGCTGCACCGCAGAAGCTGTCGCATTACAAATCAGCCACACTCCAACAACACAAACTTAAAAAAGAAAACAGAGTTTCTGGGAGGAAAGGCGGCAGAGCTCCCATGGGGCCAGCTGGCCCGGCGGCTGGGGAAGGACCGAGAATGCCCACATCAGAACACCGGCTGCTGGGGGATGAGAAGGTTGTAGGAGAGAGCTTAGCTCTCCGTCCAAACTGGAGGAAAACAGATGAAAGGAGAGCTGAGCTATCACACACGTCACTTAGGGATGTGGTTTCAGGACCAGTGTGTTCAGAGGGAGGAGCTGTGGGCCACTCTGAGGGACTGGCTGAAGTCACGGCTGGAAGTGCCGGCCTCTCAAGGCTTGAGGTCATCCTCACGGGCGCCTTCCACTTTCCATCCTTCACCACAGAGCTGTCTGTTCTATCTATAAATGTGGGATTTTGGCTGCATAACTTCATTACACTTTTTCAGTTTCAACACGTTATTATCCTAATAATACTCTGAAATATAGTTCAGTTCATTTACTCAGTCATGTCCGACTCTTGGTGACCCCACGGACTGCAGCACACCAGGCCTCCACTCCCGGGCCTTGCTCAGATTCATTTCCATTGAGTCGGTGATGCCATCCAACCATCTCATCCTCTGTCGTCCCCTTCTCCCGCCTTTAATCTTTCCCAGCATCAGGGTCTTTTCCAGTGAGTCAGTTCTTCACATCAGGTGATCAAAGTATTGGAGTTTCAGCTCCAACAATCAGTCCTTCCAATGAACACCCAGGACTGATTTCCTTTAGGATGGACTGGTTGGATCTCCTTGCAGTCCAAGGAACTCTCAAGAGTCTTCTCCAACACCACAGTTCAAAAGCGTCAATTCTGTGGTCAGCTTTCTTTATGGTCCACCTCTCACATCCATACATGACCACTGGAAAAACCATAGCTTTGACTAGATGGACCTTTGTCAGTAATACAAGTATTTATCTGAAACAGAAGCATCATGCAATTCAAAGGAAATGTTTCTATGTGGGCTGCATGTGACATCCTGGTAAAATTCTTTAAAGTTTTATCCAGAAAACCAGTTAAGGATGTTAGAACTCTGGATGTGCTAATAATTCAATACTCTTTATATGCTTTAAATGTCCTTCTGGTGTTTTATTTGGAGGAAAGGGTGAAGACTGGGCCTGGGGAGAAGAGGTGGGGAGGTGACCCGTCCACAAAGGGGAGCCACCACTGCCGCAGAGATGCGCAGACCTGTCCTGTCCCGAGTGGCCGGCTGTGCGTCTAGACACGGCTGTCCCTGCCAGAAGCCAGAACTCCGCGGTTCTTCACATCCACCCAGCTTAGAACTTACTGTGACACCACTCGTTGCTATGGAGACACGTCCCTCGTGAGTCCTCGTCTGCCACCACCTAACTGGCTACCGAAAGTGTCCATTCAGCCTCACACAGCATGTTCCAGTGCACCGGCTCTGGAAATATGCCAGCCATTTCAAAGCAGGGCACGACCTCTTGTTCTCTGGGAGACTTTAGTGGGAACGCTTTTGTGCTCAGCCTCATGTGCACCAACAGACTGGTTCCAAATAGGAAAAGGAGGGTGTCAAGGCTGTATATTGTCACCCTGCTTATATAACTTATATGCAGAGTTTATCATGAGAAACGCTGGGCTGGAAGAAGCACAAGCTGGAATCAAGATTGCCGGGAGAAATATCAATAACCTCAGATATGCAGATGACACCACTCTTATGGCAGAAAGTGAAGAACTAAAAAGCTTCTTGATGAAAGTGAAAGAGGAGAGTAAAAAAGTTGGCTTAAAGCTCAACATTCAGAAAATGAAGATCATAGCATCTGGTCCCATCACTTCATGGGAATTAGATGGGGAAACAGTGTTAGACTTTATTTTGGGGGGCTCCAAAATCACTGCAAATGGAGACTGCAGCCATGAAATTAAAAGACGCTTACACCTTGGAAGGAAAGTTATGACCAACCTAGAAAGCATATTCAAAAGCAGAGACATTACTTTGCCAACAAAGGTCCATCTAGTCAAGGCTATGGTTTTTCCTGTGGTCATGGATGGATGTGAGAGCTGGACTATAAAGAAAGCTGAGCACCAAAGAATTGATGCTTTTGATCTATGGTGTTGGAGAAGACTCTTGAGAGTCCCTTGGACTACAGTGAGGTCTAACCAGTCCATCATAAAGGAGACCAGTCCCGGGATTTCTTTGGAAGGACTGATGCTAAAGCTGAAGCCCCAGTACTTTGGCCACCTCGTGTGAAGTGTTGACTGATTGGAAAAGACTCTGATGCTGGGAAGCATTGGGGGCAGGAGGAGAAGGGGACAACAGAGGCTGAGATGGCTGGATGGCATCACTGACTCGATGGACATGAGTCTGAGTGAACTCCGGAAGTTGGTGATGGACAGGGAGGCCTGGTGTGCTGCGATTCATGGGGGTGCGAAGAGTCGGACACAACTGAGTGAACTGAACTGAGCTCAACTGAAAATGATGATGATGATAATAATAAATAATGTGAAGATGATGATAACAATGATAATAAATCCATCACAGAACTGTTTTTAGGATGCCCGGAGTAAGGCATATAAAACTTGTGGGGAAGAGCCTAGCGCCTGATGTGAAGTTCCTAATTGAGTATTAGCTCTTGTTAGACCGTAAGTGCTCACTCCCTGTGATTGGCGCCAGCAAAGGTCACTTTGTTGATTTCAGGACATTGCCACTGACATTATGGTGTCCCTTTGATATAAGTCGTCTCCAGCCCCTGCCTCATGCAGTGGCCCCTCATGCAATCCTGAAATCATTTAGGTTTACTTCCCGGTTACATGTTCTCAGCACAACTGTGTAAGTCGTGCAGTGTCCCTGAATGTTACCTGTCCTTGTCCTCATTTGGTTAAAGTTTCAGTTCAGTTCAGTTCAGTCACTCAGTCGTGTCCGACTCTTCGCGACCCCATGAATCGCAGCACGCCAGCCTCCCTGTCTATCACCATCTCCCGGAGTTCACTCAGACTCGCGTCCATCGAGTCGGTGATGCCATCCAGCCATCTCATCCTCAGTCATCCCCTTCTCCTCCTGCCCCCAATCCCTCCCAGCATCAGAGTCTTTTCCAATGAGTCAAATCTTCGTATGAGGTGGCCAAAGTACAGGAGTTTCAGCTTTAGCATCATTCCTTCCAAAGAAATCCCAGGGCTGATCTCCTTCAGAATGGACTGGTTGGATCCCCTTGCAGCCCCCAAGGGACTCTCAAGAGTCTTCTCCAACACCAGCATCAATTCTTTGGCGCTCAGCCTTCTTCACAGTCCAGCTCTCACATCCATACATGACCACAGGAAAAACCATAGGCTTGACTAGACGGACCTTAGTCGGCAAAGTAATGTCTCTGCTTTTGAATATACTATCTAGGTTAAAGTTTACTTATTTCTAACTCAAAGTTAAGGCTACCGAGGGAACAGGATTCTAGTGAAGATTAGTAACACAGTACATCACTAGCCTAGTGCTCCACACATGGCACACAGTAGTTCTCTCTTTCCTTCACACACATACACTGAGACACACACACACAGACACACACAGAGACACACACACACAGACACACAAGGAGACATACAGAGACACACACAGACACACAGACACACACACACAGGTGCACACACACACACACACACACACACACACACACAGAGGCTTGTTTCTTCCCTCCCCTTTCCTCTTTCTTTCTCTTCCAATCCTTTCCATATGTGTTATTCACTTGCTATTAAAAGACATATCCTTCTCTTTGCCAGGTACTTTTATTTCAAACTGATTCCTACCATCCACAAAGGAAACACTGTTGATATAATCATTTGATTTTAGATGGGAACTCATTCTTCCTCATTAATCAACATTCATTGAATTTATGTTTAACTACAAAGTAAAAAGATTGATCCCATTAAAGGAAATCATACTTCAGGGGAATAGGTGGGAAGATATTTTATAAAGCAAGTGAGCTTTGACCTCTGTCCACGATAGGCATAAAGCTGATTTTCAAGTCAAAACACCTCTATTCAATCTGGATTTTTTAAGAGGGTGGGAAAAAAGAGGGATATGCCCACACAGGCCCTCTCTTTAATGATCTCTTGTCTCACTATGTCTGCATCCTTCTGCTCCATGCTCTTGGCTGAAAGTTCCCCGGTCTGGTTCTGCTTTTCCTAAAGCACTTCCTCTCCCCAGCCCCTGTTTCTGTTCTCTCTTGTCTTCCTACCCAGACTGCATCGTGGGACTCATCAATGTGGCCTTACTTAATCATGTATATCTGAGATCCACGTTTTGTGCTTTAAAACAGGATTTAAGCCACTGGCCCCAGATATAAGGTTTAGGAGTAGATGCTCTATATACCCTGAGGTGAGAAAAGTAATGTAGAAAGGACTTGATGGGATTAAAAAACCCTATATAGAACCTAAGAAAGTCAACTTTGGTATAAGATGTGTCAAATATTGACAATCATGAGTCAGGATATTTCCTTTAACATGTATCTGTGTGTATGTGTGATGATGAATGAGGCTAGATGAGAGATTCTTATGTGTGTGATGCATATGTGAATGAAGTTAATTATTGCATAGGTGAATGAAGGGATTGTTGTATATGTGAATGAAGTTAATTACATTGCTACGTGATCCTTGAAAAGTGTGTTCAGGTAGATGTTAATTATAGATAATGAAGAATTAAAAATGACATAAAGAAAAACTACAGATTTGATTGTACCATGAAATATTATTAAAATTAATAGCATTTGTGCCATTATTTAACTAGACTATTTATGCCTAATAATCAGTAATGACATGGTATTTTATATAAAAATATATATACCATAATTCTCAGACAAACCGTGTTTTAATTTAGTTTGATGATGATAGGTTTTATGTTTATTGGTCTTATGGAATGAGCAATTTTTATAAAGGAGAACTTGTTGGTTTAATAAAGGACAGCCAATTGCTTATTGGTTGTGACTTTGCTTATTTTAAAATGCATTTAAAAATATATCTTCACATCTCTTCCCTGGTGGCCCAGATTGTAAAGAATATGGAGACACAGGTTAAATCCCTGAGTCAGGAAGATCCCATGGACAAGGGAATGGCAACCCACTCCAGTGTTCTTGCCTGGAGAATCCCATGGAAAGAGGAGCCTGGTAGAATACAGTCCATAGCGTCTTAAAGAGTCAGACATGATTGAGTGACTAACACACAACACACACACACACACACACAAATCTCTGAATATAAACAATTTCATCTAAATCAGTGAATTTCTTCAGGCCAATCTGGGACCAAAAGATATATGTGAAATGACAAGTACTTGCATTAAGTAAAAAAGTAATTCTAGTCAATAAGTATAAATTTGGCTATTGTACTAATTTATCATAAAATAATCTGTGATCATACTGTTTTTGTAATTTAAGTTTGCTCATAAAAGTCATTTCTTCAGCAAACGTTTGCCTACTTTATGTCCAACACTGATGTACTGTTTGGAGATCCATCTCTGTAGAGAAGCAAGCTCCATCTTCTGGAAGCTTAAGTTCCAATAGGCAGAGACAGACTGGAAGGAAATAAGTGAATAAAGATTGTCTCAGGTGGTCACAAAGTGCTACGGAGAAAAATTAAGCAAGTAAGGTAGGTGTGGGCCATAAGGTGGGCTACATGTCATTCAGAAAAGGCCCGCCTTCTTTCTGAAATATTTTTATCTCACTATTCTGCAAAACCAGAGGAAAATCCTCCAAGGGTTTCACGTTTTTTGTAGATAAATACAGATCCTGACAGTGCCTTATTGTTAAGGAATACCCACCATGGTCTTTGACGGAGTCTTGCTAAACAGTGCGGTTTGTTAGTCTGAAATCAAGAGAACTAGAGAAGAATTCCGCTAAAAACTTAAAATGCTATTCTTGGCATCTGGGAGTACAAACTGTAGCAATCACTTACACACGAAAGTATTAATGGCACTGAAAGAGCCCTTCTTATGAAGGGTTGTGGGAATGATGCCTCTTCCTGTTAATAAGTAGCTTGAGTTGCTAAGATTAAAAAAGAATTTTGCCAGTTGAAGGTGTTTCCTGGTTTTGGCTGGAAGACGAAGGTTTCTGCATAGTCGAGTCATAGCCCACGGAAAGTCTTTACTAGTGAAAATTCTTCCGTATTTTGAGTAAAAACTGCACTGCAGACACCCCGACGAGCGCGAAGGCGGCCTGAAGCCTGCCATTGCCTGCAGGAGCTGAGAGGGGCGTGGGCCCTGGGCGCAGCTGTCAGAGGGGAGAGGGCCACACACACACAAAGCTTCCTCAGCTGAGTGACGGTGTTCAGACAAGGACGTGCCCGAGAGACTGAGAAAATGCGCTGTGGACATAGAGGTTTGCGGACTCTCCTGAGGTGGCAGGGTGAGGGCAGGAGGGAGCTTCACGACAGGCTTCTTTCTGGAGGGGACCAAGCGTGGAGCCCAGAGTAGGCACCCCCAAACCTGAGACCGTGGTGTGTGGTCTGCACTAGGCCTGAGGACACAACGTGGAAACGTGCAATTCCTGCTCTGCCCGAGAAAACGGTCTGGCTGGAGAATCAGACAAAACTAAAAGCGATAATGGCTTTAATCACTGAGTCCACAGAGAGCTTTGGGAGCTCAGAGAGAGAAAGAATTCAGTCGTTTCAGAATAAAAGGCAAACCTAAACCTTCTAGAGTGGCCGAAAGACATGGGGACCCACAGGATGGTTTTTCATTTCTGTGAATATCAGACAGAGGTTCTCAAATTTCACATTTAGATTTTTCAGGTTTCCTATTCTTGCTAAATATATGAATCCTTTCTTAAGCCAGCGTTGCTTCGAGCGCAGTACTTTGGCAGCAGAGATTTTATTAGAGAACTTAACTGATACGGGTTGGGGGAGGTGAAGGAACTCCAGTTTGCTCTGGAAGATTTGCATTAGAGAGAGGAGTTACAGGCTGTGGCGTCTCCCCTGTAATTTTATGAGAATGGTATTACCCTGGCTTTCACTGTGAGACTGCTGGTTACCTTCTGTCAGTGAGCAACAGTCTTACGGCGAAGCAGGAGCACAACCCGACTCTTTGTCTCCGCGGTCAAAGCAATTACTTCTTAGAAAGTCGGATTTTTTTTTCAGAATGACCATGTACAGAAGCAAACGCAGACATCAGAGATGTAAGTAAATTCGGAACCAACTTTTTCATATGGCTGTGGTGGGAGAAACACCCTCGATTTCCTAAAAGACTAATCATGACTTCAGATATATCCTGGGAGTAGAAAAGATTGTAGCTTTTCTCACCCTAACCTTCATCTTTATCCCTGTTACATGCTTGAAAGATGTTGGGGGGAATCGGACTGATTCACTTGTTACTATGGAAACCTTTGGAAAGGTTTACAAAATCAACAGAGAAACAGATCAAATGCAGTTTCAGTCTAGCTCAGCATCCTTCATACGGGCATGGTAACTGGACAGTTCTCTCTCCCTCTTTCTCTCTCCCTCCTTTAAAAAAAAAAAAAAACTTCTACGTATTCATTCAGTTTCAGGCATAACTCTCAGGGGAAACAACACAGGTCTGAATGGAGGGGAGAGAATTAATTGTCAATGGCAAGCTGAACATGTAACAGGATCTTCCTTGCCAAACTTCTTGGTCCAGAGCCTGTTTGTAACATAATTCACTACAGGCACCGTTTCCAAGGGTTAAAAGGAGTCACCTGTGATCTAACCTAAAGGGGCGGATTCCGACAGGGAAAGAGCGGCACCACCACCCTGGCCTAAAGTCCAGAGCAAAGATGATTATGGAGCTGAAAGCCTTTAGGGTGCGGCTAAAAATCAGAAGTCTTGCAGTAAAGCTGTGTTTTATGGTAAGGCAACATGCCTGCCACGGGAAGCTCTCCAGGCACACCTGTCCCCAGGGAGCACGCCTCTGGATCCCTTGCTCTCCTGCGTTGCCTGAAGTACTTAGCACCGTGGTGAGCCCAGTGTGTCCTGTCACTGACTCTATTTGCCTTCTTAGACAGGTGAATACAACTTGCTCTGCAGCCCAAGTCGGCACTTGTCATGATCCCTGTGATACCTTTACGTTATCAAATACTGTAAAATATAGGAATACCATTAACATTAATCACTCCATCAAAAGACCAAACTATGATAGACGTGATCTTTTTGAGTGATTTTTTTTTGCTCATTTTTAATTTAAGAGATGAGCACTGACATTTCTCTTGCTCAAAGTTTTACGCAGCACAGTAGGCTCTGAGAGACAGGACTGCCAGTCTGATTTTCTATGCCTGATTGCCTTTTGATACTATTTCTTTCTTGTGATTGAGAAGCAACATGCAATGATTTGCTACTTTTTTTCTTATAGAAGTGACTAGTACAAAATCTACAAATATATTGCTGATTAATTCCCTTGTGATTCCCTCCCACAAGAATGAATCTAAACTGTGCATGTGCTTGAAAACCATCTTGCACCTTTCCACGTGGATCTTTTCTACACCCCCTCATTTCTTTCCACGTGAGTAATCATTGCCTTAATGCCCATGACAAATAAAAGATTCACAGAAAAACCATACTGAATCTCTCCCCCTAAAATGTGCTTGCTGAAGTCTGCGATTAAGCAGCAGGTAGAAATTGTGAATTACATGAGACAAGTTAGAAGATACACAATTATACAGGTTGATCACAGTAGGGTGTACTGAATGGTTTAGTTTTAAAAAAAATTAATGTGTTACTTATGTTTAATTGTATCAGTTAGTTGTATTATATTGAATTGACCCTCTATATTCTAACCATATAAAATATTGGAGGGCAAGAATATAATAAAGTATATAGGAAGCTTAGCAATAAAAGCAAATAGAATCCTTAGATGAAGTTGTTTCTTATACTAATAACATTTGCCAAAGTGGAATGTAATACAATTATTTGCTATCTGAAAATATCTGAATTATCCTATCACCAAAATACAGTGCATTTCCATTTTAAATCATGTCTTTTATCATGTTTTTGATCATGTGAAGAACATAAAGTAACCTAAAGGCAATTGTAATCCAATTAAAGCAATGATTGCACACTTAACGAATTTCAATGTGGTAAAGAAAGTGTTCTTACGATTTTTTTTGAATTGGAACATTACCTAAGTAAAGTTTCTAATGTCCTCATTCCCCAGCAATCTAATATAATGTCCTTTAGTAAAAAATAATGCAACTTTCTTTTAGAAGCTCCAAGAGGAGAAATAGGAAAGGTGCAGAAGATTATACCAGGGGTTTGAGAAGAAGCAGGAGAGTGAAAATCCTGGAAAAAACATTTTAAAATATACACCGCACCAAGTCCTTGGAAACCCTTGGGGGACTGTGAAACCCTCTCCTTAATCACGTCTAGATTGGTTATTTATAATTCCTGGTAGAGAAGGAGGAGAGAGAGGGAAGAGTCTCCCTTTCCTTGCTCCATCAAAATGGAGCAATTGTTTTAGAACAGGAAACTGCTTCAGTGTTCATTCAGATGGCAGACCTTACCTGTGCATAACTGCATGAGGGCTTTTAATTAGATACAGGATTTTTCAAGTGGTATTGCAAACATTTCCCTGTGTCAGAGATGTGTTTTGTCAGAGCCAAGCAGGTAGAAACCACTTTAAGGAACTCTTAACATATATAAGCCTGTTTGTACAAATTAGGTTGGGGCGGTAATCATCACCAGTATAAATTTTTGTTTTAGCATTTAAATATTGAATTTTTATACATATTGAATCAATCCGTTTACTGAAGTGTGTGGCTTATGTCTAATTTTCAGAAATCTTTTTATGCATAAAATAAGGTACACCTGTAATCTCCTTTGCTGAAATTCCAGATGACCTTGAGAAAATAATTTTTGGTTTTAAAAGAGATGTAGAGATACAGTCTTAAGATGAATATGTTTTTGAAATAGAGACTTCAGAGAAAAACTATAGTAGGATCCATATGATATTAGATATAGAATCTGAAAAATATTACAGTCCTTGTACCATGGAAGACAGAACTGTGCACATTGAATTTTAAGTGTATAGCGTTTTGTTTTACTAACTAGGAACAGGTTTCTGATTGCTAGTGATATGTTTGGGGCATCTTACCCATCATATTATGGAAATAGGTGATGAGATCACGTCAGGAATCTGAATCCTAGTTATAGTTCTCTGCTCACAGTCTCAGCTGATACCTGTTATCTCTGTGGGTTGCAATTTCTTCTTCTCTAACTTCAGCAGACTGTACAGAGATGGTTTCCGTGGTGTCTTTCATCTCTAATCCTCAAGCTTTCACATAGGCCTCCCATGTAAGCTTCCTACCGAAAGACAGGTGTAAATTCTCATCCCCTATGCCCTGGCTTTGTCTCGTGGGCTTCCTGTCCATGTGACTGTGGTTTTACCGTGAGAGACTCTAGTATCCATACAGGTATCAATCGCTGCCCATATAATGATAAAAACATGTATATGTATATTGTATACATGTACATATATACCCATATGCCCACAGTTTTTGGTTCTAATGAAAACTAATGTATTTAAAAGGTTGTACTGAATTTTTAATGGCTTTTAATACCATATGTTTTATATTTAAGAAAGACAACTATATCACACAGGGATCTCGGGTTTCAGTGTTTCAGAAGGTGCTTCCATATTCTCAAATATTGGGAGTTGCTGAACTAGAAAATGAAACACAGCCATAACCTCATAACACAGACCTTGGCATCATTGTCACTCGCGGCATTCTTCCTTCCTGATAACTCTATTCTAGCCTTTATCAGGCTACATCACTATCTCCAAATTCATCAGGTGCTGTCTCGTCTGTGCATCTCTGCCCATACGTCTTCCTGTTGATGGGAGGCCTCACTTGCATCTTCATGTATAGAAAGCATCTGTGCCATCCAGGAGGCAGGGTTTGCCCCTTCATTTCCCTTGGGTGTCTGATCACGGGTCACCTTAGTCACACTGGCTTTTCCTGACTACCCCACTGAAAAGTGAGAGCCTCTCAGTCATGCCCTGTAGCCCTCCAGGCTCCTCTGTCCATGGGGTTTTACAGGCAAGAACACTGGAGTGGCTGGCCATCCCCTTCTCCAGGGGATCTTCCCAATCCAAGGGTTGAACCTGGGCCTCCTGCACTGCAGACGGATTCTTTCCCATCTGAGCCACCAGAGAAGCCTCCTATTTCCCACCCCATCTTCTGAAACTCCTTTTCCGTTGCTTGCTCTCTTCCTGGAGAGTTCAGGAAGAGAAGCGGCATGTGCAAGGTTCCCAGGGTACTTGGGATATTGGAGGACCACAAAGGAGGTAATAAGTGGAGTTAATGAGAAGACGTGAGAGTGAGATTAGCAGATGCACACTACTCTATATAAAATAGATGGACAGCCATGGCCCGCTGTAGGCTTCCCTGGTACTCAGCTAGTAAAGGATCCGCCTGCAGTGCAGGAGACCCCAGTTTGATTCCTGGGTTGGGAAGACCCCCTGGAGAAGGCAATGACAGCCCAGTCCAGTGTTTTGCCTGGAGAATTCCATGGACAGAGGAGCCTTGTGGGCTACAGTCCATGGGGTCACAAAGAGATATGACTAAGGACAGCACAGCATGGCCTACTGTATAGCTCAGGGAACTGTATTCAATGTCTTATAATAACCTATAATCAAAACCAATAGCAAAGATTTTATATATATATATTTAACTGAATCTCTTTGCTGTATACCTGAAACTAACACTCCACTGTAAATAAATTATATTAAAAAAAAAAACTTTGAAATAAAAAGCATTGGGAACACTGACTGGGTAGACCCAACTCATAGAATTAAATGGAATGGTGTATTCTATGTATAATTAAATTGAGATATAAAGTATATTTATTAACTTTCAAGGGATTCATTCAATGCTTTGATTAAAATAACAGTTGTGAGAATGCTTTAATTTCATTACACTTTATACTAGGCAAGGTATCCAATCATTAATTGAATGACAGTCAAACAGTGGTCGTCCAGAGGTCAGAAGATATTATTTGAACAAGAATATTTTCTGATTTATCTTCTTATAAATACCTTTATATTCTTGATATGTTAACACTCTCTTTAAAAATCTTGTTATGAGAAAAAATAAGTTTATAGTTTGATAGAATTGCTTTTAGACTTCTTAAGGCTTAGGCAGAAAGATCACTGTACTCTGGAGTATGCTATTAAATTCAGTCCTTGATTTTTCTGTTATTGATGCTTATTGGGAATTCTGCTTTGACATCTGAAATTCCTCAAATCTTTTTCTTCTCTCAAGTTCTTAATATGAATTCTATGACTGGTATGGACTGATAATTTGTGACTTTGTACATTCCTCCTTGGAATCATGTCTGCATGGATAGAATCAGGATGATCTGATTGAGCATGCTCAGTGGGACCATAGCTGCCAGTTTGGGAGCAGAGACGTACAAAGGCTGACTGATGACAGTCTTGATGCAAATTGACCTTATATGGAAATGCATGTTGGTCTGCCCTGCATACCTTAATCATCTGCTTTGCCTTTACCGGCTCCAGCCTGCGACTGATTCTGTCTGTGGGAATACCTGCTCATCTCTCTCTCTCTCTCAGTCTACTCCATATGTTTTTCAGTCTAACAATGCTCTGCAAAAGTAAAGGTCACTTTGTGAGCATTTGTACATTTTCTTTTAGCTGATCTACATTCAGAAAACAGTGTGTTTCTCATATATCACCTGTTCTCCTAGGTTCTCGAGTCTAACAATCTGTGCTGCATTTTTATCTAGACCTGCATAAAACCCCTGGCATTGCCTCTGCCTCAAGATGTTCCGGTAAATGTTCTCTACAAACGGTGTTTCTCTCTCAAAGAATGTTATAGTGAGAAAAGACGCTGTAGATTTGTATTTACTGAGCACAGAAGATACACGTGTGGCAACTAGGCTCTTAGCAAAATAAGACTGCTGTTAAACTAGATATCAACACACTTTTTAACATATTGTATGAATGCAGGGTGTTTTACATGACAATGGCCCCCTACTCC
The DNA here is from genome assembly GCA_006410515.1 of Procapra przewalskii. NCBI lineage: Eukaryota > Metazoa > Chordata > Mammalia > Artiodactyla > Bovidae > Procapra > Procapra przewalskii. The sequence continues at coordinate 2,005,395 of SJYF01000973.1, forward strand.
AGCACTCTTGCCTGGCAAATCCCGTGGACGGAGGAGCCTGGTGGGCTGCGGTCCATCGGGTCGCGAAGAGTCGGATGTGACTGAGCGACTTCCCTTTCACTTGTCACTTTCCTGCACTGGAGAAGGAAATGGCACACCTCTCCAGTGTTCTTGCCTGGAGAATCCCAGGGACGGAGGAGCCTGGTGGGCTGCCGTCCATGGGGCCACACAGAGTCGGACACGACTGAAGCGACTTAGCAGCAGCATGAAAAGATGACCATTCGAAAGCACGGATGGGTCGTGGAAAAATACAGGAAGTAGTCTTTGTCCCACTTGGAAAGCAACTTTCTTAAAAATCATAATCTAGTATAATTATGTTTTTTGGACAGTCTATGCATTTGGTTGAGCCATTTTAAATTGTCATTTTTTTGTAAGTAAAAAGCGGCAGTTTCACATCGTTAAATGCAAATACCAGCTATGACAGAAGCTGGCCCAAAACAGATGGAGCCGGGTAGCTAAAACATCAACACGAGTTGACATTATAAAGGTCAAGGACATTCATAGCTAAGCATGAACGTGTTAGTTGCTCAGTCGTGCCCGACTCTGTGACCCCGTGGACTGCAGCCCACCAGGCTCCTCTGCCCATGGGATTTTCCAGGCAAGTACACGTGAATGGTTTGCCATTTCCTTCTCAAGAGGATCTTCCCAACCCAGGGATCGAACCCCAGTCTCCTGGCGGCAGGCAGGTTCTATACCAGCTGAGCTACCAGGGAAGCCCTAAGCTAAGGATGAGTATTTCATATGCTGAAAGAGTAGGATTAAGTAAGACAATGTATTCATTGTTCTTTATGGTAAGTAACTTTAACCTTCCCCAAAGAAAGTGTATTCAGCCTTGTCAACAGAGGTTAATTAAGTTGACCTTTCTTTGGCAAGTGAGACATCCTACAGGGCTTCAAATGGTATCGAAATTTTTGCCATTCTTCCGCCAAACTTAAGATGCTTATTTTAAAATTTTGATTTCTAGTTTTACAGGATTTTAATGTTAGAACTTTGCTTCCATCCCAATGAAAAATGGGACTTCTGTAAGTGAATTAAAAATAACACCAAAAACAATAAAAATAACATTAGACATTTAATGAATTCTTGCTATAGGCCAAGTATTGTTTTAAGCATTTAGGTACCTCTGGCTAATGTAATTTCTGTAATAGAACAATAATTGAACATATAAAAGCAATAATGTAGTAATCCATGGCACTTTTGATTTTTATTGCACTTTCAAAATGTTATTTATAATTTTGATATCT
>SJYF01000973.1:2006686-2036666 GCA_006410515.1 Procapra przewalskii
TTTAGGAAATTGTATACCCAAAGTTAAATTAAAATACCTATTGACTAGAGTGAAAGGAAAGCTTATATGTCCCCTGAGGAAGTAAGAAATTAACTTTAAAAAGGCAAAATATAGTGTTTGATCAATATCCCTATTCTTTGAGTCATATACAAACAGAGAAAAAAAAATATCCTGAGGAAAAGTTTTACATAGGTATATATTCAGTGAAATGTTCACATATAATGCATTTACTTTGTGTGCTATCTGTTTTGCAAACAGATTAAAGATTTCAGGACTTACAAAAGCAAAGTGCTTTACAGTGATTCAGTAATTCATTGAGAGTTGTTACAACTCTTCTTGTTTTAGAACATCTAAATTGTTTGGCATAACCTTTCGATTCACTTTCCTTTTTGTAGTTATTGATTTTCTTGGCAGTATTTACTGAATTGCACTCTCATTCTGACTGTGGCATTTCAGACTCCTTTAGTTTTACAGAGCTACATTATATATGTATTCACGTTGATTCAGGGTTTTCATGGTCTCTTACCATTGAGGCTGTATTATCTCTAGAACTTCATTTGTATTTTAAAATAAAGATAAAATCCATATCTATTTCCTTGAACTCCTTATAGAGTTTGCGTCATATATTTTTGCAATGTTTCATGCCTTAGGCTGCTTATCATTGGAAAGTATATTTTTATATTATATGATTCTTCTGACCCTCAGTGAACTTGAAAATGCCTTAGAGGAACAGCTGGATGTATTTCCTTAAATAAACACACATTGTTCTTTAAATTGCTAGTATCTGTCTTCTTAATAGTCTCCACAGGCAATGGGAATTTTGACTTTGAAGTCACCTCTGCTGGGTTCTTGTAGGTGTCTGGCTACTTTATACTTTTTTGCTTCCATAATTGAACAGTGTCTTTCAACTCAAGTATATTTTTAAATAAACTATATGACAACAGCATATAGTCATAACCTTTACCTGTACTTTGGGGTTATAATATTTTTGCTGTTTTATTTTATATGATATCAAACATAACCTAAAGACAATATCAAAAATATACTACATCTGTAAAGGTACAGACTCCCTGGAGTATTTAATTCCACTTAATTTATATTGTCAGTAAGTAATGAAAGATTAGTTCAGAATTGAATAGAAATTCACGTACAAAAATTCAGAAAACAGTCATCTTTATCTGGAGTGAAAGGAAAAATTCATTTACTTTTTCACTTTGGCTTTGCTGAGGTAGCAAGGGAAAAATGGACACTGGGATTTTAAAAGTGGTCTCAAAAAGTTTCTCAGCATTGGATTTGTCCCCAGAGAACTTTTTTTTCGAATGATCATTTCTAACAAAGACTGTGCACTCAGATTTGATTAATGGGTGCAGAGTCTTCCAAAGAGGCTGTAGCAGTGGTGCTCTATGAAGGTTTCTAGGATTCGCTTGTTTATTCACAGTTTAGACATAAAACATCTTCAGATGATTCACCATGCCAGTTCTCCAGAACCCAAGCTTGATTTGGAGGGAGGAGGCTATTTGAATGGACATGAAAAGTTTATTTGAAATTGAGCGAAAAACAAGTCATTTAAAATTCTTTAAAACACGTTCTTGGTTGCTTGAATATTTAAGGAAGAAGTTAATAAGCCAGCGCAGGAACAAGACATAAGAAATTGTGTCATGAAGATCATAGATATAGCTGTTGCTGTGATTTTCTTGAGTCTATGGAAATGGGGCTTTGGAAATTGGAAACTTACTAGGTTAACTAGTAATCTATCAGGTTAAAGATGCCTATAAGTTGTTTTTGTCTGATGGAAACAGTCATCTAATGTACTTAGTTGGGGAAGCCATTAGACATAAGTGTGAAATGAAAAGTTTCTGCTCTATGCTCTACCTGTAAACAAGCCTTCTCCAAATAAAAATTCCTGAGCCCAAGTGAAATAAAGCCAGCTATTCTGAGGCCATCAGCTACGTCCGCTGAGGAGCTGGGGAGTTGTGAGGGGCGGCCATCCACCATACCTGCCGTCTCTGATGGTCAACAAGGAATTAGGTTGTGAGCAGAGCAGCACTGGCCCCACGCAGCTAGATGTATATAAAAGGGAATTCAGCAAGCCGGGACACTTGGCTCTTCCCGTACAGAGATCACCAGACCTCTTCACCTGAGAGATCTGGGTTTTCTGAATTAACAGTAATCTTTTGATACCCAGATTACCTGCTGCTTGCTGCAAACTTGTACATAGCCCGGCTTTTCCCCCACCTCCTCGGAGTAACTCTCTCGAGGTCACCTGAGACACTATCTCCCAGGCTCAAGTCCTAACATTCCAGCTGAATAAAAACTTTTAGATTACACGTATTTTCTTTGAGTCAACATAAGTAATGCTATTTCTCCTAGATTACCACGGACAGTACTTAAAATCCACACTTGTAATTTTTCCATATAGTTTAAGCCCAATTAAGTAAATGTTTCCTTGTTTATCTGAATGTTAAAGGATCAGGTGGCTTGGAGCCTGAAATTCTCAGTAAGTTGCCCACATTGTTGAATTATATCAGTGTTAACCTAGGAATTGGTTGAAGAAATATCTAACATAATATTTTTCCCCAAAGCATGCTCTAAATATTGTAATTCAATGCAACATCATTATGACAATATAACTTTATTTTGGGACCAGGATAATTAAAAGCCTGAAAATATATAAAGTATGTTGTAGTGATGACTGCATCCCACTAATCTTTGGAGATTTTTTGTAATTTTAAACATTTTATTGGAGTATAGTTGATGGGGAATGACTGAAGGCAAAAGGAGAAGGGGGCTGCAGGGGATGAGATGGTTAGATAGCAACACCAACTCCATGGAAATTTGAGCAAACTCCAGGAGATAGTGGAGGACAGAAGAGCCTGACATGCTACATACAAAGTTAAACACATACACATATCCACTCTTTTAAAATTATTTTTCCATGTATGTCATTATAGAGCATTGAAATATAGTACATATGCTATACAGTAGGTCTTATTAGTTGTCTATTTTATATGTAAAAACTGAAGTTGCTCAGTTGTGTCCAACTCTTTGGGACCCCATGGACTATAGCCTACAGGTTCCACCATCCCTGGGATCTCCAGGCAAGAATACTGGAGTGGGTTGCCATTTCCTTCTCCAGGAGATCTTCCCGACCCAAGGATTGAACCCGGGTCTTCCACATGATAGGCACTGTAGGCAGACACTTTGCCATCTGAGCCACCAGGGCACCTAGGTCTCCCACATTGCAGGCAGACGCTTTAACCTCTGAGGCACCGGGGAAGCCCATTTCTATCTATAGTAGTGTGTATATGTGCTTCCCAGGTGACGCAGTGGTCAAGAATCTGCCTGCCAGTGCAGGAGATGCAGGAGACACAGGTTCAATCCCTGGGTTGGGAAGATCCCCTGGAGGAGGAAATGGCAATCCACTCCAGTACTCTTGCCTGGAAACCCATGGACAGAGGAGCCTGGCGGGCTACGGTTCATGGGGTTGCAGAGTGAGACACGACTGAGCATGCACGCTCACAGCGTGTATATATCAACCCCAGCCTCCCAGGTTTTCTCTCCCCTCCTTTGCTTCTGGTAACTCTAAGTCGTTTTATTGGTTTTACATTTTTGACTCTATTTCTGTTCTTTAAATAAGTTCATGTGTATCATTTCTTGACTAAGATTTCAGTCACTGGGTGCAGACTGATACTTAGAATATGACTGCCTAACAATCCTTGGTTCTTGGAGACTTTCTGGTATAGTGGACAGTTTTTACACTTTACTATACTTTTACTTGTTCTAATTTAAAGAAACTTTAACTGCCAAGTTTCCTTAAAACCCATGTAAGTCTAGAGGTCATTTCAGTTGACAAGCAAGCATCATCACTGTGTTATCAACCAAAAGTTTTGTGGGTTACTCCTTTCAATTATTCTGAGTAAGTGTCTGCTGCTGCTGCTAAGTCGCTTCAGTCCTGTCCGACTCTGTGCGACCCCACAGATGGCAGCCCACCAGGCTCCCCTGTCCCTGGGATTCTCCAGGCAAGAACCCTGGAGTGGGGTGCCATTTCCTTCTCCAATGCAGGAAAGGAAAAGTGAAAGTGAAGTCACTCAGAAAGTGTCCGACTCTTCACGACCCCATGGACTGCAGCCTACCAGGCTCTTCGGTCCATGGGATTTTCCAGGCAAGAGTACCGGAGTGGGTTGCCATTGTCTTCTCCAATCATTGAGCTAGTTTCTAGTTAAAGTTTCCAGATTTTTGGATCATTACAAGAATTGAAGACTTAAGGCTGATAACACTTTCAGAATTAAAACTTGCTTTTCTACATTCTCAGTTTTTTCCCCTAGCCAGGGTTGGCTCTATTTCTAGTTTTCATTATTTGTTAAATCAATTTTCCATCAGTTAGAAGAACAAATTGTTTGTTTCTCTGCAGATCTGTAGCTATTAATTTCAGCAGTGACTCAGTGACTGATTTTTTTCAGACCTCAGCATCACAGAGACAGACTAGAAAGAGTAACTTGAACCAAGTCTAGGACCTACCGGCTGAATCTATGAACGTTGAGACTTCATGTCACACATAATACATCTGTGTTGCTCAGTGATGATGTTCCTTTCCAACTTTGGGATATAATTAGAATGATCATATAAAGTCATCTCACTGCCTGCTTTTTTCTTCTTTTCTTTCAATGTCCTTTCTATTCTTCTCACTACTCGGTAGTGATATCAACTAGAAATTCTTGAACTGTAAGCAAAAGCGACCTAATTTCCAAAGCATTTCAAGTTTTTGCAGGTAAAAGCTCTCTCAAGGGCTTTCACTATTTCAAATATGTGGATGTACAGTCTGTGTCAGTCATGAATACTGCACATTAAATTGACCTGAATGGTTAGAGCACAGAGTTTTTTCTCAGCATTGGCAAATTTCTGACATAAATGCTTAGAATGGAACAGCTGAAAAGAAGCTACGACAGTAGTGCAGAGACCCTGAAAAGCTGCTACAGGTTTTTTTTTTTTTTATTTTTTAAGTATAATCGAGATTTCTAAGAATTTTTACTGACAAGTCATTTTACTTTCTGGACCTGGCAATTGAAAGAAAGATAAAATTGTTAGAGGAGCAATAAGGAATTCAATAAAGAAAGTAAAATATTATGTGCTTGATAAATGTATTTCAGATGTCTTACCTGAGTTGGTTAGAACACCAAGTTAAAGGTCCCAAGGTCACAGATTTGAGCTCTCTATGGCCTAGATGGCTTAATCCCTTTACTGGATCAGGCACCACTGTGGTCACCCTGCCCAGCCATCCTTCAAAGAATGACCTCCTTGCAAGATAACACTGATGAAATAAGGAAGACAGACCAGGCTAGGGCCAAAACACAGCCATCAGAACTACAATGCCGCTTTCATGTTCTTTTATATATATATATAATATTTGTGCCACATTGCTTGCGACATCTTCATATACAAAATGGAGTATACCTCTGTTCAAATAAATAATTGCTTTTATTTTGCCTTATAAAGGCAGTAAACTTAAAATTCAACCACCTTAACCTTCTTTTTGATCGAATGTCAAGTATGTGCACTTGGAATTTCACAGAATACAAACATGTACAATTTCCAAAAGGCTTACTTCACAGAAGGAGGTGAAGTTAATTTCAAATAATATTTTTCATTATAGTCTTTTCATTTTAGCAGGCATAAGGTAAAGTTTAGATATTTTGAAGGACACTAAACTAATAAAGTATTCTATTATCTGTTCCTTGAAGGCTTCAGAGGAGCGTGACTAAATTCCTCTAAAAAAATTTACTTTGCTGATCATGAAAGAATCTAAGATTTGTTTCACTGAGGAAAAATTAGGATGGGTTCAGTAAAATTAAATAAAATTAAGTAGTGAAATTAAAATTAAGTTTAAGTAAAATTAGTAGTGAAATTTCCAATTTTATCTAGTTAGGGTGACAGTCTTTTTAATAATCACATCTTACACCTCCGTTAGCAGTGCAGATGACAGAATACTGATTATCTTCCAGTTTGAACCTACAGTCACCATGTTCACCACGTGCTCCATAGATAGGTCTGGTTGGACAGAATGGTCAGGACTTCCATTTGATTCATGCTCCATTTTTTATAAATGTTACCCAACAATGACATAGAAGCAAGCAAAAAGCTGCAAAGTTATTTCTGCTAATGTCTTCAATTTCACAGAAGAGAAATGGATTTATTCCATTACTCATCAGCATTTATTGTGACCAATAAGTGAGGGATTAGGGGTTTATTCAGCTCTAGTTACTGCATTAAAAATAACATTGTTACTGAAAAGCTGAGGTTTAATAGAAATACATGTGATAATATTCTTTTCTTATATTCAAATGAAAAAAAGAAAAAAGTGAAAGTGTTAGTGGCTCAGCTGTGTCTGACTCTTTGCGACCCCATAGACTATAGCTCGTCTCTGGCCATGGGATTCTCCAGGCTAGAATACTGGAGTGGGCTGTCGTTCCCTTCTCCAGAGGATCTTCAGCTTTCAAGTAGTTCTTTTTATTATTAAGATCGTCTATCTTCCTATGTACAGCCACCTTTTCTAAACACACCATTCTGCCACATGACTTCTCCCTCCATGTTCTTCCACTACCCTTTATAATATCTAGTGAAATACTCACCATACTGCAAATTCTATCTATTTCTTTGCACAGGTCTAGATTTTCCCTGGTGGCTCAGAGGTTAAAGCGTCTGCCTCCAATGCAGGAGACCTGGGTTTGATCCCTGGGTCGGGAAGATTCCCTGGAGAATGGAAATGGCAACCCACTCCAGTATTCTTGCCTGGAGAATCCCATGGATGAAGGAGCCTGGTGGGCTACAGTCCACGGGGTCGCAAAGAGTCAGACACGACTAAGCAACTTCAATTTCACTTTTATTGTATTTTTTAACTTACACGATTACATTCAGTAACATAAACTAACACATATATTTACCTTCTAATGAAATTGTTCCTGAGGCAGCCATAATATTCTTTGCAGTTTTTAAAATATTTCTTTATTTTTGGCTGCGTCAGGCCTTAGCTGCAGCACACAGAATCTTCGCGGCAGCACGTGGCTTCCCTCTAGTGCCTAGGCTCGGGAGCTTGCAGCCTGCAGGTTTAGTTTGCCCTTGGCATGCGGGATCTTAGTTCCTGACAAGGGATCGAAACTGTGTCCCCTTCATTGGAAGACAGATTCTTTACCACTGTACCACCAGAGGAGTCCCTTTTGGCAGGTTTTCACATGTGCAAGATTACAAGGTTTTAAACCTCAGCTCATCTTCATGGTCGGCAATCTAATAATTATTCCAAATTAATAACCTGAAAACGTCAGTGTCTGTATTTCAGTAATGATGTAAGGACAGGTTTCACATCTGAATTAAAGATATTTCATTATAATTTGTTCACCCCTTTAGAGTGCTACTGCTGCTAAGTCGCTTCAGTCGTGTCCAACTCTGTGTGACCCCATAGACGGCAGCCCACCAGGCTCCCCCGTCCCTGGGTTTCTCCAGGCAAGAACACTGGAGTGGGTAGCCATCTCCTTCTCCAATGCAGGAAAGTGAAAAGCGAAGTGAAGTCGCTCAGTCATGTCCAGCCCTCAGCAACCCCATGGACTGCAGCCTTCCAGGCTCCTCCATCCACGGGACTTTCCAGGCAAGAGTAGTGGAGTGGGTGCCATTGCCTTCTTCGTTTAGAGTGCTAGGCACCTTTATTATAGATATTCAGTTAGCCATTTGTTTATCTGTGGTGTAAGAACAAGACTCTTGACTTACTGCTCCGATTTCTGGCAAACTTGAAAAGTATCATCTTTGACACTCATTTACAATCCATGTTTTCTGTCTTTTCTGGCCCAGAGCCACAGGCTTTGACTGAAGACTTCTAAAGCAACTTATTCTAGCCTCTGCCCTGTTGCTTACCAAATCATTATATAACAAAGTCCCCCCCACCCCCAAAAATCCTCCTCTATATTTTGTCTGTGTGATTACCAAAATTCTCAACCACTCCTCCGGATCTTACTTCGTCATCTCCCCCCCTTCACTATGCACATTACACTGTTTGATATTTTATAGGCGAGTCCCTCATTTCCCTGAAATTTGTGCTTGGAACTTCACCAGATAACTATCAAATCAATAGTCCATAATCAAACTCTAAGCAGAAGTACTCTGTATTTTTCACAATGCCCAATTAATCTCCCCCAATGGAACACTTCAGTAGTATTTTCATAACAGGAATAGGATTATGAGTTTTAATAATATTCTATTTTGCAATCACATATTAATTATGAGCATAGCTTCTTTCATTCTTTTCCATGATGTGCAATCAACCTGCTATTTATCATGGTCTGAATTTAATAGCAGGTAAAATCATTGTATATACTTTAATTGTATGTATTTAATGAATATTCTCTAAATTTCCCTCTGCTTAAGATCTTCCTAAACCAGTATTATTTTTTTTAATAATCTGGGCACCAGTGTTATTCAAATGCATTATGTCAAAATGTTATTTTCCTCTTTTGAGAAGTGGCTTTATTACAGTTTTTTTTTCTTTCTAGATATAACTTAATTGCCAGGGTCATTAAATTATATATGAGGATATATTGTCATGACAGGAAAACGACCGAGAAAGGATACAGGCCGCACTGGTTTCTTTCCCCATTGCTGTACAAATTTGATTTGTGATAATGATAGTTAATTGTTTTGAACAATGAATCCAATCAATCTAGTCGGTTTAGCAAGGAAAAAGGATAGCATTAAATAAGAAGCTTGATAAGATTAGAATGGGCTACTAAAATAGATTAATTAGTTTGATGTTTGCTTTAATCAAAAAGTGTTATAGTGTCCTTTAGTAGAAAACACATCTGTTCACGTTTTAAAAAATGATGTTTCTTTAAAAAAATGTGATTTTCTGTTCCTTTAATAATAATTTTTACATTCCCCATGTTCTAGTTGAGTGTGAACATTATGTAGTATACGTCTAAGAGTCCTTCAGTTTAGAAATATGAGATACTATGAGAGAGATAATAAAACTGCCAGAACCCAGATACATGAATCTCATAATGAATGATACAGATTTCTATATACTCTACTCATAAACACTGGAAATGATGAAAAGCTTAATCTAGTTGTAAACAACCTGCATAAATATATTTTATGTGTTTTTTTTTTCTGGATGCATACAGGAGTAGCAAACAATTTAATAACATTGAGCAATCTAGTTGGAAATCACTGGTCTCCTTTAAATTTTATATGAAGATTGTGAAAATAATTACTCTTTCCAAGCAAGTAGCTTTGTATGTTCATTGGATATAAAACAATAAATTATTACTACTTCACAGAATTTTAGGAGAACAAAACTATAAAATGAATTCAGATATTTAAAATGACCTTAAAGCAAGTTGAATGTATAAAATCAAGAAGGCCTTAAATAACTATCATTTTGAATAGCTTCATAATAGACAAACCTGCTAAGAGGCAGCATAATTGATCCAGATTACATTTACATGACTTTTTTCTGGGAGTGTAGTCATATGTAATATCTTTCTTGCAGATAATTTTCAGAAAATTAGAAAAAGTCCAAAAGAGATATCTTAGTTACCACCTAGCAGTTCACTTGGTTTTTGTGGGCTATAACTAAAGGATAATCATTAACATAATATGATTTAAACCCTATTTAGACTTTCAAAAGAGAGAAAATGGCATATGCCATTTTTAACAGCAATATTTATAAAACATAAACTGGCTTAAATCCATGTTGGAAACAAAATATGCAATATCATATAAAATATCCATAAAATATATATGGATATTTTAAGTGATAAAAACATTAAATTCATTCACATATTAGCAAATGTTTATTTGATGATAAGCTATACTAGGCGCTGTAAATATATATGAGGCAGTAAAGAAGCTTACACAAATACAACACAAACTGTTCTCAAAATTCACTTGTCATCTTGAGAAGATAAGGGTATTCCTGCTGTGATATTTGAAATTTGAAGTGCAGGTAGACTATTGGTAATTGGAAGTAGGGAGGAGGTTATACAATGAAACGGAAATGGAGACTTGGAAGTTGGTGGTTTGGAGAATAAAGAAGGGTTAAGTTTATCCCCAAGATGGAAGTCTCTTGAACAAGTCTCCTGGAAAGTGAGTTATGAGATGTAAGTATGAATCGATGTTGGATTGGAAGATTTCCAACAGTTCACTTTGAAAGTGTGACATTCATTCTGTGATGATAATGACATCAGTGATTAAATATCTCCTGACATGTATGAGGCATGATTCCAAGCATCCGGATGCCTTATCTCAGTGATCCTCAGAACAAGCCCATAAGGAGTCAGTGTCTCCATTTTGGGAAGAAGAGTCAAGCCCTAGAGACATTCCCTCTAAACGGGTGAGTGCCTGAGCCAAAAATCAAATCAAAAAACACAACAGAGCAACCCCTTCTGACTCCAAAGATCTAAGTAAATCCTCATCAACTTTCGATTTCACACACTCATCAATGAAAAGCTACAAAAGGTTCTGAGCAGCATAATGAGAAGTGGTAAAAAGTTTAGGAAGACTAATCTGACGGGGGGTGGGGGGTGGGCTATCCCATGATTTGGAGGTGGCAAGTCCAGAAGCAATGAAACAGTTCATCTTAGGAGACAGATGAAGGAATAAAGTCCAATAGTCAGTAGTGGTAACGGGGATGGAAAAAAAATGGGCTAATACACAAAGGGAAGGAAAAGTCAGGTTGAGGTGAATGAATATGTTAATGAGTAAGAAGAGATGGGAGGAGGAGAAAGAGAAAAATGCTAACTACGGTGGGTGGGTGGAGGAGGAAGGGGAGAAAATGGAGATACAAGAGGAGAAGGTACAGGAGAAACACGGGTGGAGGAGAAGCAAACGTGAAAAGGAGGAACAGGAGCATTTATTCCCTGAAAAATCCCATTTGACAAGAAATAGACTAAACAAGTAGGCTACATGGAACATTTATTTGCTTTTCATGGCAACTTTATACAGTCAGATAGAACTGGACATGGAACAAGAGACCGGTTCCAAACAGGAAAAGGAGTACGTCAAGGCTGTATATTGCCATCCTGCTTATTTAACTTACATGCAGAGTACATCATGAGAAACGCTGGACTGGAAGAAACACAAGCTGGAATCAAGATTGCCCGGAGAAATATTAATAACCTCAGATATGCAGATGACACCACCCTTATGGCAGAAAGTGAAGAGGAACTGAAAAGCCTCTTGATGAAAGTGAAAGAGGAGAGTGAAAAAGTCGGCCTAAAGCTCAACATTCAGAAAACGAAGATCATGGCATCCAGTCCCATCACTTCATGGGAAATAGATGAGGAAACAGTGGAAAACAGTATCAGACTTTATTTTGGGGGGCTCCAAAATCACTGCAGATGGTGATTGCAGCCATGAAATTAAAAGACACTTACTCCTTGGAAGAAAAGTTATGACCAACCTAGATAGTACATTCAAAAGCAGAGACATTACTTTACAGACTAAGGTCCGTCTAGTCAAGGCTATGGTTTTTCCTGTGGTCATGTATGGATGTGAGAGCTGGACTGTGAAGAAGGCTGAGCACCGAAGAATTGATGCTTTTGAATTGAGGTGTTGGAGAAGACTCTTGAGAGTCCCTTGGACTGCAAGGAGATCCAACCAGTCCATTCTGAAGGAGATCAGCCCTGGGATTTCTTTGGAAGGAATGATGCTAAAGCTGAAACTCCAGTACTTTGGCCACCTGATGCGAAGAGCTGACTCATTGGAAAGGACTCTGATGCTGGGAGGTATTGGGGGCAGGAGGAGAAGGGGACGGCAGAGGATGAGATGGCTGGATGGCATCACTAACTCGATGGATGTGAGTCTGAGTGAACTCCGGGAGTTGGTGATGGACAGGGAGGCCTGGCGTGCTGCGATTCATGGGGTCGCAAAGAGTCGGACCGACTGAGCAACTGAACTATACAATCAGATAGCATTATCTCTGATTTGTACTGGGGAAATGAAGGCTGGGAAAACCTCCCTTGCCTGGGGCCACAGAGTCTGTAACAGAGGAAACAGAACTGGGGGGCCGAGCTCAGGATCCCTTGACCTTCCAGTGACTCTGTGAAGTGAGCAGGATGGGTTTGTTAACCTTCTTTCAGAGAAGCATTTTACCTGAAAGCATAGGGTGGGATTTTCTGCTTTAAAAACCTCCCTCTCTTTCGGAATAAAGAGAAGCAGCATGCATAATGATTATGCAAGCAATTTATGTGGTAATCATCCTTGAGTCTCTTTTTCCTTTATCCTCCGTCTTTACTCCATCCCTGAACCTCACTGACTGTATCTCTTAAATCGTCCTGTAGTCCATCCACTTCTCTCCATTTCACACCTACCGAGCAAGCATTAACCGTCTTGTATCTGGGCTACTGCAATAACCTTCTAAAGTGGTGCCTCTCACATCTGTTAGTTCCATGGTGCAGTTTATTTTTTATGCTCTAGACAGGGCGATGTAAAAACTCAAATCTAATCTTCACATTTAGCTCCCCAAAATAAAAATAAAATACTGATACAAAACCTCTTTAATGGCTTCCTATTGCCCTTCGTAAAAGACCGAAGTCCTTCGGCCACCGACAAGGTCACAGCCAGGCTGGACCACCCTGTACCTTCAGCCTACGTTCCACGTCGCTCCGTCATCTCAGCCACCCTGCCGTTACTCCCATCCTTCAGCGAGCTGGGACTCCATTCATGATGTTCTCTTTCATAAACCATTCTTAAAGTCTCACGCCCACATTTTCTTTATGTAACACACGTTTTGTGTCCTTGAAACCTCAGGTCAAATGACTCTTCCCTTATCTCCCATACTGAGAAGGTCTCCCTTTTATGGGGCTCTCAAGCTTTCTATGGAGCTTCGCAGATGGTGAAGGGGTAAAATCCGCCTGCCAACGCAGGAGACTGGAGAGACGCAGGTTCGATCCCTGGGTCAGGAAGACTCCCTGGAAGCGGAAATGGAAATCCACTCCAATATCGCCTGGGAAAGTCCATGGACAGAGGGGCCTGGAGGGCCACAGTCCATTGAGTCACAGAGAGTTGGACATGACGGAGCAACTGAACATGCACACACAAGCTCTCCCTGCCTTTCAGTGTAACCCTCCCCGCTGTTGGGACATACGGATTCACAAATGTGTCGTTTACTATCTGTTCCTTCCATTTGTCTAGAGGCACCTGAAAAAGAAATCACATATTGTGCTTGCTGTTTTATACCTAGAACTACACCAAGACAAAGTAGGTGTTTAGTAAATATTTGTTCAACTGAACCATGAATGATTAATAGCCCCATCTGTGTTTATATACTAGCTCCTCCATTTACTAATGCAAGGCCTTGGATAATTTTCTTAAATTCCAGAAACTTTTCTTTCCCTACTAGATGAAAAGGGATAGTCACCATCCAATGAGTAAGGTTATTCATGCAAAACTCTTAACATATATATATATATATATATAGTACTAAAAAAACGCTATTATTATACTGTAAAAATATCAGACATCAGAGATCTCAAAGGACAACATTAATATTAATTGGAGGGAAAAATGTCTTTTCATATAAATTAAATAAAAATACTTTTAAATTTTTTAGCAGCATCTAAAAAAGATGTACTTATAGCTTACTTGACAAGACTATGTTTTAATTTTTTTTAATTTAGTGAAGTATAGATTTGCAATGTGTCCACTTCTGTACAGCAGAGTGACTCGGATATGTACAAATACGCTTGTTCCTGTTCTTTTCTGTTATGACTGGTCATGAGATATTGAATATAGTTCCCCGTGCTATGTAGTAAGCCCTTGCTGTTTGCCCACCAGAGTGCCTCTGCTCACCCCAAGCTCCCAGTCCGTCCCTAGTCCTTCCCCCCCTTGCCACAAGTCTGTCCCCTATGTCTGTGGATCTGTTTGACAAGACTATTTTTATAATCATAACTTTAAATACTTAATTTAAAAATCAATATGCTTTCTATCCTGATCATTTTGGGGCTTAGAGTCAGATATTAGTTTGGGGAAAGTCATTTCACTGGTCATTTCCCATCAAAAAATCGAAACTGTGACCCGCCATACTATCATGGTACCTTTTTGCTATGCTAATATTTACTGCTATCAGATACATGGAGATTATGAAGAGTGTTTAAATGCACAAATAGGACACAGGTTTAGAGTGAAAAGAGCTTCCCTGGTGGCTCAGTGTTAAGAATCCACCTGCCAATGCAGGAGACGCACTGTCAACTGGCATCCATACGTTGTTAGTTTCAGATTCCTAAGATGTACTTTCTTATTCACGTGTACAAAACACGAATGTCCTCATATTACCAGATTAAAAAATTAAACTAACCTAAACCTGTAGGATTTCTTTTCATCGCGACACTGCATGGTTTTGTCCCCGATCTGCCCTTCGCTGTGGACTTGGGAGCACACGCTTTATGTGAGCACACAGAATGAAGAGGCACGTCACGTTCGCGCTAGTACTGGAAACAGGAAGATGGAGGCAGCCCCGAAGATGGAGGGAACGGGGAAACGACACAGCGGCGTGTATGGGAGAACTGGATTTTAGTGCTTTATAGAAAACGAACTTACGGTTCCCAGAGCGAAGTGGTGGGGGAGGGATAACTGAGGAGAAAGGGATTAGCATATACCCTTCTATACATAAAAGAAGTAACCAGCGAGCACCTACTGCCTAGCAAGGGAGCTGTACTCAACAGTTTGTAATAACCTACAAAGGAAAAGACTCTGAAAAGAATATAAATACATGTGTACAACCAAATCCCTGTGCTGCACCCCTGGAACTAACGTGACTTTGTGAATCAGCTACGCTTCAATGAATAAAGAAGCACTTTGCTTGGAATCAAGCGGGCCAAAGTTAGAACGCTCCCCTGCCTCACTAGCCTGTTTGCTCATCTGTGTAAGTAGGATTTACATCACATGGTTGTTCATGAAATAGGAAAGTTTCCTCAAAAGCCTTAGCCCTGTGCTCGGGCCACAATGAGCCCTGGATGAACGGTAGTCAGCACTAAAACACGGGTCCTGTCACAATCAGCCACGTCCAGAGATGGGAGAGATTTGCAGCACAAATGTGCCATCTACCTCTGGATGGACCTTCTCAGGTGGTGCTAGTGGTAAAGAACCCCCCCTCGCCCATGCAGGAGAAGTGAGAGACATAGGTTCAATCCCTTGGTAGGGAAGATGCCCTGGAGGAGGGCATGGCACCCGCTCCAGTGTTCTTGCCTACAGAATCCCATGGACAGAGGAGCCTGCTGGGCTACAGTCCATGGTGTCGCAGAGTCACACGCGACCGAAGTGACTTAGCACACACACATACACACAATCACACCTCTGGATTAAACGTTCAAATGAGGCTAATGAAGCTATTCAAAAGGCGGAACAGTGTTTGCTGTTGCTGCAAAATGAATGTGAGTGTTGACCTACTTACAAAGTATTCTTTCTGTTTCAAAATGCACACAGTCATTATACTTGGGGATACTGTTGAAAATGAGTCTCGCTTTATGTGTATGAACTGCATGATTTATGCACAGATTGCAATATACAAATTCTACACAGTCTATTTGAATCAGCAAGTGGGCAGTCAGATTTATTTCTGCTTATCCTTGGATATCTTGCTGTTAATTCATTTTCTATTTCTGTTGTGCCTATCATCACTCAATTTAAATCTCTGAAAAAACTAATTTACTAAATGAAATTGTTTTTAGAGCAAAATATTTCTTCTCATTTAAAAATATTGTAATTGACTAAAACAATGAATTTTTTGTATTGTTGTTCAGTCTCTCAGTCGTGTCCAACTCTTTGCAACCCCACAGACAGCAGCATGCCAGGCTTCCCTGTCCTCCACCATCTCCCAGAGCTTGCTCAAACTCATGTCCATTGAGTCAGTGATGCCATCCAAACATCTCGTCCTCTCTCATCCCCTTCTCCTCCTGCCTTCAATCTTTCCTAGCATCTTTTCCAATGAGTCGGTTCTTCGCATTGGGTGGCCAAAGTATTGGAGCTTCAGCTTCAGCATCAGCCTTCCAGTGAATATTCAGGATTGATTTCCTTTAGGATTGACTGGTCTGATCTCCTTGCTGTCCAAGGGACTCTCAAGGGTCTTCTCCAACACCACAGTTCAAAAGCATCAATTCTTCAGCTCTTAGCTTTCTTTATAGTCCAACTCTCACATCCATACATGACTGCTGGAAAAATCATAGCATTGACTAGACTGACCTTTGCTGACAAAGTCATGTCTCTGCTTTGTAATAAGCTGTCTAGGTTGATCATAACTTTCCTTCCAAGGAGTAAGCATCTTTTAATTTCATGGCTGCAGTCACCATCTGCAGTGACTTTGGAGCCCCCAAAATAAAGTCTGCCACTGTTTCCTCATCTATTTGCCATCAAGTAATGGGAATGTTGAGCTTTAAGTCAACTTTTTCACTCTCCTCGTTCACTTTCATCAAGAGGCTCTTTAGTTCTTCTTCACTTTCTGCCATAAGGGGGGGTGTCATCTGCATATCTGAGGTTATTGATATTTCTCCTCATGTGTAAGCATAATTCCAGGGTAATTAGATGTTTTCAGATCAGGTAATGCAAATCAATCATGTTTTTTCATTAAAAATATACTGGTTACTTACTGTATGTCAGACATTGAGCTAGGTATTGACATGTGATCAAATTATATATGTTCCTTCCCTTGATGAAATTCCAGCCAGATATTCAGGTAAACAAATCAATAATTTTACTAAGTACTATGATAAGGGGAAGCAGAGATTCCCATGGGAGCCAGAGGAACACCATTCAAATCAGATGGTATAATTTAGGGAAGGTGGGGGAAGTTTGGAAAGTAGGAATTCAAAAGAAGTCAACATTGCGGGTGGAGAAAATGGAGGAGCGGCATCAAGAGGCGCTTAAGCGGCGCGGTTAGAACGAGGCTAGAGCCGAGCTGCGCTTCACTCACGTGCCAAGCTGAAGGGCTAAATGCTCTCCTACATGCTATGAGGAGTCATTGCAAGACCTAGCCACCTGTGAGGTTATGTCTTATAGAGACTCTTAAAACCTGGATCTGCCTCACTGTCAGCAAAACTCATACAGATATTTTTAATACCCTTTGATATTTTGTATATTTTAACCTTCTCCCTAAACAGCAAAATCCTCTGGGAAAATATAAACAAAAATCACCTTTGCAGCTACACCTTGAACATGGCATATCCATGTATATAATTACTAGTATAAGGATCATAGATAATGAAATATTACTCTGTAGTAGCTAAACATACTTTAGTATACTCTGAACCACATCTCTGAATGTCTTAATATTTTTGGGCATATGGTTTTTGAAATGATTTTAAAGTTATAATAAATGTAGTGAAGCTTAATAGAATTGTTTAATCAGTAACTTTCTAAACTATTTGTAAGGGTTTAAACTTTGCAGTTGTTTGGAGATTTAAGATTATTTTCTTAACTGATGAAGCTTAATTTTAAAATTAAACATTTATTTATAAACTGACCATNNNTTTGGTATGAAGCTGATTAAGAGATAAATGGCTCATTAAATAAGAACCATTTTTATTATATAAATACTTATTGTTTTTTGAAGGTGACATTGGAATTACCAGCAAAAACGTAAATAATGTGGATTTTAAAGTTAATTAATGTATTTACCCATTTTTAAGATACAGTTTTTACTCTGACTGTTTAAATTTGTATATTGCTACTTCCATAGTTCTCGTTGAAAATTAAGCTCATTAATATGGCTAAATTTGGATGGAAAATATTCAGGCTGAGGCTATGGCTTTCTTTTTTAGGTTCATAAACAATTATCAAGTGCTCTGTTGATTCATAGACAATTATCAAGTGCTCCACATTGTACTATCACTGGAAAGAGAACTTTCTCAGTTATCAGTTAACCAGTTGAATTAAATGCTTTAGTGTAAAAGAAACTAGAAAAGCTTAAGATCAGATAGAAACATGGAAACAGAACAACATAAATGGACTGTTGGTTCACAGTCTCAGGCGCCTGCCGGTACAGTCTGAAACCTCCATCTCCTTACAGGGAGAACACAAACCACTCCAGTTTGGAAGGTGGCAGGTATTTTTGTTGTTTTTGTTTTTTAATTGATGGAGGAGCCTGGTGGGCTGCAGTCCATGGGGTCGCTAAGAGTCAGACATGACTGAGCAACTTCACTTTCACTTTTCACTGTCATGCATTGGAGAAGGCAATGGCAACCCACTCCAGTGTTCTTTCCTGGAGAATCCCAGGGATGGGGGAGCCCAGTAGGCTGCTGTCTATGGGGTCGCACAGAGTCGGACACGACTGAAGTGACTTAGCAGCAGCAAAGTTGATTTACCTATGTTAGTTTCAAGTGTACAGCCAATTGATCCAGTTATACATACATATTTTTTTTCAGATTTTTCCCTTATAAAGTATTGCACAATATTCAGTATGTTTCTTTGACCTATACAGAAGGTCGCGTTTTGTTATCTATTTTATGTATAATAGTATGCATATGTTAACCCCAAACTTCTAATATATCCCTCCCCACATTCCCTTTTGGTAACCACAAATTTGTTTTATGTGTCTGTGGGTCTATTTCTGTTTTATTTATAAGTTTATTTGTAACCTTTTTTTAGATTCCGCATATAAGTGTTACACATTCGTCTTTCTCTGTCTGGCTTACTTCACTTAGTATGACCCATGTTCTAGGCCCATGTTCCTGAAAATGGCATTGTTTCATTCTTTTTTCATGGCTGAGTAATATTACACACACACACACACACACACACACACACACACACACACACAGCACATCTTCTCTATCTATTTCATCTGTCCATGGAGGTTTAGGTTGCTTCAAGGTCTTGGCTGTTGTAAATAGAGCTGTGATGAACACTGATGTGCATGTATATTTTAAAATTACAGTCTTCTCCAGATATATGCCCAGCAGTGGGACTCACACATGGCAGTTTTAATAAGCAAGGGAACTTGTGAGAGTTATCTTGGGCAGCCACAAGGCAAGTAGATTTCTGTACCTGCTAACCAGCATCTTAGACGTTTATATAGAAGACCTCACTGGGTTCAGTCACCTGTACTACCCGTGTTGGCTCATCATCCCATTAACATCTCAAGCTGTGTCCTTGGGGCAGCTTCTGGGAATAAGGAGTGCCATGAGGACACGCAAGCCAAGGACAGGTTAGGGGAAGAGGCGTCTCCAAGTGCCTGGGTCCCGCTCGTGGGCCAAACTGGCAGTCAAGTCTCCGCCATGATCTCCCCAAATAAACAACTGGGTTAAAACCAAGGAGATGAGAAGTATAGACACAAAAAGCTATGAGCTCGGATTTTTCAGAGAGAAATGCTATGCTCAGTGTCTTGAGGAAAATAATGAAAATTATTGAGCAGGGAAGAGTGAAAATACATTTCATGTAGAAAAAATATTTGAGCAAAATTATAAAGGAAACAATTAGCAACACATCTAGAGGATGGATGAAGGTGGCTCAGTTGAAGGAAGCAGATGATTCATTAATAATAGTGAAAGGTCATTGCAAAAATGCAGCTGAGAACTATTAATTGAGTAGGAGTTAATGGGAATCTTTAAAGTGAAACCTCAATATAAAAGAGTAAAAAATAACTAAGATGCCTTAACAACAGCAACAACAAAGTTTTACAAATTATGCAAATTTTACAAATTATACAAAAAATTAAATAAACGTGTAAAATGAACAGAACAAGAAAGCCAAGTATTCGCCAAGGTATATGTGTGTGATGGGTTTGTTTGAGGGGAGTAGCTAGAGCAATTGAAAAGAATCATTGCATCCTGAGGGCTTAGTTCTATGGTGAATGTGGTGAATAAACAAAGCCAAAGAATAGTTAAGGATCGTGGTCTAGCAGAATGGAAAAAATTGGAGAAAGGCAATACTGTTCATGCATAGGAAAGAGCTGATGGAACAGATTTCCTTAGGAAAAGAAGATCACCAGCTTAGGTTTCTGTATTACATGTTAGCTCTATTTCATTTTCCTGTAAAAACAGAAGACTTCAAAAATGAAGTGAAAAGATTTTTACAGACCTAGAGTCATTCATGGGAAGATAGCTTTGAAACTTGAAGAGTTAGCTTCTCTAAGTAGGATGAATTGCTGAGCAAAAAGACAAAAAGACTAGGTCCTGGGTGTTACTGTTAAAATTCAGGAGAGAAAAAAAGAGGAACAAAGTTTTCTCTCACTTGTAGAGTAAAAGCAACCAGTGACAGAGAAATTATATAACAGAATATGATTTGTTCTAAAAAGAGAGTCTGTAATTTAAAGAAAATATTTAAGGATGCACTGAGATGCCCAAAGCACATTGATAATTTCTGAACTTGCAGGACAAGTCCAGAGGTTTACATTACATAGGGCATAGGTTGGTGGCTCTAACAAGTGGCTGAGAAGTTTTTGTGTTATTCTGCCAAAAGCTTCCAGTCACTGAAAGCTATCCTAGTCTTAACAGGACGGTTCAGTGATGAGAAAACACCTGGAAATGCAAATATACGGAAAGGATTATGCTCCTAATGTAACCAAACTGCCAGATGACACCTATTTGTGTTAATATTATAGTTGCACACTAATAGGTTATGTCTTCCAAGGCCTGAAGAGTCTTGCAAGAAACGTAAAAGAAAGCAGATGAGAGAGAAAGAAGGAAAGAGGGAGGGTGCATGTCTTGAACTAGAGAGCCATCAGAGAAGGAGTCGTGGTTTATCAAGCCAGTCCCCCAAATGGACTTGGAGGAGGGGTTAAAGGGATCTGACCCCGCCCCTAAGGGTTACTGCTTTAATGTCATGCTCTGGACGCCTCGGGCAGAAGCCTTAAGGAGAAAGAACTCTGTCTCTTAGAGAGTGGAAGAGATGGTGGCAGCGCGGTTAGCTTTTGGGGCAAGTCTCTTCCAGGCTCCACCACTGCTGTCTGTTCCTGGAAAGTGATATGCAGAAAGTCTAGGTAATTTACAGAAGAAATGTCCCTTTGAAAAGAAACAATTTGTGTCATGGCATGCATATAGACTGGAAAAGGTCAGTTTTCATTCCAATTCAAAAGAAAGGAAATGCCAAAGAATGTTCAAACTACCATAGAATTGGATTCATTTCATATGCTAGCAAGGTCATGCTCAAAATCCTTCCAGCCAGGCTTCAACGGCACTTGAACTGAGAACTTCCAGATGTACAAACTGGATTTAGAAAAAGTCAGAGGAACCAGAGATCAAACTGCCAACACCCATTGGATCATAGGAAAATAAAGGGAAAAACATCTACTCCTGCTTCATTGACTATGCTAAAGCTTCTAACTGTGTGGATCACAACAAACTGTGGGAAATTCTTCAAGAGATGAGACTATCAGACCACTTTGCCTGCCTCCTTAGAAACCTGTATGCAGGGTCAAGAGGCAGCAGTTAGAACCAGACATGGGACAATGGATTGGCACCAAATTGGGAAAGGCTATATATTGTCACCCTGCTTATTTAACTTCTATGCAGAGTACATCATGCAAAATTCCAGTCTGGATGTGTCACAGGATGGAATTAAGACTGCTGGGACAAATTTCAGCAACCTCAGTTATGCAGATGATGCCACTCTAGTGGCAGAAAGTGAAGAGGAACTAAAGAGCCTCTTAATGAAGGTGAAAAAGGAGAGTGAAAAAGCTGGCTTCAAACTCCACATTCAAAAAACTAAGATCGTGGCATCTGGTCCTTTAACTTCATGGCAAATAGAAGGGGAAAAAAATAGAAGTAGTGACAGCTTTTACTTTCTTGGGCTCCAAAATCACTGACGATGGTGACTGCAGCCACAAAATTAAAAGACTCTTTCTTCTTGGAAGAAAATCCATGACAAACCTAGACAGCATATTAAAAAGCAGAGATATTACTTTGCAACAAAGGTCTTTTAGTCAAAGCCAAGATTTTTCCAGTAGTCATGTACAGATGTGAGAATTGGACCATAACGAAGGCTGAGGGCCAAAGAATTGATGCTTCAGAATGTGTTGATGGAGAAGTCTTGAGAATCTCTTGTACTGCAAGGGATTCCTGTTGACCCTAAAGGAAATCAACCCTGATTTTCATTGGAAGTACTGATGCTGAAGCTGAAGCTCCAATACTTTGGTCCCCTGATGCAAAGAGCCAACTCATCGGAAAAGACCCTGATGCTGGGAAAGATTGAAGGCAGGAGGAGAAAGGGATGATAGAGGATGAGATGATTGGATGGCATCACCGACTCAATGGACATGAGTTTGAGTAAACTCCTGGAGATAGTGAAGGGCTAGGAAGTCTGGCGTGATGCAGTCCATGGGATTGCAAAGAGTCAGTCATGACTTAGCAACTGAACAATATCAACAACAGACAGACAGACATAAATTGCACATATACAACCCTTCCTGTAAGAACCTTGCTTAGTTTAATGAGATTTAATTTTCATCATTGTCTGTACTTCATATTCTTTTGATTAAAAATGTGAACCAGTATTATCCAAGGTTTGGAAATTAGACCGGCCATTTATTTACGAGGCTGTATTTTTTTTAATTTAGCTTCCCCCTCGTGTCTGAGGTTGGGTGCAGAATGGAGTGGATGTAAAGACAAAGAAAAGATGAAAACTTATAAATGAGAGGTTGATAGTCAAATCATGATAAATCTTAAAGGTTCAAATGTCCTTGATAACCTTGTCTGTTACGAGTTTAGGTAGAAAAACTCTGGCAAGGCTCTAGGCAGGCATTGGACTATAGCCTTATGAATTTAATGGATAAATATCCAGTATAACATCAAATACCTTCACGGACAATTGGTTAGCATTTTATATATAATAGCAAAAGTTTCTGCCAACAAAAGGAGTTTGTGTACTGATAATACAGTACTTTAAATTTTTTTCTGATAATTTGAACTATCATGCTATTTTGTATTTGTGTGTTCATCGCTCAGTTGTGTCCGACTCTTTGCAACCCTGTGGACTGTAGCCTGCTGGGCTCCTCAGTCCATGGGATTTTCCAGGCAAGAATACTGAAGTGGGTTGCCATTTCCTTCTTTATCATGCAATTTTAGTTTTCCTGAAAAAAATTTCCTCAGCAGATAGTATACAATTACAAGCAAAGGGGTAACTGATCAATTCATGAAAACAATGGTAGAGTCCAGGAGGTTAATCAGAACAAGAACATTTATTCAAAAAAATATCAATCCCCAAAAGTTGACTCTATGCGAAAGAAGAAGAGATGGGGATACACCCAAATAACTGTTACTTCCTGTTTCAAGTTTTATCAGCTGTTGCTTCAGTTACACGTGTCACAACTGTGACTCCAGGCATAAGAAAGATCTACAGAAAATTGAGAGAGGTACATCAGTTCCTACAGGTCAATGATTTTGAAGTGCATCAAGCATTTAAAGCAAGGGAAGGCAGATATAATGGAACATCCCCCAAGGGAAAACAATGCCTTTCCTAGGATAATACGTTACACGTTGGTCCTGGTGAAGTGTTACAGAGAATCAGCCTGTCCTTCAGCAATCGGATTAGGTTATCCATCAGGCTGACTTGGGCACTTATAGTTTAAATCAGGAAAGAATAGACAGTTGTCCTAAATTTTGTGTACTCCTAAAGGGAAAAATAATTGAGAGCAGAAATTAAGGCTACTTATTGATGAAGTGAGATCATGGAAAAACATTAAGCTTGGCATCATTCAGTTTATCTCTCCCTTGTCTGGCACCTGATAGAGTTATTTCTCTCCTGCTATTTCCTGGAAATCCCAAGAAAATAAATTAGTCACACTATCTACTAGTTTTAAAACTGTATTCAATTGTTTTTTTTTATCACTTTTGATAGATGTAACACTTGCTAACTTCAGACAAATTGACTGCAGGATTAATGTAATCATTTCTATCGAAAGCATTTCAAAGCTTTAAAATGACAGCATTCTAAAATAAGGTAGTGATTCCCTGACATGGGATACAGCTCAGTGAAGAAGTTTTCTACTCCTTCCTCTTTCCTGTGCTTCAAAGGTCACTTTGCATTTGAGTGTGACTCTTCTCTGAGCGACTTCACTTTCACTTTCCACTTTCATGCATTGGAGAAGGAAATGGCACCCACTCCAGTGTTCTTGCCTGGAGAGTCCCAGGGACGGGGGAGCCTGGTGGGCTGCCGTCTATGGGGTCGCACAGAGGTGGACACGACTGAAGCGACTCAGCAGCAGCAGCAGCTTCACTCCTTCATCTGAAACAGTTCAGCCACAGTGAGCATCAGAAAATAGAAGGTACTGGCCCAGGAAATGCCACCTCGCACTCCTGCTTGTCTTGCCCTCACCAGGCTGAACGTACCTCTTGTGGAAACACGGTCAAGTTGGGCTCCATATTTTAAAACAGATGTAATGGTTTCAGTGTTTCAGTCACCAATTTCATTCCTAGCTGGAGAGTTACCGGATAGGACTCCCTGTTTTAAAAGCTCGAATTATTCAGTCTGAAGAAGAAAAGCCTGAGGAGTAACAATATTTTCAAGCCTGTGGCGTCAACCATGAAGATCTGGTCACGCCATCCTAAGCGCTGCCACGGAAGAGGGCAAGACATAGAAGGTCTCGAAATAAGCGCTTAGTGCTTTTCTGGGTCAGCATCAAAAGAAAGTTAGAGAGGGATTCAGTCTCAAAAGGAGATAAGTTCTGGCACATGTTACTATGTGAATGGGCCCTGAAGACATTACACGAGATGAATCAAAGCAGACAAATGTTCGATCCCACTTATGCCAGGCAGCTAGAGGGTCAGACGCAAACCAGGAGAAGACAGACGCGGGGCTCAGGGTCTGGGGGCGCCGGGAGGCGAGCAGCTGCTGTTTAGTGAGGAGGCGGTTTCATTTTGGGAAGACTAGACAGTTCTAGCGATGGGTGTGCTAACGGTCACACAGCAGTGTTAACACCCCTGAACTGTGCTCCTAAAAATGGTTAAAATGCTGAATTGTGTTATATTTCACCACAACTTAAAAAAAGGAAAGGAAACTAGGAGGAAACACTGGAGAATTATGAGAGGGATGGAATACAAAGCAAACAGTTCGTTAGTTACTGCTTACTCAGCAGTATCCTTAATGCTAAGCTCAAAGCTCCCGGAAACACCCCTGACCCACAGACGCCACCGGCTCCGGCTGGAGGGGTAAAGGGAGGCGTGGGAGCCCCACCGCGAGGCCCACCCACACACCCAGCGAGGCTCCGGCCTGCCTAAAACTGCTGCTGGGCTAAGCCAGGCATTCTCTGGCCCTTGCCTTTGTCTCTTTGGGTCCCAACAAAGTAAAGCAGGAAGTCACACCCTTAAAAGAGACAAGAAATCTGGACCTACCCCAGCAGGCTCAGCACCAACTGCTTGGCCTCTTTTCGAAGAAACTAGACCCCATTTAGTCACGTGGCCTCGTTTGAAACACAACCCAGCCTGTGTAGGAGTCAGCTGTTTTTTTGTGAACCACCCTTTGAAAATCGCCAACTTAATCTACTCACGAAAGGTCAAGGTCGTTCAAGATTTCTTAAGGGAGGATCCCTCATAGAAGTTCCCGAATTGCCTTCTGCTTTGCTGATACTAAAATCAGAGCGAATCATTTTGTGTAGAGAAGCAGAGATCTGGGACTGGCATCGGAACGGTGCTTCCGTTTTAAACCATTTCATCTGCACTGCAGATGATGCACAACAGATGATGGTATTCACTCTTGAAGTACAGACAGTTATTCTGAAACTGTGAATCTGTTCCAGAGTAATTAATCTACTAGAGTAAGCATAACAGGAATTATCTCTTTCTGTCTAAAAGTTTATCTAGGAGAAACATTAAATGAGCATAAAGCATTCACCCAGTTGAACCTGGTCAAGGCTGAGCACACAGCCGCTACCCCCAAACATATACACAGAAACACACCCTCAACGCCTACAGTAAAAATGCACCAGTCAGCTTAGTCCTTCCGAACCTGTTGCTCCAAGCACCCCTGTGATTTCAGGGCACCCCCTACCCCCACCGCCTTCCACCAATTCACCTCGACTCACAAGTCACAGTGTTCCCACAAGCATCAGGGTTTTTTTTCAAGATCAAGTGCTATATGCATTGCAATGCTTACGTGCTTCTCTGCAGCTTAGCATGTGTAAAACTGCTGCTGTTTTTATTAGGGTCCTCTTTTTTTAAAACGTGTCACTGATGGAGTGTTTGAGTGCTGAACAACGACCCACGTTTCCCCATAAACCCTGTGGTTTCTGTTGTGCAGAGTGTGGTGTTCGTAGGCACATGTTGTAGCAGAAGCGGCTGGGGTAAGCCGGTGTCGCGAGGTTGCTCTCTGTTCAGAAATGCAAAGAAAGCCTGGCTTCTCTGTCTCCAACTACTCAGGTTCCTCATGAGGCTCCCGCCTCATAGGCAGCATAGAGAATTTGACACTCGTGCGGTGTATCTTATTTAGGCAAGTTATGTCAGTCTGGAAACTGTCCTTCAGAATCCCACACAGAAACTGGCTAAAAATCCTGTAATGCTGTCTTTGCTTTCAGTCCAGTCTGCATTTTTGATGTATAGATTGCAGTGCCTATCTCCTACGTCTGTTCCTGTCTCCTTCTTCCTATACCCCTTGCAGTTAAAAGTGTTCAATTTCCATTTCTATAGTTTTTGGCTTGGACTTCTCTTACATGTTAGGTTTCTTCCTCAGGCAACTAGCCTCATGGTTCAGGCAGATTAGTTGAAGCACTAGCTTCTTTAGGCGATGGAAGAACCCAAGGTTGGGTCTAGAGGGAGTTTCTTGATATTTACTAAGGAAGAGTAAAGGAATAGAAACTCTTTTATCTCTCAACAAAGCCTGGCTTTCAAGATTGTTTTCTAGTTTCTGAATCAAAAAATCCCCCTCTAGATATCAACATTTTAAAGTTTTTTTCCTAAAAAAAAAAAAAAAAAAGTTTTTTTTTTTTAATTTTCATTCTGTGATAACAATTTGAATCCAAGGCAGTAGACCCTTACCACCTCCCACAGGACAGGGGAAAGTCACTCCCCCCAAAAAAATATGACATAATAATAATAATGAAAATTTTTTCAACAAATATTTGTTCTGTCACAAGTATATAACCTGTTTACACTGACATCAGTTCCGTTCAGTTCAGTCACTCAGTCATGTCCGACTCTTTGCGACCCCGTGAACTGAAGCATGCCAGGCCTCCCTGTCCACCACCAACTCCCGGAGTTCACTTAAACTCATGTCCATCGAGTCAGTGATGCCATCCAGCCATCTCATCCTCTGTCATCCCCTTCTCCTCCTGTCCCCAGTCCCTCCCAGCATCAGGGTCTTTTCCAATGAGTCAGCTCTTCCCATCAGGTGGCCAAAGTATTGGAGTTTCAGCTTCAACATCAGTTCTTCCAATGAACACCCAGGACTGATCTCCTTTAGGATGGACTGGTTGGATCTCCTTGCAGCCCAAGGGACTCTCAAGAGTCTTCTCCAACACCACAGATCAAAAGCATCAATTCTTCGGTGCTCAGCTTTCTTTATAGTCCAACTCTCACATCCATACATGACCAATGGAAAAACCATAGCCTTGACTAGACAGACCTTTGTCGGCAAAGTAATGTCTCTGCTTCTTGATATGCTCTCTAGGTTGGTCATAAATTTTCTTCCAAGGAATAAGCGTCTTTTAATTTCATGGCTGCAATCACCATCTGCAGTGATTTTGGAGACCAAAAAAATAAAGTCTGACACTGTTTTCCACTGTTTCCCCATATATTTGCCATGAAGTGATGGGACCGGGTGCCATGATCTTAGATTGACATAGGCAGAAAGAAAAAGCTGTTTAAAAACATCTAGAACGTGAAACTCTAATCGTGCTTTGAGTCCTTTGAAAAAATGCATACTTTTTAAAATTCGCAGACAATTTGGCAAAGAGTAAGTTTCTGCTTCAGAAAGGGCACAGCAGTTTCTTTATCAGAACATAGCTAGGGCAGAATATATAATGAAGAGACAATCAGGAAATCAGTCATGGTCCATAAACTGGAGTCTTGTGGTCTTTTAATTTTATTGGACTATGCCACCAAACACAACTCTTGGAAGGCATTTTTTCTCATGGAAGGCATTTTGTAGGGAGAAAAATAAATTATATTTATAACCTGATAAGTACTTGCATTGAAATGGCCTAGTACTCCCCGAGATAGCTCAGTAAGAAACTAGCTCCATGCATAAACTGAAAGAATACAGAGAAATCTGGCAATTTACCTGAATGTCAAACATTGAAAAATAATTGTTGTTCAGTCACTGAGTTGTGTCTAACACTTTGCATCCCCGTAGACTGCAGCCTGCCAGACTTCGCTGTCCTTCATTATCTCCCGGACTTTCCTCAAGCGCCTGTCTGTTGAGTCAGTGATGCCATCCTCTGTCACCCGCTTCTCCTCCTGCCCTCAATCTTTCCCAGCATCAGGGTCTTTTCCAACGAGTCAGTTCTTCCAATCAAGTGGCCAGAGGATTGGAGCTTCAGCTTCAGCATCAGTCCTTCCAGTGAATATTCAGGACTAATTTCCTTTAGGATGGACTGGTTTGTTCTCCTTGCAGTTCAAGGGACTCACAAGAGTCTTCTCCAACAACACAATTCAAAAGCATCAATTCTTCAGCCTTAGCCTTCTTTATGGTCCAGATCCCACACCTAACGACTGGAAAAACCGTAGCTTTGACCAAATGGACCTTTGTCAACAAAGTAATGTCTCTGCTTTCAATATGCTGTCTAGGTTTGTCATAGCTTTTCTTCCAAGGAGGAAGTCTTTTAATTTCATGGCTGCACTCACCATCTGCAATGATTCTGGAGCCCGAGAAAATAAAGTCTGTCACTGTTTCTACTTTTTCCCCTTCTATTTACCATGAAGTGATGGGACCAGAGGCCATAATCTTAGTTATCTGAGTGCTGAGTTTTAAGCCAGCTTTTTCACTCTTCTCTTTCACCTTCATCAGTTGGCCCTTTAGTTCCTCTTTGCTTTTGAGCATTAGAG
This sequence comes from Procapra przewalskii, assembly GCA_006410515.1. NCBI lineage: Eukaryota > Metazoa > Chordata > Mammalia > Artiodactyla > Bovidae > Procapra > Procapra przewalskii. The sequence continues at coordinate 2,035,630 of SJYF01000973.1, forward strand.
TGGCATCATCTGAATGTCTGAGGTTGTTGATATTTCTCCAGAAATCTTGATTCCAGCAGGTGACAATATACAGCTTTGACATATTCCTTTCCCAATTTTGAATCAGACCATTTTTAAATGTCCACATCTGTTTCTTCTTAACCTGCATACAGATTTCTCAGGAGATAGATAAATTGGTCTGGTATTCCCATCTCTTTAAGAATTTTTCACAGTTTGCTGTGTTCCACACAGCCAAAGGCTTTTATGGTCCTTCAAAATAATTAATAAGATTTACTTTAAAACCAAATAATGGGCTACAATTTAATATTGTTGTCTAGTGGCTCCATTGTGTCTGATTCTTTTGAGACCCCATGAACTGTAGCCCACCAGGCTCCTCTGTTCATGGGATTTTTCTCAGGCAAGAATCCTGGAGTGGGTTGCCATTTCCTCCTCCAGGGCATCTTCCTTATCCAGGGATTGAACCCACATCTCCACATCTCAGATACTTCATGTGTAATGTTATATACACATGTATAATGTTAAATATATAGATATTTAAGTAAGTTAAATTTATTTAAGTAAATTCATTTTTGCTTATTTAAGTTAATTTTTATTTAAGTTAACTTTTAATGTATTAAATTACACATTCGAGTCTTAATTTTCTTAAGATTTAGGTTGGCACCCCACTCCAGTACTCTTGCCTGGAAAATACCATGGATGGAGGAGCCTGATAGGCTGCAGTCCACGGGGTCGCTAGAGTTGGACATGACTGAGCGACTTCACTTTCACTTTTCACTTTCATGCATTGGAGAAGGAAGTGGCAACCCCCTCCAGTGTTTTTGCCTGGAGAATCCCAGGGATGGGGAAGCCTGGTGGGCTGCAGTCTATGGGGTCGCACAGAGTCGAGTCAGACACAATTGAAGTGACTTAGCAGCAGCAGCAGCAGCAGCAGTCATATAACTTTAAGTTATGCTTATACTTTTGGTAATTGTATTAAAATAAGTGCTTATTCTTAATATATTCTTTGATTGAAATTTAAGTTAATTCTTTTCTAATAA
>SJYF01000973.1:2036953-2050874 GCA_006410515.1 Procapra przewalskii
TCAGAATCCAAGATCATCATATAGATATGTATCTCTTTATCACATATTTGAGCCCAAAGGAAAACACTGGACCCTATATATTCTCTCAGGTTCTAAGCAAGGTACACATAAATGCCTTGAAATTTTTCTTGGAGTTAATTCCATATGCTTGGTCACAAATAAAAGACAAGTCCACATATTTCAGCTGAGAATTTGTTTTGTAGCTTAGTGAATCACTTTTCCACTTTATCATGATCTCTTGAATCTGGTTTTAGCTCATTGGATGGGAAGTATAATTTTGTAACGCGCTAAAGTGACAGGTAGCTTCCAGCACTTGTTAAAGGAATTCATCTAATCTTCTCACTGCCTGAGATGATTCTGAATTCTTTTCTTACTTTCTTTCCCCTCTAAGTCTTGGCCATAATTCAACAGAAAGTTTATTAGCTCAACCATATCTTTGCAGGTAGAAATCATAGGTCTGGAGTGAAATGTTAAACATAGTTTACCCAAATGTCAAATAAAATATGTACCTTTCAGTCATCACAGTACAAGCTTGAAGAGTATGTGGATAATATGGAAGGAAGGTGAGTAAGATAGGACAGAAGCAGCTCAAATGAGAAATAAGTTCTACCGCTGGCCTGACTCTCGTATCTAACCTAATCATTGAGAAAAAGATGATCTATTATAATTCTGCCTCAAGTTTCTATACCTGAAACTCTTTCAGTGACATAAAAAACAAAGGAAGTGGTATATTGTCTGGAAAGACTTTGAACCCAAAGCTACTGTAGCAAAAAAAAAAAAAAAAAAAAAATATATATATATATGTATAAATATAGCTTATAGTAAAGCACCGCTTCCTTCTGTTAGCATTCTACATGAGTGGATCACTTCAAATACACTGATTTTGCATCCTGACTTCAAAAACTATGCACTGTTTGGTCCTTTGCTCAGAGTCTGGAGTCTGCTGACTGGCTGAATGCAAATGTTTAGTATTTGTTTATGTGAGTATGCATGCTCAGTTGTGTCCAACTCTGTGCAGCCCCATGGACTATAGCCCGCCAGTCTCTTCTGTCCTTGGGATTCTCCAGGCAAGAGTACTGGAGTGGGTTGCCTTTCCCTTCTCCAGGGGATCTTCCTGAGCCAGGGATCGAACCCGGGTCTCCTGCATTTCAGGCAGATCTTTACTGTCTGAGCCACCAGGGGAGCCCTAATATTTGTTAAATAATCTAGAACTGTGTAATCATACCAAAGTTTCCCAAATACCATTATGAATACAAGCCATTACTCTTTAACCTATTGATTATATTTTGATGTAGGTTTTCATACAATACAAAGTATCAATGAGCAGGCATTTTCTGCCATTTTCTCTTATGTCTTTTATCTTCTTTGCCTCCTTACTATTTTCCTTGGCAATCTTCACTTGCCCTAACATCTGTTCTCTGCAATTAACTCAATCATTTCTGTTTTCGATACTTTCTGAAGAGAGAATTCTCCATAATGGCAGTGGCATTGTTCTAAGAATTGAACTGAATAAGTTAACCTCCCCACTGTCCAATAACTAGTTAAGTGAGGTAGTGAAGCTGAAAGAAAATTATATGCCAAATGTTCAAAGAAATATAAAGTCTAGATATGAGAATCTTTCTGTGACACATAATGGGAGTTGTAAGAAAATAAATATTACTAACTTTTTGCAGTATTCTTACCCCAACCACTAACATTGTTTATGGCCTTTTTATAATTTTTCATCCACATCATTTTAATAATGTGTTAACTGATCTCACTGTCTGATGCATTTGCCGCTAACACTTTTCTACAGACGTGTGGTCATATCATTTTGTCTAGAGCACAACTTCTAATTATCCTTCTTTTGAGTCCTGTGTTCATTTATCTTACAAACCATTTTTAAACACTTATTATGTTCTGAGAAACTGTTAGGCACTGTATTTTAGGGAAAGTCACCAATAAATATATTGTATATACTATGAAAGATGTACACTTGAACCCATGTTCGAGAAAGGAACTTTACCAAGGGGACAAGGAAAAATTGCCCTGGAGAAATGATAGCTAAACTGAATTTTAAACCAGTCAGGCAAAAATTCACAGGGTGTAAATTGGTAAGAGAAAAGACATAGCATCTTTGGGCATCTACCATATAGTACATGAAAAGCTTTTTATCCCATATGACCAAGACTAGTTGCTCATTAAATAGTCAAAATAATCATTTAAGAAATGATGCATTAATACTGTATTAGTTAGATGGGTATTAGGCACTGTAGCAAAATGCAGGGCTTTTAACAAGATGGAAATCCATTTCACACATTAATGTCTGAACACAGGCCACCTGTGACTGATGTGGTAGCTTGTGATAGGACTCAGACTTTTTCTATCTTGTTATGATTTTACACCGGCCATGTTGTCTTTCTGCTCTTGGTTGAAGATGGTCAACCAGCCATTCCAGCCGGTGGGAGTGGCTGTGGTCCGCCTGCCCTGATGCCCTGTTTCTTCCCTGCACTAACTTTGCTCCTACGTGGACGAGAGGAGATAAAGGGACTCTAGACATTATCTTTTTACGTGTCTGACTCTGGAAATGTGTTAGTCCTTTTGTGAGCACATCAGCTTGCTTTGAGCCTATTTTATGTGATCATGAGTATGAGTGATGGCCTAAACAGGCTCCTTTAGCAAGGAGTTCGATCTCTGGAGAGTCCAGGTATCAGTCTGATATCCAATTACTGGCCATCACTCCAACAAGTTCTGACATGTGCAACTTGTTGTCCCCAGGTTGAGGCAATTTCAGGCAAGTCTATGTTGCAAATAGCAGTTACCCTCCATGGATAACTCATACTTGTATGTCAGTGACAGAACAGAATCCTGATTTGAATTATGAAATCAAAATGGTGATCCTTGCCCCCTGCTAATCTACCATCCCACCTTTCTTATTGCTCTTCAGACACGAAGTCGTGTCTGACTCTTTGTGACCCTATGAACTACAGTGCATCTGGTTTCCCTGTCCTTCACCAGCTCCCAGAGTTTGCTCAAACTCATGTCCATTGAGTCAGTGATGCCAACCAACCATCTCATCCTCTGTTGCCCCTTCTCCTCCTGCCCTCAGTCTTTACCAGCATCAGGGTCTTTTTCCAATGAGTAGGCTGTCCCAACTTACCTTCTCCGAAGTTCCCCTTTTCCTTTGCAGGTAGCTCCAGGAAGATAGATAAGCTAAGAGAGTGGGTAAACATCAAATGACGAAGCTATCAGCAGTCCTTTCATGTTAAAATCATTGCATTTTATGAGTGATTTTCTTGAAATCTTTAGAGGTGAACTCAAGTTGTACTCAGTTTTCTCAATGTGAAAAAGAAAGGAAAAGATGGTTCATAAGTACTGCACATTCCGACTAGGCAACTCTACTCATCACAACACCTCCTCTTTTATTAAATAAAGTTCAGAAAGATAAGGAGGAAAGAGAGGTGATGGGTAACACCACCCAATAGGCATTATTATACAACCCACATATAAGATGCTGGAGCAGAAGGACGTGCTCATATTCTCCTGTGAGAACACCGAACTCATGACTAGCTGCTGAACAACCACCAACAGGAGAATGTTGGACCCACCAAAAAAGAGACACCCTGCATCCAAGGGCAAAGGAGAAGCCCCAGCCAGACGGTAGGAGGAACACAAGCACATTTTAAATCAAATCTCAGACCTGCCAGAGACAATCGGAGGGCTCAGTCAAAACCTTGTGTGCACCAGGACCGAGGTAAAGGAGCAACTACCCCCACAAGAGACTGAGCCAGAGTGTCTTTGAGTGTTTGAGTGTCTCCTGCAGAGGCATGGGTCCCAGTGGCCTGCCACGGGGACCCGGGAGGTAGAGCGTGTGGCCTAGGTCCTCTTGGAGGAGATGCCGCTATCCCTACTACAGAGCCACAGAGCAGACGACCCCCAAACTGGAGAACAATTATATCAAAGAAGTTCTTGCACTGTTGCTAAGGTTCCACAAAGATTTCCCAACCTGGGGATCCAGCAAAAGCACTGAGAACCCCCAGGGAAACAGACTCTTGGAGGGCATAACCAAGTGCCCCAGGACCTGGAGAAAGGAGTGGCGACCCCACGAGAGACTGAGCCGTATCGCCTGTGACTCTCTGGGAGGCTTTGGTGGAGGTGTGGGTTGACAGTGACCTGCTGAGGGTCAGCAGTGCTAACTGCAACATTCCTGGGAGCTGAAGCATGCTGGCATCAGTGCTTTTGAAGGAGGTCACCATTAATACCATTACAGCTACCACAGTTAGGCCTCAGGCCATACCACAGGTAGGAAACACAGCCCCACCCATCAGAAGAAAATTATACTAAAGATTTATTGAGCATGGCCCCGTGGTGTTGGAGAAGACTCTTGAGAGTCCCTTGGACTGCAAGGATATCCAACCAGTCCATCCTAAAGGAAATCAGTCCTTAATATGCATCAGAAGGGCTGATGCTGAAGCTGAAACTCTGATATTTTGGCTACCTGATGAGAAGAAGTGACTCACTGGAAAAGACCCTGATTCTGGGAAAGATTGAAGATGGGAGGAAAAGGGGACAGCAGAAGATGAGATGGTTGGGTGGCATCACCAACTCAATGGACATGAGTTTGAGCAAGCTCTAGGAGTTGGTGATAGACAAGGAGGCCTGGCGTGCTGCAGTCCATGGGGTCACAAAGAGTCAGACACGACTGAGCTCAACTGAACTGAGCATGGCTCTGTCCACCAGCGTAAGACCCAGTTTTACCCACTCCCACCAGGAAGCTTCCACAAGCCTCTTATCCTCATCCATCCAAGGGCATACAGAGTAAAAACTACAATCACAGAAAACTAATCAAACTGATCACATGGATCACAAAGTTGTCTAACTCACTGAAACTATGAGCCATGTGCTGTAAGGTCACCCAAGATGCACGGGTCATGGTGGAGAGTTCCAACAAAATGTGGTCCACTGGAGAAGGGAATGGCAAACCACTTCAGTATTCTTGCTTTGAGAACCCCATGAACAGCATGAAAAGGAAAAAGTTATGACACTGAAAGATGAACTCCACAAGTCATTAGGTGCCCAGTGTGCTACTGGAGAAGAATGGAGAAATAACTCCAGAAAGAAGGAAGAGATGGAGCCAAAGCAAAACAACACCCAACTGGGGATGTGCCTGGTGATGGAAGTAAAGTCTGATGCTGCAAAGAGCAATATTGCGTAGGAACCTGGAATGTTAGGTTCATGAATGAAGTCACTCAGTCGTGTCCGACTCTTTGCAACCCTGTGGACTGTAGCCCACCAAGCTCCTCTGTCCATGGGGTTCTCCAAGCAAGAGTACTGGAGTGGGTTGCCATTTCCTTCTCCAGGAGATCTTCCTGACCCAGGGATCAAACCCACGTCTCCCACATTGCAGGCAGACGCTTTAACCTCTGAGCCACCAGGGAAGCCCACAGGTCCATGAATCAAGGCAAATTGGAAGTGGTCAAACAGGAGATGGCAAGAATGAACATTGACATTTTAGGAATCAATGAGCTAAAATGGACTGAAATGGGTGAATTTAACTCAGATGACCATTATATCTACCACAGTGGGCAAGAATCCCCTAGAAGAAATGGAGTAGCCATCATAGTCAACAAAAGAGTCCAAAATATAGTACTTGGATGCAATCTCAAAAACGGCACAGTGATCTCTGTTCATTTCCAAGGCAAACCATTCAATATCACAGTAATCCAAGTCTATGTCCCAACCAGTAATGCTGAAGAAACTGAAGTTGAATGGTTCTATGAATACCTACAAGACCTTCTAGAACTAACACCCCCCAGAAGATGTCCTTTTCATCATGAGGTGAAGTCACTCAGTCATGTCTGACTCTTTGCAACCCGTGGACTGTAACCTACTAGGCTTCTCCGTCCATGGGATTCTCCAGGCAAGAATACTGGAGTGGATTGCCATTTCCTTCTCCAGGGCATCTTCCCTACCCAGGGATCAAACCCGGGTCTCCTGCATTGGAGGCAGACACTTTAACCTCTGAGCCACCAATGCCTTTTCAAGCCACCCTTTCATCATAGGGGACTGGAATGCAAAAGTAGGAGGTCAAGAAACACCTGGAGTAACAGGCAAATTTGGTCTTGGAGTACAGAATGAAGCAGGGCAAAGGCTAACAGAGTTTTGCCAAGAGAAACACTGGTCATAGCAAACACCCTCTTCCAGTAACACAAGAGAAGATTCTGCACATAGACATCACCAGATGGTCAACACCAAAATCAGATGGATTATATTCTTTGGAGCCAAAGATGGAGAAGCTCTATACAGTCAGCAAAAACAAGACCAGGAGCTGACTGTGGCTCAGATCATGAACTCCTTATTGTCAAATTCAGATGTAAACTGAAGAAAGTAGGGAAAACCACTAGACCATTCAGGTATGACCTAAATCCAATCCCTTATGAATATACAGTAGAAGTGAGAAATGGATACATGGGATTAGATCTTATAGACAGAGTGCCTGAAGAACTAAGGGCAGAGGTATGTGGCACTGTACTGGAGGTGATGATCAAAATAATCCCAAGAAAAAGAAATGCAAAAAAGGCAAAATGATTGTCTGAGGAGGCCTTACAAACAACTGAGAAAAATAGAAGCAAAAGGCAAAGGAGAAAAAGTAAGATATAGCTATCTGAATTCAGAGTTACAAAGAATAGCAAGGAAAGTGAGAAAGCCTTCCTAAGTGAACAATGCAAAGAAATAAAGGAAAAAAATAGAATGGGAAATATTAGAGATATCCTCAAGAAAATTAGAGATACCAAGGGTATTTCATGCAAATATGGGCACAACAAAGGACAGAAATGCTATAGATCTAGCAGAGGCAGAAGATACTAAGAAGGGGTGGCCAGAATACACAGAGAACTGTACAAAGAAAATCTTAATGACCCATATAACCATGATAGTGTGATCACTCACCTAGAGCCAGACGTCCTGGAATGCAAAGTCAAGCGGGCCTTAGGAAGCATCACTATGAACAACGCTAGAGGAGGTGACAGAATTCCAGCTGAGTTATTTCAAATCCTAAGAGATGATGCTGTGAAAGTGCTGCACTCAATATGCCAGCCAATTTGGAAAACTCAGCAATGGCCACAGGACTGGAAAAGGTCAGTTTTCATTCTAATCAAGACAGGCAAGGCCAAAGAATGTTCAAATTACTGCACAATTGCACTCATTTCACATGCTAGCGAAGTAATGCTCAAAATTCTAGAAGTCAGACTTCAACAGTATGTGAACTGAGAATTTCAAGATGTTCAAGTTGGATTTAGAAAAGGCAGAGGAACCAGAGTTCAAATTGCCAGCATCTGTTAGATCATAGAAAAATCAAGAAAATTCCAGAAAAACATCGACTTCTGCTTCATTGACTATGAAAAAAACTTCTGCTAAAGTTTTTGTGTGGATCACAACAAACTATGGAAAATTCTTCAAGAGATGAGAATACCAGACCGCCTTACCTGCCTCCTGAGAAACCTGTATTTACGTCAAGAAGCAACAGTTAAAACCAGACATGAAACAACAGACTGGTTCCAATTTCTAAAGGAGTACATCAGGCTGTATATTGTCACCCTGCTTACTTAACTTGTATCCAGAGTACATCATGCGAAATGCTGCTGGAATCAGCATTGCTGGGAGAAATATCAATAACCTCAGATACGCAGATGACACCACCCTTATGGCAGAAAGTAAAGAGGATCTCATGTTCAATACAGGACACAGCAGGCTTGGGGCTGGTGCATGGGATGATCCAGAGAGATGATATGGGGTGGGAGGTGGGAGGGGGCTTCGGCATTTGGAGATCATGTACACCTATGGCTGATTCATGTCAATGTATCGCAAAACCAATACAGTATTGTAATGTAGAATAAAGTATTAAAAAAAAAGAGTCTCTTGATGAATTTGAAAGAGAAGAGTGAAAAAGCTGGCTTAAAGCTCAACACTCAGAAAATGAAGATCATGGCATCTGGCTCCATCACTTCATGGCAAATAGATGGCGAAACAATGGAAACAGCGACAGACTTTATTTTCTTGGGGGGCTACTAAATCACTACAGATTGTGACTGTAGCCATGAAATTAAAAGATGCTTGCTCCTTGGAAGTAAAGCTATGACTAACCTACACAGTGTATTAAAAATAAGAGACATTACTTTGCCAACAAAGTTCTGCTTAATCAAAGCTATGATTTTTCCAGTAGTCATGTATGGATATGAGAGTTGGACCATAAAGACAGCTGAATGCCAAAGAATTGATGCTTCTGAACTGTGGTGTTGGAGAAGACTCTTGAGAGTCCTTTGGACTGCAGGGAGATTAAGCCAGTCAAACGTAAAGGAAATCAATCCTGAATATTCATTAGAAGAACTGATGCTGAAGCTGAAACTCCAATACTTTGGCCACCTGATGTGAAGAGCCAACTCTTTGGAAAAGACCCTGATGCTAAGAAAGATGGAAAGTGGGAGGAGAAGGGGACAACAGAGGATGAGATAGTTGGATGGCATCACTGACTCAACGGACATGAGTTTGAGCAAGCTGAAGGTTTGCTGCAGTCTTTGGGGTTGCAAGGAGTTGGACAAGACTGAGTGACTGAAGAACAACAATAGGCATGGAGGTGGATGATAATAAGAAGAACTGAAATAAAATCACCACCACAGCTAGCCACTGAGTGTCGTATAATGATATGCCAACCTCTCTAAAAGTTTTTCGTGTTCTCTTTCACATAATTACTCCCCGAAGCATTTTGAGGGAGTAGAATTTTGTTTGTTTTTTGAGGCACCAGGTTAGATAATTTTCTCATTTCCCGTCTAGTGAGTAGCAAAACTAGAATTTGGTCCCAAGCATTCTTGCTCCTGAGCCTGGTGCTATGATCAGCTACAAATATATTGATACGTAGGCACCATGGGACCTTGAGGTTCAACTGTCAAGAGAACGGGGAGCGTGCATATGTACAATTTAAAGGAACTATTGAAACATGGGTAAATGTCATGTGTTTGCTCTAAAGCTATGAGAGAGGGGATGAGTCAGAATAAAATTCTGGTGTGGCCAAAGAAGCAGTCATATCTCCTGCAGACAGATGCTAGGTTCCCTAAACCAAGTAACAGTTTTTTTGAAGGGCTGTTAAAAATCATTTTTGACCCCGCATCAGTCTTTTCTGTCACAGCTGCACACATGAGCAACATGCTGTCAACAGAATAACCTTCTTAAGGCTTCAAGGACGCCGATGTATAGCAGGTGCTTTAATCTCAGTGACTATTGAGGCTTCTTTTGTACTGTTTCAGTATGCCCACACATCTAACAAATACTGCGACCATGAGTAAAGTGGACTTTATTTCAGTTTTGCAAAGGCAATTGAAACGTTTAAAGATTTTCTAGTTAGAACTGGTGAGCTGTTGCTTTTACTGAATTCGTAGATTTTTCAACATGCTTGACTTTGTATGTGTATGAATGCTGTGTCTTTATAAAGCTGCCTCTTTAAGAAATAGGAATTTACCTATCTTATGTTGCTTTAATGCACATATTTTACATACTAATGCAAACATAATAATAGAATTATACAGCCACGGTAGAAATTCAAGATGTTAATTATATAATATTGTCACTAAATTTGTAATCCACTTAATCCATGATTGCAAATGTTTTACGGCTTGACAGCTGTTATAAGAAAGGTAAAATGTGGCATGTTGCACAACACTTGTGCGTGTGTGTGTGCGTGTGTGTGTGTGTGCTCGGTGGCTCAGTTGTGTCTGACTTTTTGTGACCCAGTGGACTGTAACCCTCCAGGCTAGTCTATCCATGAGATTCTCCAAATGAGAATACTGGGGTAGGTTGCCACTTCCTCATCCAGGGCATCTTCCCAACCCAGGGATTGAACTGGCTTCTCCTGCATCTCCTGCATAGGCGGGCATCGGATCCCTTTACCACTGAGCCCCCTGGGAAGTCCCCTTGACACCTGACAGTACCTAGAAGTTAAAAGTGCAGAAGTCAGAGTTTTAAATCATCTGAGCTATGATTAACCTGAGTATTTCCAAAAAGATTTATAGAAGCATTGTTATAATTTATTGCCATCAACAAACAAAGGTAACCCACAGCTTTTTGAATTTTAGTTATATACCCATAAAGTATAAGGGACATGCATTATCTATTCCAACGTACCATGGACTTTATTGCCCATATGACATCTACAACCTTCTCCCCACCAAAAACAGCAGGAATATTGAAATATGAAGTGATAAAATGTTTCAGACACTGTAGATGCCTAATTTCTAAGTAAACAAGAAAAGAAAGAGTAAAGCAAAAAAGAGAGGTAAATGAGAACTGTGAGTGATACAAATTTATTAATAAGCAGCACTTAAGATGAAGGGAAAAGATTATGGGGATAGCATACAAAAATACCTGAATAACTTCCGTAAAGTCACAGATGGCACGTGACAGTCCTCAGTGATAGCTTCCTATTGCTTCCTACAGACAGAAGTTTAAACACGCTACTACATTCTAGTAACAGTTACATCATCTTCACAAACCACACCTACAGTTGAAAATGTTGGCTTTGCCAGCATTGAATTGTTGCATTTTTAAGATAAAATATTGATGGTTTAATGTCATTTTATTTTTGTGCATATTTTAGGAACCCATTCATAATGTGACTCTCTTCCCAACAATTCCCTTGTTAACGTAATAATTTATACAGCATCACCGGCTGATAGTGAAGCTCCAATCTGAGGAGGAATGCAGTTGTGTATAATTAATTATATTCACATTTCAATATTCATATTGCTGGCCATGATTTATTATCCAAGCTTTGCATGCAGGGCAAAGGCATAATAAAAAAGCTATTCTACTTTTTGTTAGCAGAACTAATTGATTTGTAGATGAGCACATTTTCCTTTACTTAATGGAAGCACATTTTGGTTACACTGTGAATAAAATCACGATTACTTTTCCCTTTTTAAAATATACACAAATTATTTTTCTCATTTATCAATTTCTTACTTGATTAGGGACAACCACCATGAACTCTGCTATTCTTATTTGAAATTGTCTGTGGTGCTATGCCTGTCCCCCTCTCAAACTGAGCAGTGAAAGCAAATATGTTGTTTCACTAACAAAGAAAATTTAAAATAAGGAGAAAAATTACTTCTGAGAAATACAACTCCACATCTTCTATGTAGAGATGTGGAGCTAATTTGTTGTTACTGAATATTAGTACCCTGCTTATTTAACTTATGTGCAGAGTACATCATGAGAAACGCTGGGCTAGATGAAGCACAAACTGGAATCAAGACTGCTGGAAGAAATATCAATGACCTCAGATGTGCAGATGACACCACCCTTATGGCAGAAAGTGAAGAACTAAAGAGTCTCTGGATGAAAGTGAAAGAGGAGAGTGAAAAAGTTGGCTTAAAGCTCAACATTGAGAAAACGAAGATCACGGCATCCAGTCCCATGGCAGATAGATGGGGAAACAGTGGAAATAGTGGCTGACTTTATTTTTCTGGGTTCCAAAATCACTGCAGATAGTGATTGCAGCCATGAAGTTAAAAGATGCTTACTCCTTGAAAGGAAAAGTTATGACCAACATAGACAGCATATTAAAAAGCAGAGACATTACTTTGCCAACAAAGATCTGTCTAGTCAAGGCTATGGTTTTTCCAGTGGTCATGTATGGATGTGAGAGTTGGACTATAAATAAAACTGAGTGCTGAAGAATTGATGCTTTTGAACTGTGGTGTTGGAGAAGACTCTTAAGAGTCCCTTGGACTGCAAGGAGGTCCAACCAATCCATCCTAAAGGAAATCAGTCCTGAATATTCATTGGAAGGACTGATGCTGAAGCTGAAGCTCCAATACTTTGGTCACCTGATGTGAAGAGCTGACTCATTTGAAAAGATTCTGATGCTGGGAAAGATTGAAGGCAGGAGGAGAAGGGGACGACAGAGGATGAAATGGTTGGATGGCATCACAGACTCAATAGACATGAGTTTGACTAAACTCCGGGAGTTGGTGATGTTGCAGTTCATGGGGTCGCAAAGAGTCAGACACGACTGAGCAACTGAACTGAATATTAGTAGAATTTATAAATATTTGTGATAGCATGAATATGTGGCTATATGCTATAAATTAAGCCCAGACCAGATATAATATCAAATATTACTATAGCAGTAGAGGACATTGGGCTTCCCTGGTGGCTTAGCAGTGAAAATCTGCCTGCCAGTGCCAGAAATGAGGGTTTGATCTCTGGAGAGATCAAACGATCCCCTGGAGAAGGAAATGGCAACTCACTCCAGTATCCTTGCCTGGCAAATCCCATAGATAGAGAAGCTTGGCTGTCTATATAATGTTTATCTGGTAGAAATGTCCTTAGGAGTTAGTTTCAAAAGGTAAAACTAATGCTGATTTCACAGAGTAATCAATAACAGATACTGATTTATATAACATAATGATTTTCCCTACTGCAACATTTAATTAGGGAAATTCATTAAACCTCATGCAGACAAATCCCCAGTGTGCATCTCCTTTATATTTGAACATGAGCTGATTAACATATAAGTCAATATTTAACTGAATTTGGGGAATTATATTTTAACATACAAGAGCAGTGGATTTGATTAAATAACATTTCCATTTAAAAGAAATTATGAGTGCTGAATTTGTGATCTGAATGTTAGTCAAATTAAAAAAGAGGATGGAGAGAAGTTGGCTACTTGTCATGTGATGAGTATAGTGTGGATCTGTCTAATAGAGACAAATTACACTTATAATAGGAAAAAAATGCTCTGTTTGAATAATTGTATTCAATTTGAAATTCAACTTAGGAGTATCATGAAATTATTGTCTATTTTCTTTAGCTGATGTATATATGCATATATATATCTATTTTTGGCTGGAAATCATTAAACTTTATAAATTACAGCCTATAGAATATTTCTATATAGAAAATTAGCAAAGCCCATTAATTAATCTCAGTTTATGATGTGCTTTGTTCTATTAAGTATAGACTTAAAGGGAAAAGCAAAATACAAGAGAAGAAAGAATAGAGGAAAAAATCAGAGGTTAATTGCCTTAGTTTATCACAATAGTTTTGACAGCTCTTATCCATTAAAATATGTGTAAAAATGGATGATTGTATTTTTAGTAAAACTGTGTTTTGAGAAATTTTATTCAAATATTGGTGTTTTAATTCCATTTATAATCTGAATAGGACTTCCCTGGTGGCTCAGATGGTAAAGCGTCTGCTTCCAATGTGGGAGACCAGGGTTCAATCCCTGCGTTGGGAAGATCTCCTGGAGAAGGAAATGGCAACCCACTCCAGTACTCTTGCCTGGATAATCTGAATAAAAGCTGAATAAATTACACTTATAGAAATGTCAGCTTTTGTAGGTATACATTGTTACATTTAAAATATTGCATGTTTTTCTTATAAGGTACCAATGAAATAAGCACATTCACATCACTTTATTTGTAAAGAAGGGGAAATATTCACCTAAGTTGCATTTTATTTGTCTTTTCTACTTGTTTCCTCTTTTAGTAGGTAAATAAGAAGACTAGGGGGGAAAAGAACATTAGAAAAACTATTAATTATCTATTAATTATCTATTGAAGAAGGAAATGGCAACCCACTCGCGTATTCTTGCCTGGAGAATCTCCTGGCCGGAGAAGACGGGCAGGCTACACCGTCCACGGGGTCGCAAGAGTCAGACACGACTCCGCGGCTAACCCACCACCACCATCAGTCATCTGTAACTACACAACAAGCTATCATAAAGCCCCAGTCTGAAATAGCAAGCACTACTCTTTCATTATTTCTGTGGGGAAAGAGGTTAGAGCAGCTTACCTGGGTGGCTCTGATTCAGTCTCTCGCAAGGCCTGGGGCTGCCTCCATCCAGGGGTCACCTGGGGCTGCCTCCATCCAGGGGTCACCTGGG
>SJYF01000973.1:2051072-2062433 GCA_006410515.1 Procapra przewalskii
GGCTGCCTCCATCCAGGGGTCACCTGGGGCTGCCTCCATCCAGGGGTCACCTGGGGCTGCAGTCGTCTTAGGGCTTGGTCGGGGAAGGCATCCTTCCTGGCTCATTCCTGTGGCTGCTGAGGGCGCTCGGCTGCCCCTCTCTGCACCGTGGGCTTCTCCACAGGGTTGATGCCGTGCAGCCAGGCGCCTGGGAAAGGCGGAAGAAATCCAAGAAAAGGTGAGTGTGCCCGAGACGGGAGGCGCCATCTTTTTAAAACCTAATCTAGGAAGTAATATTCCATTTTCTGCTGTGAAAGTGAAAATGAAAGTCGCTCAGCACACGATCCATGGAATTCTCCAGACCAGAATATCGGAGGGGATAGCCGTTCCCTTCTCCAGGGGATCTTCCCAACCCAGCGATCGAGCCAGTTCTCCCACGTTGCAGGCAGATTCTTTACCAGCTGAGCCCCCGGGGAAGCCCATTCCGTCTCCTGCTAAGTTCTGTTTATTAGAAGTGGGTCTCACATTCTACTCATTAGATGTAAGTCCAGCCCACACTCACACAGAGGTGAATTACACTGTACTTGTTGAAGAAAAGAGTATTGTTTTACATTTATATTGCTGCTTTAACAAATGATAGGCACACTTCATTTTATTGCACTTTGCAGATAGTGCTTTTTTTTTTTTTTTGCAAGTTGAAGGTTTGTGGCAATCCTGCACCAAGCAAGTCTATCAGAGCCACTTTCCCAACAGCATTTGCTCACTTTGTGTATATGCAGTCTCATAATATTTCTAACTTTTTCATTATTATTGTATTTGTTCTGGCTCTATATGATCAGTGATCTTTGTTACCAGTATTGTACCTGTTTGGGTTACCAGGAGCTGTGCCTATATAAGATGACAAATCTAATTAGTCATTGTTGTGGGCGTTTTAACTGCTTCTCCGACCACCTGTTTACCCCTCTCTCCACTTCTCCTCAGGCCTCCCTATTCCCTTGAGACAGAACGATATTAAAATTAAGTCACTTAATAACCCTATAATGGTCTCTGAGTGTTCAAGTGAAAGGAAGAGTCACATGTCTCTCCGTTTAAATCAAAAGCTAGAAATAATTAAGCTAGTGAGGAAGGCATGGTGAAGGCTGAAAGCTAGGCCTCTCCCATTAAACAGTTAGGCAAGTCGTATATTTAAAGGGGACATTTCTTGAAGGAAATTAAAAGTGCTGCTCCAGTGAACACACAAATGATAAGAAAGCAAAGTAGCATTGTTGCTGATAAGGAGAACGTCTTCATGGTCCAAACAGATGATCAATCAGCCACAATATTCCCTTAAATCAAAGCCTAACCTAAAGCTAGGCTTTAACTTTCTTCAATCTTGTGAAGGCTGAGAGAGGTGAGGAAGCTGCAGGAAAAAAAAAAAAAGTTTGATATTAGCAGAGATTGGTTCATGAAGTTTAAGGAAAGAAGTCATTTCCGTCATATCAAAGCACAAGCTGAAGCAGCAAGTGATAAAGTAGAAGTTGCAGCAGGATATCCAGAAGCTGTAGCTGAGACGCTTAATGAAAGTGGCTACGCACAGCAACAGATTTTCAATATAGATAAAACAGACTTCTATTGAAAGAAGTCATTTAGGACTTTCCGAGCAAGAGCTGACATCAATGCCTGACTTCAAAGCTTCAGAGGACAAGCTGACCCTCTTGTCAGCAGCTAATGCAGCTGGCTACTTTAAGTTGAAGCCAAAGCTCATGTACTATTCCAAAAATCCTGGGCATCTTAAGAATTTTGCTGTCTGCTCTGTCTGTGGTCTGTAAATGAGACAACAAAGCCTGCATGACAGCACCGTATGTTTACAATGTGATTTACCGAATATTTTAAACCCACTGTTGAGACCTGCTGCTCAGGAAAAAAAAAAGATTTCTTTCAATCTATTACTACTCATTGACAATGCACCTGGTCACTCAAGAGCCCTGATGGAGATCTACTATGAGATTCACCTTTTCATGCTTGCCAACCCAGCATCCATTCTGCCGTCCAGATCAAGGAGTAATTTTGAATTCTGAGAAGGAAATGGCAATCCGCTCCAGTATTCTTGCCTGGAGAATCCCATGGACAGAGAAGCCTAGTAGGTTACAGTCCACGGAGTCGCAAAGCGTCGGACACAACTGAGCGACTTCACCTCATTATTTAAGAAATATATTTTTTAAAGCTATCGCTGCCATAGACAGTGATTCCCCTGATATATCTGGGATACATCAAGTCAATTTTTCAATTTTCAAATCAACTGAAAATTTTGTGGAAAAAATTTATCATTCTAGATGCCATTAAGAACATTCCTGATTCATGGGAGGAGGTCAAATCTCAACATTAACAGGGAGTTTGGAAAAAGTTGATGCCAGCTTTCAAGGATGACCTGGAGAGATTTAAGACTTCAGTGAAGAAAGTAACTGCAGATGTGTAACTAGCCAAGAAAACTGGAATTAGAATTAGATTCTGAATATGTGACTAAAGTACTGCAAGTTCATGATAAAGTTTTAATGATGAAGAATTGCTTCTTATGGATGAGCAAAGAAGGCGGTTTCTTGAAATGGAATCTGCCTCTGATAAAGATGCCGTGGAAATTGCTGACATGACAGTAAAGGATATAGAATATCGCCAGAACTTGATGAAGCAGCAACAAGATTTGCGCGGACTGACTCGTTCTGAAAGAAGTTCTACCATGGATAAAATGCTATTGGACAGTGTTGCAAGCTACAGGAAGAGTCGATCAAGGCAGCAAACTTTGTTATTCTCTTATTTTAAGAAGTTGCCTCAGCCACTCCCCCCTTCACCAACCACCACCCTGATCAGTCAGCAATATCAAGCCAAGCAAAAAGGTTACTACTCCCTGAAGGCTCAAATGGTGGTTAACCTTTTTAAATGATAAAGTATTTTTGAATTAAGGAATGTACATTTTTAGACATGCAGCTATTGCACACTTACTAAACTATACTATGTGTTTGAGTCCAACTCTTTGTGACCCTATGGACTGTAGCCCACCAGGCTCCACCCTCCATGGAATTTTCCAGGCAAGAAAACTGGAGTGAGTTGCTATTTCCTTCTCCACGGGATCTTCCTGGCCCAGGGATTGAACCTGTGTCTCTTGCATTGGCAGGCATGTTCTTTACCAGCTGAGCATAAATTTTGTATGGGGAACCCAGAAGTTCACGTGACTCATTTTATTGTGAAAGTCTGGAACTGAATCTGCATTATCTCCTAAGCATGCCTGGACCATAAATTTAGAGAATTAATATGAATTTCTTATCTTAGAGTTCTGTAGGTCAAAAATCCAGCCCAGGTCTCACTGGGTAAAAGCAAAGGTGTCAGCTGGGCGTGTTCCTTTCTGGGGCGCTTAGGAAGACTCTGTCTCCTTGTCTTCTCTAGCTTCTAAAGGCTTCCCACGCTCCTTTGCTCATGGTCCCCTTCTTCCATCTTCAAAGCCAAAAATAGTGGACTCATTCCTTCTCACCCTGAGTCATTCTGATCTTCCTACTTTTTCTGTATTTAAGGATCATTGTTATTACACTGCGTCCACCCAGATAAGTTAGGCTAATCTCCCTATTTCAAAGTTACCTTAGCTACCCTTTGCTCTGTACTGTAACATAGTCACAGGTTCTGAAACTCAGGGCATACATGTCTTTGGGGGATGATTATTCAGCTTACTACGTGTTTGAAAGAGTTTGTGGACATGGACATACGTGAAATTTTAAGCTACCGGAGTAATCAATCACAATCAATCTCTATCATATAAACTCCCTAGAATCTGTCTCCTTCACAAATGCATGCATCCTGTCCGTTAAAGATCTTCATCAGACGCTAAGAACTCATGCAACCAGCCGCCTGCACTGGTCATTCAATATCCAGTGGAGATAAACATCTCTTCCTTTCTTTTTCTCAAGCTTTTGTGATTGCCAAGAGCAATAGCATAAAATTTCTACCCACAAAGCAGGAACAGATAATTGGGGTATAGTTTGAAGACTGTATTCAGAAAGAATCTAATTTAAATGTGGATTTTGCAAGAACATTACCTGAGTAGCTTTATGCAAGCTATTTTTTTCTCTTGCCTAAAATTTAATTACCTGTAAAATGGTGAAAACAATATAGAACATTGCATAGATATTGTGCAGGTTAGTTTATAATTCAGAAACTTATTTAGTCTTCTCTATTGACCAAAATCTAATATATTTTTATTAAATGGTTACTATTAACCCCACTACATTATCTGTGACATTAAGTTTTTCCTTTAGTGCCCCTAAGTCACTAATAAGCAGTGCTTATTTAAAGCCAAATTCTAGACATTCCACCAATTATTTGTAATTCTGAGCCCCTGAGACAAGTACCTAACCTAGACATCAAGAATTCCTTTTGAGGAAAAAATTAAAATTAGGAACTATCGTATGACCCAGCAATTCCACTTCTGGGTATGTATCCGAGGAAATAAAAATGTTAACCTGAAAAGATATCTGCAAGCTTATTTCACACAGCGTGTTTATAGTTGCTAAGAAACCAGCTAACTTAGTGTGAAACAAACTGTGTCCCTCGATGAGTGAATGGATAAAAAAATCAGGAAGGAAATTTTGCCATTTGTGACAACATGGATGTACTTTAACGGCATTATGCTCAGAAATCTCTGTATTGTTGATACAGATAACAGACTGGTGGTTGTCAGAGCTGCAGAGTGGGGGCTGGTGTGGTGGACGGTGGGTGAAATAGGTGAAGAGGGTGAAAGTGAAAATGAAGTCACTCAGTCGTGTCCAACTCTTTGTGACCCCATGGACTGCAGCCCACCAGGCTCCTCTGTCCATAGAGTTTTCCAGGCAAGAGTACTGGAGTGGATTGCCATTTCCTTTTCCAGGGGATCTTCCCGACCCATGGATCAAATCCGGGTCTCCTGCATTGTAGACAGATGCTTTACTGTCTGAGCCATTATAAAATAAATAAGACATGGTAATGTAATGTACAGCATGGGGATTGTAGTTAATAATACTGTATTATATACTTAATTGCTAAGAGTAGATCTTAAAAGTTATCATCAAAAAACAATAATTTGTATGTATTTCGGGGGCAGGAGGAGAAGGGGACAACAGAGGATGAGATGGCTGGATGGAATCATGGACTCAGTGGACATTGGTTTGGGTGAACTCTGGGAATCGATGATGGACAGGGAGGCCTGGCATGCTGCAATTCATGGGGTCACAAACAGTTGGACACGACTGAGCAACAGAACTGAACTGGTGATAGATGTTAGTTAAACCTATTGTGATGGTATTTTTGCAATAAAGGCATATATCAAATGATTATATTGTACACCTGAGACTACTGTAATGTTATATGTCAGTTATATATCAAAATGATTTTTTAAATTTTTTTAAAATATTTTTTTCAACTGAAGGATAATTGCTTTACAGGATTGGCTTCTACCAAATATCAACATAAATCAGCCATAGGTAAACCTCCCACTAGATCATCCCTGCCATCCCCTTCCCCTAAAATAATTTTGGCACTGGTTTAGTTGCCAAGTCATGTCAAGCTCTTGCGACTCCATGGACGGTAGCTCGCCAGGCTCCTCTGTCCATAGGATTCTCCAGGCAAGAATATTGGAGTGAGTTTCCATTTCCTTCTCCAGGGGCTCTTCCAGACCCAAGGACTGAACCCGGCTCTCCAGCACTGTGGGCAGGTTCTTTACCAACTGAGACACCAGCGGAGCCCTTAAAATAATCTTGACTGATTCTGTTTTAAGATAACGTTGGTATGTGCACTATGTAAGTTTCAGGTGCTCAGTGCCATGATGAGACGTGTGTGTTCCTTCTAAACTGTTTATCACCCAAAGCCTAGTCACCACCCACCTCCAGGCACCGGACTCCCTTCAGCCTTTCTGCTCCCTCCAGTCCCCTTCCCAGTCAGGTAAACACTAATCCCTTTCTATGTCTGTGAGTTTGATTTTTATATTGCTTTGTTTGTTCACTTTTTTCAGACTCCAGGAGTGAAATCCTATAATTCTTGCCTTTCACCTTTTCAATTTAACTCACTTAACATAATACACTCAAGTCTACTCATGTTGTTAAAAATGTCAAGATTTCATTCTTTTTTATGGCTGAGAAGTATTCTGTTGTGTATATACACAACATCTTCTTTATTTCTTCATACATCAATGGACACTTCATAGCTTGGCTATTATAAATAAAGCATCTGTGAACATATATCTTTTCAAATTGAAGTTTTTCTTTTTTGTTCTTTGGATAAGTACCTAGAGGTAGAATGGCTGGATCACATGGTGGATGTATTCTCAAACTTTGGAGGATTCTCACATGTGTTTTACAGCAGCTGCATCAATTTATATTTCCACCAACATAGTCTTGTGGTTTTCTTTTCTCCACATCCTCTCCAACACTTGTTATTACCCATCTTTTTGATGATAGCCCTTCTAATATGTGTGAGGTGGTATCTCACACCTGAGGTTTTGATTTGTACTTCCCTAATAATTAGTAATAATGAACATATTTTCATGTATCTGTTGACAATCTGTATGTCTTCTTTTGAAAAACGTCTATTCAGATCCTCTGCCCAATTTATCCTCTTGTTTTTTTTGTATTGTTAAGTTGCATGGCTTCTTTATATATTTTGGATATTAACCTCTTGTCAGATATGTGGTTAGCAGATAACTTCTCCCATTTAGTAGGTTGCCTTTTAATTTTGATGATGATTTCCTTCACTGTTCATTTGATGTAGACCCGTTTGTCTATTTTTGCTTTTCTTACCCTTGCCTTTGGAATCAGATCCACAAAAACATGGCTAACCTTGGGGTCACAAGGGTAAGCCCCGATGTTTTCATCTAGAATGTTTATGGTTTCAGATCTCAACAGTCAAGCCTTTAATTCAGTTGGAGTTATTGTTTTTATGCAGTGGTAAGAGAGTGGTCCAGTTTTATTCTTTTGCTTGTGGCTGCCCGATTTTCCAAACACCAGTTTTGGAAGAGACTGTCCTTTCTCCAGCGCATGCGTATTCCCGATCCTTTGTCCTAAATTGGTTTTCTGTATATTGTGAGTTTATTTCTGGGATCTCAATTCCGATCCATCGATCTATGTGTTTGTTTTTATTATGATACCATTACTGTAGCTTTGTAGTGTACTTTAAAATCAGGGAACATGACACTTCCAGCTTTTTTTTTTTTCTTAATATTGTTTTGCCTACTCAGGCTCTTTTGTGGTTCTGTGCAAGTTTTAGAATTATTCTAGTTCTGTGAAAAATGCCATTGGACTCTTAAAATGGATGGCATTGAATCTGTAGATTACTTTAGGTAGCATGGACATTTTTGCAGTATCAATTTTTCCCACCCATTAGCACAGAATACCATTCCTTTATTTGCACTTTCTTTAATTTCCCCCATTGGTGTCTTACAGGTTTCAGAATACAGGTCTTTCACCTACCTGCTTAACTGAATTACGAGTTATTTTATTATTTCTGATGCAATTGTAAATGATATTGCTTTCTTGATTTCACTTTCTGACAGTTTTTTATTAGTGTATAGAAATGCCACTGATTTTTAGGTTGATTCTGTATTCCACAACTTTACTGAATTCATTTATTGGTTCTGAAAAGTGAAATGAAAGTGTCAGTCATTCAGTCATGTCTGACTCTTTGAAATCCCATGGACTGTAGCCTGCCAGACTCCTCTGTCCATGGAATTCTCCAGATAAGAATATTGGAGTGGGAAGCCTTTCCCTTCTCCAGGGGATCTTCCCAAGCCAGGAATTGAGCCTAGGTCTCCTGCATTGCAGGCAGATTCTCTACCGTCTGAGCCACCAGGGAAGCCCTTATTAGTTATAAAGGGTTTTCTTTTTGGTGGAATCTTTAGAGTTGTAGCAGTTTTTTGGACAGTCTTTAAGGCTTTCTGCGTAAAGTATAATGTTTCTCTGCAGATGGTGATGGCTTTGGTTCTTTTTGACTTAGATGCTTTTCATTTACTTTTCTTGGCTAGGACTTCCTATACAATGTTGAATAAAAGTGACAAGTGGGCATCCGTGCCTTGTTCCTGATCTTAGAGAAAGTTTTCGGCTTTTCACAATTATGATGTTAACTGTGGGTTTGTTATGCACAGTCTTCATTATCTTGAGATTCATTCCCTTTATACTCACTGTGTTGAGAACTTTTATCATAAATGTTGAATTTTGTCAAATGGTTTTCCTACATCTGTTGGGATGATAATATGAGTTTTATCTTTTGTCTGGTTAATATGGTGTATCACATTGATTAATTTGGGGATGTCGAATGCTTTTGTATCCTTGGAATAAATCCCCATTGATTATGATTTATGACCCTTTTAATGTGTTCTTAAATTCAGTTTGCTAATATTTTGTTGAAAATTTTTGCATCTATGTACATTAAAGACATTTCTGTAGTGACGTTGTCCGGGTTTGATATTAGAGTAATGCTGGCTTCGTAAAATGAGGCCCTGCCGTCTTCAATCCTTTGGAAGAGATTGAAAAGTGTAGGTTTTAAATCTTTCCGATTTTGATAGAATTCACTAGGGAAGTCATCTGATTCATTTAACCTTGACTAATTCTTTCTTTCTGCTGACTTTAGGCCTTGTTCTTTCTCTTTTTCTAATTTTGTAAGGAGTGAGTTATATTGTTTTAGATTTCTCTTCTTTACTGAGACAGACTTTAATTGCAATGAATTTTTGTCTTAGACCCACTTATGCTCCATGTCGTAGATTTTGGCTGTTGTATGCTTGCATTGTCTCTATGTACTCTCTATTTTGTCTTTGATTTTTGATAACCCATTGATTATTCCACAGCATATTTTTTAATTTCCACAAATGTGCACTTTTTCCTGTTCAGAATGTTCTGATTATATCTATTAAGTCACTCTGGTTTAGTGTGTCATCCAAGGTCTGTGTTTCCTTCTTTATTTTCTAGCTGCTTGATCTATTCATTGATGTAGGTGGGGTGTTAGACCCTGCTTTCATTGCATTGCGGTCAGTTTCTCCCTTTATGTCCACTAATATGTGCTTTGTCTGTCTGAGTGCTCTTGTGGTAGGTGCGTATATATTTATAAATGTTGTATTTCGTTACTGGATTTCTCCTTTATCAATCATATAATGCTCTTCTCTGTCCTTCATTGCTGTGTTTGTTTCAACGTCTACTTGCCTGATAAGAGCATAGCTACACCAGCATTCTTTTCCTTTCCATTTGAGTGGAATAGCTTTCTGCATCCCTTTTTTACTGTCATTTTGTATGTCCTTACCTTTGAAGTGAATCTCTGATAAAAAGCGTATATTGAGTCTTGGATGAGTCTTTTCTTTTTCCTTTTTTTCTTCACCTAACCACTCTATCTTTTGATTGGAGAATTTAGTCCATTTGTGTTTAAAGTAATCACTGATGTTTTGTTTACAACTGATGTCTGTTTGCTCCCCCTGATGGCTCAGATGGTAAAGGCGTCCGTCTCTCTACTCGCTCCTTTTTCTTTCTTCTTCCCTGTCTCTCCTCTCTTGTGGTTTGGTGGCTTTCTTCCTTGTTCTGTTTAGATTCCTTTCTCATTTTCTTTTGTGTATTTACTATGAGTTTTTGTTTGTGGTTACTGTGAGGCTCACATATTGCTCCTGTTTTAAATTGATAGCAACTTAAATTTAAACACATTCTAAATATTTACATTTTTACTTCCCTATCACGTTTTATATTTTTGATGTTTCTTCAACTCTTACAGTTGTAATTGCAGTTCTTCTTTGTGTGGGTTTCTTTGGGTTCATTCTATTTGGGATGTTTTGGGCTTCCTGCACCTGAATATCTATACTATTTCCTCAGGTTGGGGAAATTTTCAGTCATTATTTCTTCAAATATATTTGTTCGCACGTCCCCTTCCTGTTCTTTTCATGAGAAACCTATAATGAGGATGTATTCCACTTAATGCTGTCTCAAAGTTTCCTTAAAGGATTTTAACTTTTTAATTCTTTTTTCTTTTTGCTGCCCTGTCTGGGTGATTTTCATTGGTTTGTCTTCTAGCCCACAATTCATTCTGCTGCTTCATCCAGTCAGCTGTTGAATCTCCCTAGTGTATATTTCAGTTTAGTTCCAAAACTTCAGACCTTTCTTATATCTTCTATCTCTGTGTTGAAAATGTTGCCATGTTTTTCCTTCTTTATTTGAATTCATTATCTTTATGACCATTATGTTAACCTCTTTATCTTATCTCCATTTTATTAATGTCTTTTTCTGACGTTTTTTCTTCTTCTTTCATTCAAAATACATTTCTCTGTCTCCCTGTGTTGCCTGATTCTTTGTTTGTTTCTGTCTATAAGATGAAGCTGCGGTCTCTGCCAGTCTTGAAGGAGCAGTCACTGGAAGACTAGGAGTGTGTTGTGGTCTGTCTGTGCAGCGCTTTGGGCCCAAGATCTGTCTGTGTTTCAGTCTCAAAGGGCCCAGAAATGCTAGGCGTTCAGTTGGGTTTTTGTGTGACATGCACGCCTTCCAGGATCAGTGGTGTGGGGGCTGCGGCAAAGCCATCCAGGCCTGGAAGAGCACCTCCACCAGACCTGGCGGAGCAGGGCTGCTATGAATGGGCTCGAGACTGCGCCAAGGTGTTCACTAGTTCTGGTGGGAAAAATAATTTTTTTTTTGAGGAATCACGTATCATCCTGGATTCTCATCCTATTAGCAATTTCTAGCCATAATAATTAGTCTAAAGGCTTTTAAATAACAATAGTTAACTATTTTATTTGTAACTTTTATAAAGCCATAAGTTAATTTACGTATGTCCATTAGATCTTATTTTAAAACCCAAACCCTTATAGTTATATTTGGAATGGATGACCAATAAGTACCTATAGTAAAACACTGGAAATTCTGCTAAAGGTTATGTGGCAGCTTGGATGGGAGGAGAGTTCAGGGGAGAATTGTTCAGTTACTAAGTCATCTCTGACTCTTTGAAACTCTGTGAACTGCAGCATGCCAGGCTTCCCTGTCTCCCTGAGTCTGCTCAAACTCTTGTCCACTGAGTTGGTGATGGCACCCAGCCATCTCATCCTCTGTCGCCCCCTTCTCCTCTTGCCCTCAATCTTTCCCAGCATCAGGGTCTGCTCCATGAGTCAGCTTTAGCATCAGCCCTTCCAATGAGTATTCAGGGTTGATTTCCTTTAGGATTGACTGGTTTGATCTCCTTGCACTCCAAGGGAATCTCAAGAGTCTTCTCCAGCACCACAGTTCAAAAGCATCAATTCTTTGGTCCTCAGCCTTCGTTATGGTCCAACTCTCACATCTATACATGACTATTTGGGGGAGAATAGATACATACATACATATATATATATATATATATATACATATATATATATATATATGTGTGTGTGTGTGT
>SJYF01000973.1:2063005-2098675 GCA_006410515.1 Procapra przewalskii
TAAAATAATGTGACCTTTGTAGTGATACTTTGAATACAACTTTGACTGGAATACAGAATGGTGGTAAAAAATAATGATCTTACTAATTTAGGAGACATACAAATTAAAATACATTTGGAGTTGGTTATGTTACATAAACAACACATAATTACATTAAACAAATGCAATCATGTGATTTCTACTGAGTTACACAAACTGAGCTGTATCACATTTTATAAATATTTTATGTTTATTTAGTGGAAGTTTCTCAGTCGTGTCCAACTCTCTGCAATCTCACGGACTATACAGTCCATGGGATTCTCCAGGCCAGAATATTGGAGTGGGTAGCCTTTCACTTCTCCAGGGGAAAAATCCCAACTCAGGGATCGAACCCATGTCTCCCGCATTGCAGGCAGATTCTTTACCAGCTAAGACACAAGGGAAGCCCAGTTCTTGAATGCAAAGTCAAATGGGCCTTAGCAAGCATTACTAAAAACAAAGCTAATGGGAGTGATGGAATTCCAGTTGAACTATTTCAAATCCTAAAAGATGATGCTGTGAAAGTACTGCACTCATTATGCCAGCTAATTTGGAAATCTCAGCAGTGGCCACAAGACTGGAAAAGGTTAGTTTTCATTCCAATCCCAAAGAAGGGCACTGCTAAAGAATACTCAAACTACTGCACAATTGCACTCATCTCACTTGCTAGCAATGCTCAAAATTCTCCAAGCCAGGCTTCAACAATACGCAAACCATGAATTTCAAGATGTTCAAGCTAGGTTTATAAAAGGCAGAGAAACCAGAGAACAAATTGCCAACACCTGTTGGATCATTGAAAAAGCAAGAGAGTTCCAGAAAAACATCTATTTCTGCTTTATTGACTATGCCAACACCTTTGTGTGGATCACAACAAACTGTGGGAAATTCTTCAACGGATGGGAATACCAGCAACCTTACCTGCCTCCTGAGAAATCTGTATGTAGGTCAAGAAGCAATGGTTAAAACTGGACATGAAACAACAGACTGGTTCAAAATTGGGAAAGAATTGTATACTGTCACACTGCTTATTTAACTTATATTCAGGTACATCATGCAAAATGCCAGGCTGGATGAAGCACAAACTAGAATCAAGATTGCTGGGAGAAATATCAATAACCTCAGATATGCAGATGATGCCACTCTTATGGCAGAAAGTGAAGAGGAACTAAAAAGCCTCTTGATGAAATTGAAAGAGGAGAGGGAAAAAGCTGGCTTAAAGCTCAACATTCAGAAAACGAAGATCATGGCATCCAGTCCCAACACTTTATGGCAAATAGATGGGGAAACAATGGAAACACTAAGAGACTTTTTTTGGGAGGCTCCAAAATCACTGCAGATGGTGATTGCAGCCATGAAATTAAAAGATGTTTGCTCCTTGGAAGAAAAGTTATGACCAACCTAAACAGCATATTAAAAAGCAGAGACAGTACTTTGCCAACAAAGGTCTGTCTAGTCAAAGCTATGGTTTTTCCAGTAGTCATGTATGGATGTGAGAGTTGGACTATAAAGAAAGTTGAACACAGAAAAGTTGATGCTTTTGAACTGTGGTGTTGGAGAAGACTCTTGAGAGTCCCTTGGACTACAAGATCAGGCCAGTCAATCGTAAAGGAGATCAGTCCTGAATATTCATTGGAAGCACTGATGCTGAAGCTGACACTCCAATACTTTGACCACCTGATGCAAAGAACTGACTCACTGGAAAAGACCCTGATGCTGGGAAAGATTGAAGGTGGGAGGAGAAGGGGACGACAGAGGATGAGATGGCTGGATGGCATCACCGACTCAATGGACATGAGTTTGAGTAAACTCCTCCAGGAGTTGGTGATGGACAGGGAGGCCTGGCGTTCTGCATTCCATGGGGGTCACAAAGAGTCGGACACGACTGAGCAACTGAACCAAACTGAACTATGTTTATATAGTCAGAAAAGGACACTGCAAAATTTTTCTGATGAATTTTATTTTGAACTAAAAAGACAACATAAGTATGTTACCATGTAGTCTCCCTTTGCCACCTATCATCAGTTGAATTTTAGAAATGTTTTCACTTTTGAAGAACTACTTTGCAAATCCTTTTAATGTTGATTACATTTTGCTCAAAAGTAATTGGAAACTCTCATTGGAATATTCCACAAAATTCAAATTATAAGTTTTAAAAGAATTTCCATATTAAAAAAATCTTACAAATGAAAAGAAAATTCTTACAGAAGCAAAGGACTGGTGTAGGTAAACAATTAATGTTATAAAGATGTTCATGATTTAATTTTGATTTTTCTATGACAATGCTTTGAAATAACTCAACTTGGCAGAAAAGTCTTTTGATGGAGCTTCTATTTATAATTAGATAGTTGTATTTTATACCAGAATGAAAAAAAATTGAGAATGCTTGTGGTTGGATGGCATCTACATTTGCTGGAACAGTCAAAAGGACCTTAGATATGTTGGAGAAGTTATTTAAAAATATATGTCAGGAAAAGTACTCTGAATGGTAAAAAGACAGCATCTATGAAAATATTTGGGCTAATATATTTACACATATCAATGTAAAAATTGATATGTGTAAGAATTGAGACTGTTTTCCACTAATAATTATTACTGATATTATTTCCCTCAACACCTGTAGAAGTATTTTCTCAATTAAAATTGGAACAAAGACAATATTTATATGTTTACCAAAACCTTAGCACAGTTCCTGGCACATTTGTACGTTCGATAATTATTTGACAAATGAAAATGAATGATTTGTAGCATCTAAGTAATAGACATAAATAAAGATAAGCATCCAAGTGTATATGCCTCAGAGGAGGCAATGGCACCCCACTCTTGCCTGGAAAATCCCATGGATGGAGGAGCCTGATAGGCTGCAGTCCATGGGGTCGCTACAAGATGGACACGACTGAGCGACTTCACTTTCACTTTTCACTTTCATGCATTGGAGAAGGAAATGGCAACCCACTCCAATGTTCTCGCCTGGACAATCTCAGGGATGGGGCAGCCTGGTGGGCTGCTGCCTATGGGGTCTCATAGAATCGGACACAACTGAAGTGACTTAGCAGCAGCAGCAGCATATATGCCTACTTTTTTTTTCTTACTTCAGTTTCTATTGGGGTTAAAAGCAGTTTGAATCTGAGTAAGTCATACAATGATCAGATTTACCAGTTAATTAGCAGTAAGTTCAAGTTTCCATTTTCATTTGTCCTTGCAGACGGGGCCTGGGAGCGTCAGGGCGTTTTCTGGTAACAGATGGGAATCTGGCCAACAGCGGTCTTCGCATCAGCACCCTAGTGACAGCCCGGCGGGCCACAGAACCGCGTCAGAGCCAGTTTATGGAACTAGATCCAAAGGCTCATTAAGGCGGCTACAGTTCAGTGACTGCCCGGTAACATTGGACTACAGCTTCATTCCCATAACAGAGAATATTTTAGCATGCTGTTAAGGATATATATCAAGTATGAAAGCTAGCTTTGATTCTGTGAAGGGAAAAACAACAAGATTAGAAAGCCATTTACTTCTGTGCAGAATTGGTTCCACTCTCAGATTTAGGCTTAAAATGCTTCAAATGGTCATGTTTTAGAACATACATTTGCCTCTGTAAATCTGGTGCATTTTTCCCTCAGAGTAAAAGCACTTTGGTAAAGAATCTGCCTGTGATGCAGGAGACCCGGCCTTAATTCCTGGGTCTGGAAGATCCCCTGGAGAAGGGATAGGCTAGCCCACTCCAGTGTTCATGCCTGGAGAATCCCATGATGAGAGGAGCCTGGTGGGCTACGGTCCATGGGGCGCAAGCATCAGACACGACTTGACGACTAGACCAAAGCACTCTGGGGCAGCCCCATCAGACCGCAGGGCTGTGAGCCTGCCTGGCCGAGTCGCGTCTAGCAGCTCAGCTGAAAGTCAGGTTTGTTTCCCCGTTGCTGCCAGCCAAATCTCCCTATGACATTCTTTTATCACGCATCTTCCTCAGTGATGCCACAACTCCTGGGGGTTCAGAATGTATTATTCTACAGGTCTTTCCACAGCCAAACCAGGTTTAAGCGGCTAAAAAATATGGCATCCAATGTCTGGTTAAGAGCAATGCGATAGGACAGAAAGTTCTAGAACATGAATCCACTGCAGTGCCCAGCTCTCAGCCATCTCTCGTGGGGCAGGGGCAGGGTGCCCTCTCCCCTGCTAGTCCAGTGCCTGGCACCTGCGCCATGCTCAGTAATAAAGACGAGAGTGAAATGAGTTAACAGTATTATTAGGAAAGTCACTTAATTTCTCGATATCTCAAACATCTATATACATGACACAGAAATAAAGACCCCTGCTCTGCTTATTTCACAGGACAGTCTGAGGCTCTAAACTAATAACTGCAAAGGCAACTTTTAATGGTGTAGTGCTTATACTAGGGTAAGGTATGGTTTTATGCATTCATTTGTCAAACATAACAGACTATTTTCTTTACCTCCTGAATTTTTATTCAATGGAACGGTAATGAATCCCTAAATCTTCTAAATGTGAACAATAAACGACTCTGAATGACTTTTCCTGGCAGTCTATATGCCATGGATGAATTATTTAAACTTTTATTTAAACCTGAGGAAAGAAACAAACACAAAAAATCCCAAGAGTAAAGATGCTACTTTTCATTAATTTCTTTAGAAAAATATCTCTTTTCATTTTTCCTCATCTACAAAAAAAATGCGTTGATAATGTGGGTGCCTTATTATCAGTTAGAGGTCACTTCAATATCAAGCGTAAATTTCTCTAGAAATAACAGATGCTGTCAGGGTTCACTGTTGGCAGGGATAAGTAACGAGTCTTGCTTGTTGTAGTAGTGTAATTTAAAATGTTAAATTATCTTTCCGAAAGGGGATATTCCAAGTTGAAAACACAGCAAATAAATAAATGGGAAATATTTTTGCATATATGTCAGGGTATCTCATAGACCAATGTTCAGAGGCATTCTGTTCTGCTGGATGTTAACAAGGGTGCTGTACAAAAACTCTCTCTCGTACGCGTTTGAGTTAAACACCATGGGATGTTTCTTCTTTCCAGAATATTTTTCCTTTAATATGCATTACAAATATCTCAGAAAGAGAAGTAATGTCACATTTTCACCAAGTTTATTTTACCATGACTTGTTTATTTGGCAACATACCTATTAGCTCCTTCCAAAACATTGTTTAGATAAATACCACTTTAGGAAGTGCTCTGAGAAAGCGTGTTTGGCTGGACACATCATGACTGATGCAAGAACACTCCCTGTGGCTTGTATGAGTTTGGTTAACAATGGACTCCTGGAGCGCGTACCGCACCAACCCCTCTGTTCAGGACACTGAGGAGCCTGAGAAGCTGAGCTGCGACTACCCTTTAGAAGTCCAAAGTCAAAGGCGCAAACAGTGGTCAGTTCTGGGACATCTGGAAGAAGCGTGTAGTGAAGTCAAACAGGGAGTGCAAAGGAGAGTCACATCTGTTTGGGTTTGGAACTGGAGGTATCTTCCCAAGAGTCCAAAGCATCAAATTATTGAATGCTTTTATGATCGTCTCTAGTAGTACCCCAACAAGAATTGGCCAAATAAATACATTTGCATATGTTGGATATCCTTCTCAGGGGTGATGCTTTGGAACGGTACCTGTCTCCCATTTGCCTCATCTCATTTACCTCAAACCACAATAGGTTCAGCTCATTGACGTTCTTCAGTTCTGTGACTTTATAGCATATTTCTCTCATGGTATTAGCTTCATTTATTTAGTTTAAAAATAAAGAAGAAAATTGATTAGATTTTGGAACCCTTAATATACTTCAAGCAATTTACTGTGAAAAGACATAGTTAGCAACCCAACAGGATATGTTTCATTTGTTTCAATCTGAAATTTAATAGTAGAAGGATGATTTTAAAGTTTATTTGAATTTTTTCACATTTTTTCATGCTCATTTGAAATATTAAAACTTCAAAATAGATATAGGGTCTGTTCGATCAGCTTCGCAGTTGGCTCTTCATAATGTCATATGACAAGGTGCAAACGCCTCTCCGCCCTCCATGCAGAGGTGTGCAGTCTCCAGTCATCTCCCGAAAGAAAGCGATCATCGGTCGCTCAGTCGCGTCCGACTCTTTGTGACCCTGTGGACTGTAGCCACCAGGCTTCTCTGCCCATGTGGTTCCCCAGGCAAGAACACCGGCATGGAGAGCCACTACCTTCTCCAGGGGTTCTCCCAACCCAGGACTCGAATCCAGGTCCCCTGAATCACAGGTGGTTTCTTTACCATCTGAGTCACCAGGGGAGTCGTCTCCCAGGCATAAATAAAGCTTTAACTCCATTTAGCTGCACTGTCCCTACGCCTGGCCAGGGTTGGGGGGCGGTGTCTCTACACAGGTGTGATATATGGTGAACCTGTTACTGACCAGTGCTCTTGACCTCTTTAATCAATATAGATCAATCAGAGACCAGACAAGCAATTCAGGCAAGGCTTTATTGGGCCCATGATCCAGCAGGAGGCAGAGAAAAACAACGAACAGTTTCTCTTGTTGCTTCCTTGCCTGCTTGCTCAGGGGACGCAGGTTGCTTCCTTCTATGGTGTGAGGGTCGGAGTGTGTTCAGAGGCTGGGCTGGGGGCTGGCTTAGGTGCATGGCCCACTCCTTTGGTGGTGTTTGCGCAAGGATCCTGTGCGGCACTCAGCTTTTGCTTCCAACCCCCAGCTTTTGCTCCCTACTCTTCAAAAGTGGTTTTGGGCTTTTTTGGTCTTCTTGTATCTTTTTGTCCAGAATTTGCTCCAACTGTGTATGCATGCAGTTATTTTTCAGCTCAGTTCAGTTGCTAAGTAGTGTCTGACTCTTTGCTACCCCATGGACTGCAGCCGGGCTTCCCTGTCCATCACCAACTCCTGGAGTTTACTCAGACTCTTGTTTTATGAGTCAGTGTCTTCCTAATTAATTGTCAGGACTGTTTTTTACTCAGAATCCAAAGTTATTTCCCACTCAAATCAGATGAAAATTTCTAACTGGAGGCTCTAATAATCTTCTCCCTTCCAGTAATCTATCCTCCCAACAGCACGTTTCTTCGGTTTACCCACTCGCCATCTCCACTGAAATCCTTATTCACCAAAATTCACTGCCCTGACCTGAGTATTTATCAACACACCCCTCACCACCTTTGTTATCATTTTCTTTTGTAATTGTGTATTAATTATTATACAAATTAAAATTTTGGATAGACATTAAATTTAAACATATGAAGAAAATTAAATATTTATATAAAATTTATATTCAAAATAAAATTTGTAACATATTTAAGTTATACAGAGTGATGTTATATTATAAACTTACTTCCTCTATCCAGTTTAAGAAATAGAACATCATGATTAACTTTGAAGTCCTTTATATATCCTTCACAAGTTCTGTATCCTCATCTACCTTTAGAGGAAACCTTCATCCTGAACTCATTTGCTTATTTCTGCTTGCTTTTCTTAGTTTTATTACATGTATTTTCATTCCTATGCACTGTATTATTTAAATTTGCATTTTTATTAACATAAAAGGATTCAGCCCGTCACTGTTTTTCCAGGACATCATCTTTTGCTCAGTGTTAGTTCCTGAGATTCATCAGGACATCAGCGTTGTAGCCAACAGTTCTGTCTCTCTCTCTAGCCCCTACTCTTTCCTACTTTGTAGTATGTGTATAAACATCCTGTGTACAAATATATCACAGAATTCTTTTCTCCAGTTATCTGCCAATGGATGTTTGTGTTTTTCTATGAACTGTTTACTGCACTGCAATAAACACTCTTACAAGATACACACATCCAAGGTGCATGCCTCCTGGTTCACAGGACCTAGCATTTTATGTGTATTATAAACTTCTAAATTATTTTCTAAAATAGTTTCAGTAATTTATGTGTATAGTCACAATATATACAAGTTTGACTTGCTCCAAAGCCTCATCAACTTTTGATATTGTCAGACTTTGTAAACTGTTGTAAATCCAGTGGGTATCAGTTATATGTCGTTGTGGTTCTGCTTGCATTTCACTTGCTTCACTTCTACTGAGGTTGAGAATATTTTCATGTGTTTATTCAGCATTCATATTTCCTCTTCTGTTCCCTGGTGGCTCAGAGGTTAAAGTGTCTGCCTCCAATGCAGGAGACCCGGGTTTGATCCCTGGGTCGGGAAGGTCCCCTGGAGAAGGAAATGGCAATCCACTCCAGTATTCTTGCCTGGAGAATCCCATGGACGGAGAAGCCTAGTAGGTTACAGTCCACGGGGTTGCAAAGAGATGGACACGACTGAGTGACTTCACCTTCACCTTCAAAGTGCCTTTACTAATTTTTGCCCAATTTTCGATTTGGTGGTTTGTCTCTTTTTCCTATCACTTGAATGCTTTTTATATTCCTGAAACAAATCCATCGAGGATTTCTTTATCTAACTTGTGACTCTTCATTTTCAATGTGACTTGGATGGGCAGAAGCACTTGATTTTTAACACAGTAGAATTCATCATTCTTATGTTTTAAGGCTAGTGCTTTTTATGTCTGGTTTAAGATTATCCTTCCATACTCTGATCTCATAAAGATATTCTGCTGGATTTCCTCCTAAAAGTTTTATATTTTGCCTCTTACATTTAGGTTTTTAATCTAATAAGTAATCTATTTTTATGTATGATGAAATTAGAGGTCCAATTTCATATTTGTCCTTGATATAATAACCAGTAACCAAAAATAAAAAGTAACAGCCAATAACCAATTGTCAGAGCATCAAAAGTCTATCTTTTACTCATGTCAGCTGAACCGCTCTCGCATAATTTCAGTTTCTCATCTCTGTGTAAGTTAGTTTGTGGGGTCTCTACTCTGTTCCATTAGTTTGTTTACTTTTTTTGTATCAAAACTGCTCTCTTCATTATTACAGCTTTAAAACAAATCCTGATAAGGCAAATTTTCCAGCTTTTCTTTTCAAGTATATTATGGCTATTTTGATGTTTTGCTCTATCATATAAATTTTAGAATCAGCATGTCAAATGCCCCACAGACATGAAAAGAGTTATTGTAAATATGTAAAATCAATAGATCAACTTGAGGAGAACTGATAAATTTATTTATCAAGACTTCCAAATTCTCTTTTTATGTAAAATAACTGTAAAATCTCCCAATACAGAGTTATAATTTTCTTCATAAACATCTTTCAAATTTTATAATGTATTTATCCCTTGATACTTGTATGTTACACAAGTGCCATCCTTTAAAATCATATATTTAAATATGTATTGGCATGTTGGGCTTCCCAGGTGGCTCAGAGGGTAAAGCGTCTGCCTGCAATGCGGGAAACCTAGGTTCAATCCCTGGGTCAGGAAGATCCCCTGGAGAAGGAAATGGCAACCCACTCCAGTACACTTGCCTGGGAAATCCCATGGACGGAGGAGCCTTGTAGGCTACAGTTCACGGGATCGCAAAGAGTCGGATACGACTGAGTGACTTCACTTTCACTTTCACATGTAGGAACATGCAATTAAATTTTGTATATTGGCTTTGAATATAAGAAACTTGTAAAAACTCTCTTAATTATAGTAATCTGTTGATGCTTCAGAGTTTTTTGTGGACCCACATGTTATCAGCAGTTATGACAGTTTAATTTCTTCTTTCCCATTTCTGATATTGTTTTCCTGTCTTACTCCACTGTCTACAATATCCAGTACAGTGTTATATAGAGATGGTGGTAGTAAACGCCTTTGTAAATCCCTTGATCTTACAGAAAATGGGCCCAGTGCACCATTACTGATGGAGGAGGCAATGGCATCCCACTCCAGTACTCTTGCCTGGAAAATCCCATGGACGGAGGAGCCTGGTGGGCTGCAGTCCATGGGGTCGCTAAGAGTCGGACACGACTGAGCGACTTCACTTTCGCTTTTTACTTTCATGCATTGGAGAAGGAAATGGCAACCCACTCCAGTGTTCTTGCCTGGAGAATCCCAGGGACGGGGGAGCCTGGTGGGCTGCCATCTGTGGGGTTGCACAGAGTCAGACACGACTGAAGCCACTTAGCAGCAGCAGCAGCAACCCACTATTAAGTATGGTGTTTCCTGTGGATTTTATATTGATATTCTTTGGCAGGTGGAAGAGGCTTCCTTCTCTTCCTAGTCAAGGATTTCCCCATGTATGGCTGTTGAATTAGATGGGCATGCATTTCCTATCCTTCAGTGTGGGCCCTGCCTCCTGTCCCCTCGGATTCCCAAGGATGTGAGAGCGAAAGCTCAAGATGGGCTTTCAGCAGACGTCTTCAAGACCAAGCCGGGCTCAGTGTTCCATCTCCAATGGCTTGCCATGTCCACTCAGATGTAGGCTTCTGTGAATGCCTTACTTTGATGTTAGACCCATGTGTTTTTTAAAAGAGACAACATTATGCCACTTGAAGCAACATGATTAGAATTGAAGATTGTCATACTGAGTGAAATAAGTCAGACAGAGAAAGATGAGTATCATATGAAATCATTTATATGTGAAATCTAAAATATGTGTACCCATGAACCTGTTTACAAAACAGAAAGCATCACAGATGTGTAGAAAGCAAATTTGTGGGTACCGAGGGGGAAGAGGGGCAAGCAAATTGAGAGACTGGGATTGACATCTACACCCTACTATATATAAAATCAATAACAACAAGGACCTACTGTGCAGCACCGGGAATTCTGCTGAATACTCTGTAACAGCCTATATGGGAATACAGCCTAAACAAGCAGTGGATAGAGGTATATGCTTAACCGTTTCACTTCATTATACACCAGAAACTAACATAGCATTGTAAATCATCTATACACCAGTGTGAGTTACCTTAAAAGAGCGCCATTATTTTCCATCTAGACATTTTGGTTGCTTTTAATGATGGGTGGTCCATCCATCCCCAGACAGTGTATGTAGCCCCCTGTATTTGGTTCAGGCAGTAAAGAATCTGCCTGCAAGGCAGGAGACCTGAGTTTGATCCTTGGGTCAGGGAGATCCCTGGAGAAGGGAATGGCAACCCACTTCGGTATTCTTGCCTGGAGAATCCCATGGACGGAGGAGCCTGGCGGGCTGCCGTTCTTGGGGTTGCAGAGTCAGACACAACCTGAGCAACTAACACTTTGGTTTTTCACTTGTGAGAAATAGAACTTGGCCTTTCTTTCCTGTCAAAATAATGCCCCTCACTTCTTTCGAAGCTTTTCTTAAAGTTCACTTCCTTTAGAGTTTCTTTTTTTATCATCCTCTGGAAATGTTAACTTTATTAAATATGATAGTTTATATCACTTCCCAACCTTTATCACCCAACTTCATAACAGTTTTACACATTTTTTAAAACTGTTAAGGCTGGTAACTGATGTAAATGCTCTCTTGTCACAGACTTAATTCAGGCATCTTCTCGTCCTATCTTAGAGACTCTGTCATAGTTTCAGCTCTTGAAAGCAAGTGGCGTGCTGTCTTTTCCCTCAGATCACTCCAGAGCTCTGTAATTGAACATGCCAGTTACCGGATGCATCTTGCTGTTCCCTCAGTAAACCTTGTATACTCTCTAATTCCACCCTTCTGACACTTCTTCCCTGCTTCTGTGGAGAAGATATTACCAAAGGGGTTGTAACAATTCCTCTCATGGACAAAGCTTCATTCTATGAAAATGTCTATACAGAGACATTGCAGGCAAAACTGCACATCAGTAGGATATCTCATTCTGCCTCTTTCTTTTATTTAAATTAGTTTTTGTGGGAGTATACTTGCTTTACAATCATGCTCCCTCTTTTCCTTTCCAGTTTTAGTGAGCATTCCTGACCCCTCTACCTTGTCCAATATTTGCTTTTTCGTTGTACTTTGCACCTTCTGATATGTTACATCGTTTTCCTATTTGTTATGTCTGTGGTTAACTATGCCCTCCTTCCCCATAGAAGACAACTCCCACAAAGGCACGGATCTAATACATTTGGTACCTGAAATATCTCAAACAGAGCCTGGCCTAGAGTAGGTGCTCAAAAAACACTTGTGAATAAATGAATGTCATATAACACTTCTTAGACAAAAAAAAAAAAAAAAAGATAATGCAACTTCATGATTTATTTTCACAAATGGTTTAATGCTTTCTTAATCAGTGCTATTCTATGTTTTCAGATATAAATATGGCAGGAGAACCAAAACCGTACAGACCAAAGCCTGGAAATAAGAGGCCCATTTCTGCGCTTTACAGGTGAGTAAGCAAGCTCTGCTTTATGATTTTGTTGTTCAGTCGCTCAGTCATGTCCCACTCATTGTGACCCCATGGACTGCAGCACACCAGGTTTTCCTGTCTTTCACTATCTCCCGGAGTTTTCTGAAATTCTTGTGATGCCATCCAAACATCTCATCCTCTGTCGTCCCCTTCTCTTCCCACCTTGAATCTTTCCCAGCATCAAGGTCTTTTCCAATGAGTCAGTTCTTCCCATCAGGTGGCCAAAGTATCGGAGTTTCAGCTTCAGCATCAGTCCTTCCAATGAATAGTCAGGACTGATCTCCTTTAAGATGGACTGGTTGGATCTCCTTGCAGTCCAGGGGACTCTCAAGAGTCTTCTCCAGCACCACAGTTCAAAAGCATCAATTCTTTGGTGCTCAGACTTCTTTATGGTTCACCTCTCACCATGGGTGCATGACTACTGGAAAACCATAGCTTTGACTAAATGGACCTTTGTGGGCAAAGTGATGTCTCCGCTTTTTCATATGCTAAGTTTGTCATAGCTTTCCTCCCTAGGAGTAAGCATCTTTTAATTTCATGGCTGCAGTCACCCTCTGCAGTGATTCTGGAGACCAAGGAAATAAAGTCTGTCACTGTTTCCTTATTTTCCCCCATCTATTTGTTATGAAGTGATGGGACTGGATGCCATGATCTTAGCTTTTTGAATGTTGGGTTTTAAGCCAGCTTTTTTACTCTCCTCTTTCATCTTCATCAAGAGGCTCCTTAATTCCTCTTCACTTTCTGCCATAAGGTGATTGATGTTTCTCCTGAGAATCTTGATTCCAGCTTGTGCTGCATCCAGCCCGTCATTTCACACAATGTACTCTGCGTATAAGTTAAATAAGCAGGGTGACAATATACAGCCTTAATGGACTCCTTTCCCAGTTTGGAAATCTGTTGTTCCATGTCCACTTCTAACTGCTTCTTCTTGAACTGCATACAAATTTCTCAGGAGGCAGGTCAGGCGGTGTGTATACCCATCTCTTGAAGAATTTTCCAGTTTGTTGTGATCCACACAGTCAGAGGGTCCTTGGCAGAGACAATGAAGCAGAAATATATGTTTTCCTGGAATTCTCTTGCTTTTTCCATGATCCAGCAAATGGTGGCAATTTGACCTCTGATTCCTCTGCCTTTTCTAAATATAATCTGGAAGGTTCATGTACTGTTAAAGCCTGGCTTGGAGGATTTTGAGTATTACCTCACTAGCATGCGACATGAGGGCAATTGTGTGGTAGTTTAAACATTCTTTGGCATTGTCCTTCTTTGAGATTGGAATGAAAACTGACCTTTTCCAGTCCTGTGGCCACTGCTGAGTTTTCCCAATTTGATGACATGATGAATGCAACATATAAGCAGCAGCATCTATTGGGATTTGAAATACCTCAGTTGGAATTCTATCACCTCCATTAGCTTTGTTCATAGTAATGCTTCCTAAGGCCCACTTGACTTCACATTCCAGGATGTCTGGCTCTAGGTGAGTGATCATACCATCATCATGATTATCAGGGTCATAAAGATCTTTTTTTACAGTTCTTCTGTGTATTTTTGCCACCTCTTCTTATTATCTTCTGCTTCTGTTAGGTCCATACCATTTCTGTCCTTTATTGAGCCCATCTTTGCATCAAATGTTCCCTTGGTATCTCTAATTTTCTTGAAGAGATCTCTAGTCTTTCCCATTCTGTTCTTTTCCTCCATTTCTTTGCATTATTCACTTAGGAAGGCTCTCATATCTCTCCTTGCTATTCTTTGCAACTCTGCATTCAGATGGGTATATCCCTCCTTTTCTCCTTCGCCTTTCACGTCTCTTCTTTTCTCAGCTATTTGTAAGGCCTCCTCATACAACCATGTCTTTTTGCATTTCTTTTTCTTGGAGATGGTTTGGATCACTGCTTCCTGTATAATGTTATGAACGTCCATGCATCGTTCAGGCACTCTATCAGATCTAATCTCTTGAATCTATTTGTCACTTCCACTGTATAATTGTAAAGGATTTGATTAGGTCCTTCCTGAATGGTTTAGTGGTTTTCCCTACTTTCTCTATTTAAGTCAGAATTTTACAATAAGGACATGATCCTACCTACAGTCTGCTCCTGATCTTGTTTTTGCTGACTGTATAGAGCTTCTCCATCTTCAGCTGCAAAGAAAATAATCAGTCTGATTTCAGTGTTGACCATCTGGTGATGTCCATGTCTAGAGTCATGTGTTGTGTTGTTGGAACTGGGTGTTTGCTATGACCAGAGTGTTCTCTTGGCAAAACTCTGGTAGCCTTTGCCCTGCTTCATTCTGTACTCCAAGGCCAAACTAGCCTGTTATTCCAGGTATCTCTTAACTTCCTACTTTTGCATTCTAGTTCTCTATGATGAAAAGGACATCTTTTTTTTTTTTTTTTTTTTTGGTGTTAGTTCTAGAAGGTCTTATAGGTCTCCACAGAACCATTCAACTTCAGCTTATTTGGTGTTAGCGGTTGGGGCATAGCCTTGAATTACTGTCATACTGAATGGTTTTCTTTGGAAACAAACAGAGTCCATTCTGTTGTTTTTGAGACTGCATCCAAGTACTGCATTTCAGACTCTTTTGCTGACACTGAGGGCTACTCCATTTCTTCTAAGGGATTTTTGCCCACAATAGTAGATATAATGGTCATCCAGATTAAATTTGCCCTTTCTTGTCCTTTTTAGTTCATTGATTCCTAAGATGTCAGTGTTCACTCTTGCCATCTCCTGTTTGATCTCTTCCAATTTACCTTGTTCATGGACCTAAGATTCCAGGTTTCTATGCAGTCTTGCTCTTTACCGCATCAGATTTTACTTTCACCACCAGACACATCCACCACTGGATGTCTCTTCTGGTTTGACTCAGCCTCTTCTTCCTTCTGGAGCTCCTTCACGCTCTTCTCCAGCAGCACACTGGGCTCCTGTGGATCTGGGGAGTTCATCTTTCAATGTCCATCTCTTTGCCTTTCATACTGTCCCTGGGATTCTCAAGGCAGGAATGCCAAAGTGGTTTGTTTTATGATTTGTAGTAGTAAAAATTCTTACAGTTTTAAAAGAGAGTACAACCTATAAATAATCAAATATTCTGAAGAAAAATCCTTATTGGCATAAAGTACAGCAAAATGTTGGTGGTATATCTATATCAAGGAGCATTGGTAGGGATCTGGCCTAACCTTTTCATTTGCACTTAAGCAACCCTTAAGAGCCCTCAAAAGATAGCCTGGAGCTGTGTTCTTGCCTTTGTTCTCTGAAAATTAGCCTATCTCCTTTTCAGCCACTCACAGCTGTTTCTAGGACTATAAAGTAAAAGGGTCAGAACTAGAAGAGTTCTAAGGTCCTTTTCAAGCCTAATATCTGTAAGATATTCCTCTAGTAAAACCTAATAAAATCTCTCATGACTCTACCTAACAAGTGGTAGAAGCTTAATATTTGCTGACTAGTGC
Source organism: Procapra przewalskii (assembly GCA_006410515.1). NCBI lineage: Eukaryota > Metazoa > Chordata > Mammalia > Artiodactyla > Bovidae > Procapra > Procapra przewalskii. The sequence goes on from SJYF01000973.1 coordinate 2,078,657, forward strand.
ATGTCATGTCCTGCACATATTTTACATATATTATTTAATTTTCACAGCAGTTCTGCAATGTTGCTACTCTCATCTTGCAGGTCAAGAACCTGATATACCATTTCTTAGAAATCCTCCCTGGGTCACGCTCCTGGTAAATAATGGTTCAGTTCAGTTCAGTCACTCAGTCATGTGTAACTCTTTGCAACCCCATGGACTGCAGCACGCCAGGCCTCCCTGTCTATCATCAACTCCCGGAGCTTGCTCAAACTCATGTCCATGAGTCGGTAAATGATGGTGCCAACAGTCAAGGTCATGCTTTCTGATGCCATGCCCTGACTTCTTTACCACAGATCATGCAGCCTCTTTGTTACAAAGTATGTGTTTCTTTCACCTCTATTTCCTCGAAAAAACAAGTAAAATCCTTCTCTTTTCTAGAGAGATATTAACTAATTCCTTTAATCTTTGCTAATATACTTGAATCTGAGTCAGTTTAACATTCCGGTCTTTCTCCTCTACATGCCCCAATTTAGTGTCATTGCTTATGGTCTCAGTTTCAGACCGATGGAGCAGAACACACTTACTTGGACTAGACTGTACATTCTATATAGACTTCTGTTTGGTTAAGTAAAATTCAACTGATTTGGAGAAGATGTCAAGATTGAACTCATGGAAATTTTGATTCTTTAAAAACAGCCACTTTGGGGGAAAAAAAATGTTCCGCTGCTAAGCTGTATGTCCCACTTGATGTACTTTTGCCATTGCTTTTTGTAATCGAAGTGCTGACTCTGCATCCCTGTTAAATCCCCTTTTGTTAGACTTAGCCAATTGTTCCACACTGTTGAGATCGCCTATCATCCAATTTATCCGGCCCTGTCCCAGATACGTATCTTTATTCTGTCAGGGTCCACATCCAAAGGACTAATGTAAGTGGTGAGCGAGGCCCCTTTTTCCTGATATCATTTGAATAAAAGAGAATTGAGTTATGCATATCAAAATCGATTATATTCTGATATACTATAGCATGAAGAGCCCTCAAAAGATTGTTCTTGCCTTTGTTCTCTGAAAATTAGCCTATCTCCTTTTCAGCCACTCACAGCTTCCTTTCTTGGACTTAAAGTAAAAGGGTCAGAACTAGATGAGTTCTAAGGTTCTTTTCACATCTAATGCCCCAGGCTTCTCTAAGGTATGACCATCAGCAATTTGAAAAGACACACTGGAAATATATCCTAATTGCTTTTTCATTTTGGCTGTGTCCTTTTATTTAATTTAATAAACATTTTTATATAAATAGAGAAAGCTACAGGACTTATCAAATGTTGGTAATTGGTCATAAAGCAGTATTGTTATGAAAACTCAGAGATGAAGTCATCAACAAACGCCAGGTGATGCTTTCTATACCTGTTAGAGGTAAAAGACAATATTTAAGGAACCAAGACGTGCAAATAATTTTTAATCAGATAGATTTTAAAATGTATGCATAGAGTTGCAGCTAAAGCAGAATTTTTGAAATGTCATAATTTCAATTATTATCAGAAAAAGCTGCCATGGCTTTTTTCCTCATCAAAGAACTTCCACTGTCTGTGAAACGATGTTAATTTTGCATTTTCCCTGTTCTTGTAGAGTTTCAGTTTTCTTTTGAGAATAGAAGCTTATGACAAGAAACAAATGTCTTTTAAACTGTTATTTCTCTATGTTGAATTGTGAATTCAGAAGACTTAGAAGCAGAAGTTTATTTAAATCTGATATTTTGTATACAAAACATTAGAGGGGAACTGCTTATTTATCCTAGTTTCATCTGTTTACACAAAAGAAAGCTGAGACGTTCTAAAATTGCAAGAAAAACGAGAAGAGAGGGAACAAAAGACCGTGAACATGCAGTTCAGAAATCCCTTTATTCACATGCCCTCATTCTTACATAAGCTTAATAATAAGAATACCTTACTTTATGTAGACCAACTGTGATTTCACAGTCATTATTCATCGGTTCACCGCAGAACATGACCAAGTTGGTATTATGTGCCTGGCTTCATAGATGAGAAAACTAAGTTTCCAAGACAATAAAGCATTTTCTGGAAGAAAGGTAACAAGAGTAGGAACTGAACTCTGGTTTTCAGCCTTTAAGGCTAAAGATCTTGGCACTTGATCACGACTTCCTGTGTTTGCTTACCTGCTACCGTGAAAACAATGCGAATTCTGAAGCACAGAGATTTCTGCCCCCCAAACCAATGATCGGTTATGTTTCTATCCATGAGTATCTTGCCAGCAGGTGACAGAGGAAAGCCTTACACTCTGCTTAGCATGAGAACAAGAGTTGCCACTGATCGGTGTTCTCATCGGGCACAGGTTTTGCGTTTCAAGTTTTTTACCTAACGTAGTAGCTGTATCATTTTTATTGATAATATAAAATGGGTTAATTGAGATGAAAGCACTTAGTTCATTGAAGGGAATATAGTAGCAGCTTGAAAAAGGGTGGTTTCTACTTTGCTACTCTTTGCATCTTCGGGTCTCTTTCCTTATCTGTAAAATGAAAGCTAGAATAATTACATTTGTTCATTCATTCTTTCATACAAGGCATATTCATTCTGTGTCTACCATGGTCTAGGCACTGAGGTAGCTGCTCTTCTGGACAGATGATCCAGAAAATGCAAAGACCGCAGGGCAGGTAGAGGGCATGATGAAATAAAGGGAAACCACCTTCACGGTTGTGAGCAGCCTCTGACTGATCTTTCTGCCCTAAACTCCTGTGTCTCTATGTCTATTTCCTCTACTGGCGATGTCAGTGATCTGCCATTAGATTTTTTTTTTTTCTTCGCTTCTGTCCATTTTATCTGTGTCATCAGCCACAAAGTAGTATTTACAATGGAATATTCATGGAGGCATTGCTTTGATTTGTTACTTCTAACAGGATTCTCGGTTTAGCCAACCTTCACTAAGCATATCACTTGTGCTAGATTATCATGGAACACAGAGATGCCATTCTTAAAAAGCATAGTAAGGCTTCAGTATACTAATATCATATATATAAGGTAGATATACCCATACGTAAGGAGCATACATGAAGGACACATACAGTTCTATGAGGAAATACATGAGAGAATTATACGTTCCACCTGGTGGACAGGAAGTGAAAAGCCTGGCTGACGATTAGGCCAGCTTCTGAAGAAGCAGGCGCTCACTCCACAGACAAAGGACTCGAGGACGGGCACGCCAGGCGGAGAGCAGGTGGGGACAGAGAAGGAGACGGCATCTCATGCCAAGGACAGGGACACACCTCTTGGGTCACCATGCCCTGGTGGCTCAGTCACCCCTCTCTGACTGCTGATCAGACAAAGGAATCCGGCTCTTATTCTGCCAGCAACAAGGAGCCATTTGAAAGTGGGAGTGACTGGAAATGGGGTGTGAGGATGAGTGTGAGCTACAGATATGTCTCAGGTTTCTAGCTTAGGCAGCTGCGGGGTGTGGGGGGTGATCACTTGATTCTACTAAAGCAATAAGAAAGGCATGATGAGCAGCAGAAAATTCAGGGCTGCTGCTGCTGCTGCTAAGTTACATCGGTCGTGTCTGACTCTGTGCGACCCCATAGACGGCAGCCCACCAGGCTCCTCTGTCTCTGGGATTCTCCAGGCAAGAACACTGGAGTGGGTTGCCATTTCCTTCTCCAAGTTCAGGTCTGGGGTTGGGGAAAATAAGTAAAAAATAAAATTATTTCAGTCTTGCCCATGAATGCATAGACAGACAATTCATTAAAATAACACTTATGATTAAAATGAGGCTATTTGTAAATGAAATGTAATTAATCATTTGTGAACACTCCATAAATATTAGACCTAGTCCTAATGATGAATAGCAAATCCGTTCTCTAGGAAGAATGTTGTCACTTTTCATAAATTGCTGCTTCACATGTGCTATGCACATTACAAAGTATCCAGGGTGCTCTGAAATAATCACTCTCCCCCAGGAAGTGAGTTTCCCAGCATGCCAAGTTCCAATTAGTGCTGAACAATGGCTAAATGAGACTAACTGTATGATGGTTTGCTTCTGCTTGTAAAGCTTGTAAAGGAGACAGACCTTTCCTCTCTGATGTGAGGAAAGCTGACAACTAGAGAACAAAGATATTGTTTATCAAAGCTGAAGAGCACAGGTTTTAACACCCAGAGGAAACTCTCTGGGTCACAAGGAGCACAGCTCAGTAAGACACGTTAAGGCATCAAATGTCATTCCACTCATCACATGGATATTACTAAGGATTATTCCTAAATACGGCTTTGTTGCTATTATAAACTTGTTTTTCATACCAACCTTCCCACCCCACAGAGATGACCATGGAAATCGAGATTGCCATTTCAAGTGCCTTCAAGACTCCTTAAGATGGTCACAGAGGAACCTATATTATTACCATCTTAAGATCACCAAAATTAGAGGGGAAAGTCACGAATGCAGGTTACATTAAAGGAAAATCAGAGATCCAAAAACTTCCAAAGGGTGGGCCGAGTACGGTGACTCTGCGGCAGAATATCTGTGGTGATTTGTTTCCCACTTGACCTATTGAGCTCTACTGCCGTTTCTCACGGTGACTCTGGCAGATCACAGCAAAGAGGGACCCTCGGGGGATCCGCAATGTCCCGCAGGACCTGGACGATAGAAATGAAAGCAATGGAAGCTAATTTCAGCTAATGCTAAACACCAAAAATCAATATGAAGCAAAGCAGTCTGGGTATCTCCACTGTATTGATTTGCTCTGTGCACTAAAAAGATGTTTACCAGTTAGCTATTATCATTTGTTTTACGTCTTCTTGTATAAGGTCAAGGATAGTCCACATTCACTTTCAGAAGCTCAGTCCTTCCAGCATCCATGCTCGCCTTTACACTGGTAAAGGCGTCTGTTTCACCTGCCGAGTCTGGTGAACCCACTCAGAAATGGGCTCTGGGGCTTTTAAAGGGACTGTATGGAGAACAGGGAAATGTCTTCTTACCCCCTGTACTAATGCATCCTATCCTGAAATGGATACAGGCCCAGCCTTAATATGCCTACAAGCTTCAGTTTGAAAGCAAGTTGTCGCCAGGGCTGTGTAGAAGTCATTATCTCTCAAATCACTCTCTCTCTTTTTTTTTCTTGCTTCGAATCCAATTTTCCCTGGGCAACCAACTCACTATCACGGCAAAGTGCAGTTGCCAATATTGAGAGGAAATATGCGCCAAACAGTGTCTACTTCTAAAACTCAAAGCTGAACATCCATGTATCGGGTAACTGAGGGTGACTTCTCTTTAATTCACACTTCCCAAGCAAACATACAATGCTTTTGAGCCAGAACAGGTTCGAAACAGTTACTTTGTGGTTGCTTCAAAATTGTGCACATGTTTGATGAAGAGAGTTTGAGGTGGCCTGCATCCTAAAACTGGCAGAGCATGATCATTTCCACTAAACTGAAGTCACTAGTAATTCAGTGAAGCTCTTATTCTTTAGCATTTTCAGCTTCATAAAGGAAGAGGAAAAGTTTTCTGAAAGATAATATGTGTTTGAAGAGCCTGGAACTCTGATAGATGTTCTCCGTATCTTAGCTATTCTCATTATTATGATAATTTTTTTAAAAGTTCTATAACAAAGTATTTTAAGAAGCTATTTAAAATGAGCTGTGAGCCATGATAATGTTGCTAAAATTCACAGTTAACTAAACAAGTTAACATTTCCTTTAACTGCCTAAAGAGGAGACTTAATAAACGATTATGCTTACTATAGTATATAGCTCATATTTCAACATGAAGCAAATATAATTTATAAACCTTTTAATGTAAAATGTTTAAAGAAATGCTGACACAATACCCATTAAAATAGTTCTGCTGCGGGCAGTTCTCTGCCAGGTTAAAGGATGACCTATTTGCAGTCTTCTGTTATGTTCTTAATGCATAAATATCCATGAATAAATTCTTGCTTATAGAGAAAAACACAGTACTGATACAAAGAGGCTGAATAGTACAGTTCCTTGATGCAGAAAATTCATCTTTAAAACTTTTTGAAAGACTGTGGTTGTATTTGTTTGATTTGAGGCAACTTATGATAAAATCAAAGGAAGCAAAAATCATACAGTCAATTTTAAGAAGCAAAAGCCAAGAACAGTTGGGAGTGTTGAGGGGGAGGGGTGGATAGGATCAGGAAAATTATACTTAGGAAATGTATACAATTATAAGATATTAAAAGTGGGCATCAGACTTAGCTATGAGATTCCTAGCAGTCAAGCCAAAAGGGAATGCACGATAACCTATTTATCATCTATTAAAGTGAGTCCTCCAATGGGTGACAAGAAACTGACTTTTTTTCCCCTCTCTCTTCTGAGAGGCTTACTACAGCACATGAAATCATCTAAACAGCATAGCAGATGCAGCCCTCAGTAATAGTTATGCAACTCACACACACTCTTTTTAAGCTAATGGGAGCTTTCTCATGAAGTCTCTCAACAAAAATCAAGGGTAAACGGCAGTGCAACGAGCCACAGTCTTCCTTTCTGCTTCTCCCAAAGCGAGTTACTGTGCTGTGACGACCGCATGAAACTCAAAAAGAGTGATGTCCCAAGATGGCTAGATCTGTAGACCAGCACGGGCTCCAGTCAGCCCCGCAGCTACCTGATGGGGGGAGGAGGGAGGGGAGTGGGCTGCCCAGCCCCAGGCGGAAAGAAAAGCGACCGGTCTTCCCGTGGGGGCCTCCTGACCTGCGACTTAACACTCCTGTCCTGGAGCTGGGAGAAAGGGGAAAGGGCTGATTCGCCTGGCATGGGAGGGAAGGGGCCCAAATGGCACCCCGTCCTCGTAACTGGCTGGTGTGAGGAGGACGCACACTCTTTTCCTCCCGCTGGCAATTCTCCTGGGCTTTACAATCTCCCGCCTGTCATGAAATAGTTGTTTTCTTTCATTTGCAAAAAACAAGGTTTTCTGTGGAACAAAAGCCTCCTGAAAACAGAGCTCAGGTGCTGACGCCTTGGTGTCATATATTCTCCGTGTCTCACTCTGTGGTTTCCATGCTTTGCGTGATGAGATATCGAGAGTCAGGGCACCAGCAGTCAGCGAGGTGCCCGCTGCAGGAGTGGAACTTGCTTCTGGATTTTTTCTTCCAAAAGACAGTGCCCTGGCTGGGTCACAAGACGGAGTGTACTCACTATCAGTGCTGATTTCTTAATTTATTCCCATTTGTAACATTCTGGGAACTTGCTGTTTACTTTCTATGCCAGAGAGTAAAGTAAGGCATAGGTAGGTTCTTCATTAGCAGGTTTATGCTTTTATTCCTTCATACTCTACCCAGTATCTTAAAATATTCGTATCTTTTGATTTAGTAAATCCATTTCCAGAAGTATGTCTAAGTGAATAATCCCAAACATGTGAAAACATAAAAAAGTGAAATTATTCCCAAGATGTCCTTTGTGGTTTTATTTATAATGCTGAATAATCTGATTCAACCCAAGTATTATGCAGTAATGTATATAACACATCCATTAGACAGAATGCTCGCAAGGTATCCAAGTAACGAGGGAAAAGACATAAGAGTTGAATTAAAAAAAATTATATAGACAGCATACATAATAGCATCTGATTATATAAACAGTATGGATGATAGACACAGAAAAACAAAATTGCTTACAAATGAAACAAATATATGAAGAGAAAAAATAGAGATCAAAACATTAGCTGTAATTGTCTTTGGACAATTGGATAGTACTTTTAGTGCAACTTTAATACCTAATGCAAATATCTTTAATCCCCTTCTCCTCCTGCCCCCAATCCCTCCCAGCATCAAAAGAGAGAGAGATTTTAAAAGCAGATTTTACCAGTGGTGGATGATAAGCACAAAAGCACACTAGCAAGTAAGCATGAGGACTTTTTGTACTCAGTGCTGTGTGAAACCAGTTCACCAGATACGGCCCTTCATCTTTAAAGTGAGACTCTCAGTCACTGGTGATTAGAAAAGTTAATTTTCTAAAAGGGCAACTTCATTAACATTTGTCTTATAGTTCAGCTCAGGCCAGCAGCTCCACGTGGAAAAGCGGTCCCTGACGGGGCTAAGCGCAGGGTCAAGAGCTGAGAGTACAGAGAGGAGCAGGGTGCAGGCAGGGATGCAGCGGAAGTCATCTGATCTTCAAATACAAAAAAGTCAAAATTTATGAGCCCTTCAAGTGGTGCAGTAGAATCGCTAATCAGGGACGCATGGGGAGGGCAGTTCTGACTACAAATTAGTGAGTCAGTAAGGAGGCAAGGGGTGACGTCTGACACTAACCGTCCCATTGCATTTAACGCTGTGTCTCAGCCACTTTGCCCCCGCCGCTCTCGCTGCTGCTTTGAAAGGGCACAGTGCAGTGAGCTGCAAAGAGCGAACGAGTGGTTCCGAATAAAGCATAGGTGACAGCCTCGGGGCACAGCGCGCTGCGTGGCAGAGACAGAGGGCAGAGGTTCTGTGTTCCCGACTCTGCACAGAGAAAACCTATCACTGCAGGACAGCCGGTCATAATGAGCCCGGAGAGGGTCAACGCGTTAGATATCCTTTTAGGAAAATAATACACCAACCAACAGCTATTTTTGAAAAGGAAACAGAAGGAAAATATGGATGGTCGTGTGTAAAACACCATTTTGAGTTGGATTGCCTAGCAACTGTTAGAGGCACCTTACTAAACCTATCCACATCAGGGTGAAGGCATTTCTAAAAAGCTTAAGTAGAATTGGAATTTCTAATTTCTTAATTTGATGAAGACTTTGTTTTTCTCATTTGTTTTACTCCTTATTACCTAAGCTCAGTATAGCACAGCTCACATTTAGAGGGTTGAGAAAAGAAATACACAAAACCAATATTTTAAAGTAAGAACTAAATTGAGTGTAAAAAAAGTTGAAATGTGGCATGAAAACCCCTTTAGAGTAGTGTGAAAAAAATAAGTAATACCAGGCATTCATTTTTAACTGAAAAACCAGGTATATTATTTTTTAAGTGTGATGCTGAAGAAATAAAACACAAGAAAGAATGGCTTTGTGTATGGATGAGAAAAATGTGGGCAGGCAGCTATCAGACAGACATTCTATACTCAGGCTGGCCAGAGAGAGCTGTCTTCCAGTAGCCAAGCTGTGAGCACTGGCCGTAGACACCGCTCCAGAACACAGCCCAGGCCTGGGATGCAGACCACGGAAGGGTGAGGAGGCGGCAGGGCGGCCCAGTCTGCATGAGGGATCTCGAGATGGCACCGCTGGAGCCTCAGATCAGATCAGACCTGGCGCTCAGTCGTGTCCGACTCTTTGCAACCCCATGAATCGCAGGACGCCAGGCCTCCCTGCCCATCACCAGCTCTCAGAGTTCACCCAAACGCATGTGCATCGAGGTGGTGATGCCATCCAGCCATCTCATCCTCGGTCGTCCCCTTCTCCTCCTGCCCCCAATCCCTCCCAGCATCAGCGTCTTTTCCAATGAGTCAACTCTTCTCATGAGGTGGTCAAAGTACTGGAGTTTCAGCCTCAGCATCAGTCCCTCCAATGAACACCCAGGCCTGATCTCCTTTAGGATGGACTGGTTGGATCTCCTTGCAGTCCAAGGGACTCTCAAGAGTCTTCTCCAACATTACAGTTCTAAAGCATCAATTCTTCGGTGCTCAGCTTTCTTCACAGTCCAACTCTCACATCCATACATGACCACTGGAAAAACCATAGCCTTGACTAGCTTCTCTGCTTTTTAATATGCTATCTAGGTTGGTCATAACTTTCCTTCCAAGGAGTAAGTATATTTTAATTTCATGGCTACAATCACCATCTGCAGTGATTTTGGAGCCCCCCAAAAAATAAAGTCGGACACTGTTTCCGCTGTTTCCCCACACATTTCCCATGAAGTGATGGGACCAAATGCCATGATCTTTGTTTTCTGAATGTTGAGCTTTAAGCCAACTTTTTCACTCTCCTCTTTCACTTTCATGAAGAGGCTTTTTAGTTCCTCTTTACTTGCTGCCAAAAGGGTGGTGTCATCTACATATCTGAGGTGATTGATATTTCTCCCGGCAATCTTGACTCCAGCTTGTGCTTCTTCCAGCCCCACATTTCTCATGATCTACTCTGCTTAGAAGTTAAATAAGCAGGGTGACAATATACAGCCTTGACGTGTTCCTTTTCTTATTTGGAACCAGTGTATTGTTCCATGTCCAGTTCTAACTGTTGCTTCCTGACCTGCATATAGGCTTCTCAAGAGGCAGGTCAGGCGGTCTGATATTCCCATCTCTTTCAGAATTTTCCACAGTTTATTGTGATCCACACAATCAAAGGCTTTGGCATAGTCAATAAAGCCAAACCTATTAGGAGCCAAAAGCGAAACCTGTTAGGAGCTAGAACCTGTTATGAGCCAAAAGAGAAACCAAAAGCTAGAGACAACTCAAACTGATAGAGGGGTGGAGGTTAGAGATAAAGGACGAAATAGGAATCTTACATGGGGATCAGTCTCAAGAGTATATGGCAGAATGATGGAGACCTGGAGAAGGATCTCTGATCCCAGCAATTTTAAATGGCTCACACAGGCTCCAACCTGGAAGAATGACTTAACTCTAAGCCTCTGTAAACAAGGCTAGCTCAGGAATTGATCAAATTCAGCCCATATTAGAAACTCCTAATGGATCTAGTGGAGGAGAAGAAAACACAGATTGACTGATACAATCATTCATGAAATCATTATTATGCACTGGCTGAACTTGGTTCTGGGAATTGAGAGCACCAGCTGTTAACTAATTAGGCTTCTTATCCCTGTCCTTGCCTCCCAGCATGACGTAAGTGATGATAAACAAAACTAAACAATTAAATTAACCATAAGTTAGAAGGTAGGAGGTAGGAAAGAAAGTGCAAAGCAAAGAAAGAGGGATAAAGGAATAGAAAGGAGAGAAGTGTTGCGATTTGAAATAAGGTTTTCCATGAAGACATAGCTGAGAAGGTAACACTTGAGCAAAGATTTGAAGGAGGTGATGAGCAGGTGAGGATTTGCCTGGAAGGAAAGCATCCTGGGCAGAGGGATTAGCAGCACAAAGGCCCTAAAGCAGAAACATGTCCTTGTGTTTGAGAGAAAGCAAGGAGGCAGATTTTCTCCAAGCAAATGGTAGATTTAATGGGAGCACCAAGTCATGTAAAGCGTTATGAAAGTGAAGTGAAAGTTGCTCAGTCGTGTCCGACTCTTTGCGACCCCATGGACTATACAGACCATGGGATTCTCCAACCAGAATACGGGAGTGGATAGCCTTTCCCTTCTCCAGGGGATCTTCCCAACCCAGGGATTAAACCCAGGTCTTCTGCGTTGCAGGCAGATTCTTTAATCTGAGGCACAAGGGAAGCCCAAGAATACTGGAGTGGGTAGCCTATCCCTTCTCCAGGGGATCTTTCTGACCCAGGAATTGCACCAAGGTCTCCTGCATTGCAGACAGATTCTTTACCAACTGAGGTGTCAAGGAAGACCTTAGAACCTTATAGACCGCTGCAATTATTTGGCTTTTACTCTGAGTGAAATTGAAGGTCTTTGGAAGGTTTTAAGCAAAGTAGTGCCATAACAGGACTTCCGTTTTAAAGGGTCATCTTAGCTTTGTGCTGGGAAAAGATTATGAAAGGTCAGGGAAGAACATGGGAAAAGCGGCAGGAGGTTATGGAGACTCAGATAAAACGGCAGCATCTGAGATAAAACCTGCAGTTCCCTTATGGTTATATTTTGAAAGTAGAGCCAGGAGACTTACTGACATTGAATGTGGACTGCTAGGGAAGGTACAGAGTCAAGGATATTACTATCCACTGCTATGGAAAATTGACTGGCTTAGAAAATGTATTATTCGTCAGACCCGGGAGTCTAAGTCGGGTTCAGTTGAGCGCTTCTGCTCTGTGTGGAGTCCAAGAAGGCTTCCTCACTGACATATCTGGTGTCTCAGCTGGAGCTGCCTAGAACAAACCTCTGGGTTGGCTGAGCATCTTGTTGAACATGGTCTTTCCATGTGATGAGCTCAGAATTTATCACTCCACTGTGGGCTCGAGGTAATCAGAGCTTCACTAAGAGACTGAGCTCAAGAAGGAAGAAGATGCTGCCTTCATCTGTCAAGTATTAGGTTCACCGAAGCAAGACACAAAGCTGGTCCATATACAGGTTGAAGGGTATAGATTTCACCTCTTGACGGGTGGATGGAAGGAACTGATGATGGTCAGACTATCCACTATCGATGTTTTCAAGATTTTTGGACTGAGCATCCGAACACGTGAAGCTGCAATTAAATGAGGTAAGAAATACTCAGAGCAGAGGTCAGAGAATGCGAAGGTAGGTGGTAGAGATTAGGAGTGCGGCTTTTAGACATACTAAAGTTGAGGTATCTTTTAGACATCCAGCTGAAGATGTCAAGTGAATAGTTCAATATCCCATCTGGAGTTCAGCTAGAAGGCTGGACTGGGTACCCACATCTGTGAGTCATCAGTATGTAGATGGTACTCAAAGCTGTGAGGCTGGATGGAAACAAACACCAAAAGTGTAATTAAAGGTGGACAAGAGAAGAATTCCAAGGACCTGGCTCTAAAACACACTGATATTTGAAGTCAAGAACAAGCAAAGGAGACTTGAAAGAAATAGCTAAGCAGGTGGTCACACTAAGTGGTATGAAACCCAGAGAAGAAAATATTTTCAGGAAGAAGTAGTCAGCTGGGTCAGTGCTCTCCAAAGGTCGTGTTGACTAATAACGCACCAGTGGACTCAGCGTTCTGGGGAGCGTTGGAATCTGTAACAAAACTGTATCCATCAGGCCTGGGGTCATGGTCAGATCCCGCAGAGGGAGCAACCCAGGAGGGGCTAGAGCCTAGAACCGTAAAGCCATGCTCTTTATGGCTTATGCAACAGCCACAGCGGTAGGGTTAGAGGCACTCTAACACGGCCCGTTGCCCTGACACAGCCTCACCAGCCGGGTGGAGTCTTTAACACGGTCCGGGAAGAGGCAATACTGAGCAGCCCAGGTAGACAGTTCGCATCGCAGCTGTGGCCAGTTGTGACCACGTGGCACAGATGTGTGCCAGTTGTGACCACGGAGTTCATTAAAGTCTGATATTAAGAGCCAGAATTTTTCTTTTTTTTTAAACCAGTGGGTTGAGGAACTGTGTCTGAAAGAACCCGAGTTTTCCAAGATGAGAACTCAGCCAGGAGAGTTATCAACCAGACAAGTGTGTCACTGGGAGAGTCAGGGGCTGAGTTAAGCCGCACAAGTAAACATGAGCTGTTGCCAAGCCTGGATCGGACATTAGCTGCAACTTAGGCTGAAGGAGCCTCACGCGTTTCACGAAGAGAGAGCGGAGGAGAGGGCTGAGGTTGCACCTGGGGCCAGTGTGGGTGTGGGAGTGTGGGGCGCAGGCGAGCAGGGGGCATTGGAGGAAGGCAGAGGGGCTGTGTGTGGGCAGGAGAGGCTTGTGAGGACAAACGTGGACACGCATCTGGGCCGCGTGGGGCAGCCCTGCAAACCCATGGATTATGTCAGTTAGCACCATTTACACTCTGAACAACTCACTATGGCTGGCGATCAGAAGACCGCACAGAAGTATGTGGGCTCTGATAGGTTCACTTAAAATAGACGGAAAAAGATAATGACGGTAGAATTCTGCCAAGTGCAGGACTGAGGATTGAGATGGCAAGCTGGGTGTCTCTGGGACTGATTACCTGCCTTCCTGTCTGTGCTCTGGGCAGCTGCACAGTTTCTCTGCAGGATTTAACAGCTATTAGTGAGAAACTAAATAAGACAATGGAAAGAGACAGCTGAGCAACCACTTGCTGGCTTTTCTTGAATTTAACTTTCCTTCACTGCATAGGGTTGAAACTGAAAGAAGCAAATCTTCCAATGCGAAAATAAGGGAGTTTGAAGGTCTCCCTTCTCAGAAAATCGTTTTTCTTATTTCACTACAAACATCCAGAGTTGTGTGCCTTCCCCTGTAGTGTGAGGAGTGACGAGGTTGATTCTGGAATCAGAGCAGAGCAGTGTTTGGGCAATTTGCTGGACACTGCAGGACTGTTGGAGAAAGCACTTCAAGTCTCCCAGGGGAAACTGCCAATAGTTCATGACCTTTCTTACCAGGAGATTCCTCTCCATTCTTTACCTCCATCCCTCTTGCCATGGCTCAAGCCTCTCAGTACAGCTAGGAAAGCATATTATGCCTGTCCAAGGGAGATGAGCCCTGCAGACTCTATTTCCAAGGTGGCAAAAGTCATCACTGTGAGTGTCAAAGCTGCCCCTGAGATTCTTGCTTGACACCACAGCCATCCATCAACTTGTCCCTGGGGTTGCCACACAGATGGTGGTGACTGTGAATAGAATGTTCCAAGGAGTCTGAGAGCCCTAAGCAGAGATTTCAACTGGGCGTGAAAGCCCTTGAAAAAAGTATCACAGGAAATAAGAAGGAAAGCTTTTTGTTTTGTTTTTAAACTCCCAGAGAAAAGGAATCCATTGAAGGCAAATTCCACCAGAGGATTGGAGGAGCCTGGCTCACTACAGCTTTGAGATGAATTTGATAGCTCAGTTGGTAAAGAATCCGCCTGCAATGCAGGAGACCCTGGTTCAGTCCCTGGGTCGGGAAGATCCGCTGGAAAAGAGATAGGCGACCCACTCCAGCATTCTTGGGCTTCCCTGGTGGCTCAGCTGGTAGAGAATCCACCCGCAATGTGGGAGACTTGGGTTCAATCCTTGGGTTGGGAAGATCCCCTGGAGAAGGGAAAGACTACCCACTCCAGGATTCTGGCTGGAGGGTAAGCAAGAGGACCTTAGAATGATGAAAATGTCATGTGGATGTGTTTAGATTACAAATGACTAATGATGAAATGTAGTTGTAAGTGTCGTTCGGTCGCTAAGTTGTGTCTGAATCTTTACCACCCCATGGACTGCAACGCATCAGGCTCCTCCACTAACTCCTAGAGTTTGCTCAAATTCATGTCCATTGATTCGCTGATGCTATCTAACCATCTCAATCTCTGGCATCCACTTCTCCTCTTGCCTTCACACTTCCCTATCATCAGGTCTTTCGACTTTTCGCATTAAGTGGCCAAAGTTTTGGAGCTTCAGCTTCAGCATCAGTCCCTCGGATGAATAGTGAAAGCTGATTTCCTTTAGGCTTGACTGGTTTGATATCCTTGCAGTCTAAGGGACTCTCAAGAGTCTTCTCCAACAGCACAATTTGAAAGCATCAAGTTTTTTGCTGCTCAGCCTTCTATTTGGTCCAAATCTCACATCTATACGTGACTACTGGTAAAACCATAGCCTTGTTAGACAGACCTCTGTCCACAATGTGTTTTTGTTTTTTAACATGCCACCTGGGTTTGTCATTGCTTTCCTTCCAGGGGGCAAGCGTCTTTTAATTTCATGCCTGCAGTCACTGTCTGCAGTGATTTTGGAGCCCATGAAAATAAAATCTTTAACTGCTTCCGCTTCTCCCCCTTCTATTTGCCATGAAGTGATGGGACCGGATGCCATTGTCATATCTCTTTCAGCTTCATGAAGAGGCTTATCAGTTCCTCTTCACTTTCTGCCATTGGAGTGGTATCATCTGTTTATCTGAGGTTGTTGATATTTCTCCCAGCACTCTTGATTCCAACTTGTGATTGATCTAGCCTGGCATTTTGCATGATATATTCTGCAGAGAAATAAAATAAGCAAGGAGCCAATATACAGCCTTGCTGTACTCTTTTCCCAGTCAGTTTTTCCATGTCCAGTTCTGTTGCTTCTGGACCTGCATACATGTTTCTCAGGAGACAAGTCAGATGGTCTGGTTCTCCTGTCCCTTTTCCACAGTCTGTTGTGATCCACACAGTCAACGGCTTTAGTGTAGTCAATGAAGCAGAAGATGTCTTCTCTGAAATTCTCTTGCTGTCTCCATGATCTAAAAGTGTTGGCAATCTGACCTCTGATTCCTCTGCCTCTTTGAAACCCAGCTTGTACACCTGGAAGTTCTCAGTTCATATACTATTGAAGCCTCGCTTGAAGGATTTTGCTCAGTTACCTTGCTAACATGTGAAATGAGTGCAATAGTATGGCAGTTTAAACATGCTTTGGCTTTGTCTCTCTTTGGTATTTGAATGAAAACTGACCCTTTCCAGTCCTGTGTCCACTGCTGAGTTTTCCAAATTTGCTGACATTTTGAGTGCAACACTTTCACAGCATCATCTTTTAAGGTTTTAAACAGCTCAGCCGGAATTCCATCACCTCTACTGGCTTTGTTCATAGTAATGCTTCGTAAGGCCCACTTGACTTCACACTCCAGGATGTCTAGCTTTAAGTGAATGGCCATGCCATCATGGTTCCTGGAGCATTAAGACCTTTTTTATACAATTCTTCTGTGTATTCCTGTCACCTCTTCCTAATGTCTTCTGCTTCTGCTAAGACTTTTAGCATTTTTGTCCTTTATTGTGTCCATCTTTGCATGAAATGTTTCCTTGATATCTCCGATTTTCTTGAAAAGCTCTTTAGTCTTTCCCATTCCATTGGTTTCCTCTATTTCTTTGTATTATCCATGTAAGAAAGCTTTCCTATCTCTCCTTGGTATTCCTTGGAATTCTGCATTCAGTTGGATATATCTTTCCCCTTCTCCCTTGCTTTTCACTTCTTTCCTTTCCGCAGATCTTTGTAAGGCCTTCTCAGACAACTGCTTTGCCTTCTCGCATTTCTTTTTCTTTGGAATGGTTTTGGTCACTGCCTCCTACACAGTTTTAGGAGCTTCCATCCATAGTTCTTCAGGTGGTCTGTCTACCATATCTAATCCCTTGAATCCATTCATTACCTCCACTGTACAATCATCATAGATTTGCTTTAGGTCATATCTGAGTGGTCTAGTGGCTTTCCCTACTTTCTTCAGTTTAAGCCTGAATTTTTCAATACAGAGCTCATTACCTGAGCCACAGACAGCTCCAGATCTTGTTTTTGCTGACTGTGTAGAGTTTCTTCATCTTTGACTGCAAAGAACACAATCAATCTGATTTCAGTATTGATCATCTGGTGATGTCCATGTGTAGATTTTTCTCTTATATTGTTGCAAGAGGGTATTTACTATGACCAGTGTGTCCTCTTGATAAAACTCTGTAACCTTTGGCCTTCTTCATTTTGTGCTCCAAGGCCAAACTTGCCTGCTACTCCAGCTGCCTCTACTCTTCCTACTTTGGCATTTCAATCCCCTCTGAGGAAAAAGACACCTTTTTTTGGTGTTGGTTCTAGAAGGTTCTGTAGGTCTTCATAGAACCAGTCAACTTAGCTTCTTTGGCATCAATAGTTGGGGTATAGACTTGGATTTCTGTGATGTTGAACGATGTGCCTTGGAAATGAACTGAGATCATTCTGTCATTTATGAGGTTGCACCCAAGTCCTGCACTTCAGACTCTTTTGTTGACTGTAAGGGCTACTTCATTTCTTCTAAGGGATTCTTGCCCACAGCAGTAGATATAATGGTCATCTGAATTAAACTCACCCATTCCTGTCCATTTTAGTTCACCAGTTCCTAAGATGTCAAAGTTCGGTCTTGCCGTCTCCTGCTTGATTTGCCCAGTTCACCTCGGTTCACAGTCCGGACAGTCCCAGTTCCTCTGCAGCGTTGCTCTTTGCAGAAGCGGACTTTACTTTCACCATTAGACTCACCCACAACTGAGCATCGCTTCTGCTTTGGCCCAGTTGCTTCATCATCTCTGTAGCAATTAGTAACTGCCCTCCACTCTTCCCCTGAAGCATCTCAGACACCTTCCGACTATAGAACATGAAGATGTTCGTGGGTTTCTCATGGCAAGAATACTGGAGTGAGTTGCCATTTCCTCCTCCGGTGGCCCAGGATTAGTCAGAACCCTTCACTTCACAGTCAACCCATCCTTCTTGGGTGGCCCTGCATGGCGTGCCTCATAGCTTCATAGCTTCGTTGAATTATGCAAGCCTTCACCACTAGCAGTCTGTGATCCATGAAGCGGGATGAAATGTAGACTAAATTTTAAGTATCAACATAAGAGTCCTGTAATCCTTCAGAAGGTAATTAAGCTATTTATAAAGTAATGTATCAAATTATTCCATAAGTAAGGCACAGTTGATTAACAAGTATTAACTCGCAGTGGCCTGGCCCACTCTGTGTCCTGTGTGGGGCCAGAGAGACCAGAGGTCTAGCCAGCAGAACGTTTACTGTGTCCTCTCCCATTTCTCAGAGGATGGAGCAGAGGCTCAAATACAGACGTGGAAGACAGGTCTGCAATTGAATTCAGCCTCTATAGAATTTCTGTGTGAGTTTGAGCAAATTAGTTAACATTTCTGAACTTCAGTTTTCTCATCCGCTCTTGTCAAAGTTAAATGTGTCAGAGAGCCCAGCGTAGGTTCTGGCAGATCATTAGCTCTGCCTCTGGTGATCATTATTACTCTCTCCCGGGGCTTGTGGAGAGAATGATGGAACAGATAGGAATCAAGCACACCACTCTCTACATGAAACCTTTGCACCCAGGTTTGTCTTTAAAACACTATTTGACATATAGAGGAAGATCAGTCTTTTTTTTAAGAAAAAAAAAAGTATGCAGTGAAATGAAAGCCTTTCATCCCTTTACTAGAGTAAGTCATTCATTCATTAAAAATTATATGTCAAATGTCACTAGATTTTAGTACTAGCTCTGACCTATAAATAGACTCTGATCTATATTTAAGAATGAAATCCTCCTCCATTTCTCCTCCTTTATTAGCTTAGCACATGTGGTCTACCTCAAGAGAGAAACCTTCCCTTTTTTAATTTACTCCCATCCCACAGAACTGACTGAAGGCTGATGAGAGATCCAGGAGCAGATTTGCTCCCTCAGCCCGCATGGCGGGCCGTCAGCTCTGTCGGGTGTCCTGCCAGTTACAGATGAGTGCCAATGGCCACAGTTCTCCTGCCCTCTTCTGAACTCTGCATTGACCTCTGGAAGCCTGCTAATGATCCCAGATATTCTCCCCGAACCCTTTTTTCCCATTCTACACACTCCCTCTGGAGACCCTCATTATCTCCTCTGATGTCACATACTAACTCTGTGTTGATGACATGACTCTTAAATCTATTTCCTCAGATGAGTTCCAGGCCTGCATTTTCATCTATTGCCTCCAGCATATCCCACCAACATAGCCCAACATACATAACGGCTACAACAATTTATCCCCAAACCTGGGCTCCCTATAAGTACTGTATTTAGTTATTCATCTAATTATCTCAACATCCATTAAGAGTTAGATTTATAATTACCTCCATTTTGCAGATGGGATCATTGAGGCACAAAGAAAAGCACCTTACTTTTTCAATATCACACAATCAGAAGGTGGTAGAGTTAGGACTAGAGTCTGGCAGTCTGATTATGCAAATTGCATCCTTTGGTTCTTCCTCTGAAATGTCAGTCAGGTGTGGGTTATCATCGCTAAAGAGGATAGATTAAATAGTAGTAAAGAATTGCTGTTGCTTCCAAATTTTAAGTACAAGATCATATAAATATAGTAATGGATCATATTTATGTCTCTTTAGTTTCATAAAAGATTACTAGTTTTATAATGCTCCTCCAAGAGCCAATCCTTGTAATCCTTCCTCATGAGCCAAGGTAGCTGAAGTCATTTCTGCAAAAACCCAGTAAACGCCAAAGCACATGGATTTGAGGAAGAAGATGCCACCCAACAGTGCTGTTGGCTCAGCATGGCTGGAATACAGAACCTGAAGTGGCAGCAGACAAAGGCTGGGGAGGCATCCTAGAACCAGACTGTGAGTGAGCTTTAGTCATTCTTAAGAATTGGGACTTTATTCTGTAGGCAAATAGTGGAAGTAGGGGTCAAGGAGCCAGGCACAGAAAATTCTTTTGACCAAATCATTTACTAAGACAGTCTTAATGAGGAGCTTCAAAAATACACCTGCAGTTTGTAATACATCATGATTAAGTGTTACAGGGGGCCATGGGGACAGTTATGAAGCACTCCCAACCACCCTATGGTGCCTTATAAAGGAATAGTTCCCAGAAGCAGTCAGATATTTCCAATGAAAGGAATTACATGGTAGCCCTTGTATTGTAGACAGACAGTT
>SJYF01000973.1:2098690-2120529 GCA_006410515.1 Procapra przewalskii
AAGCTGATGATCACTAGAACTGTGATAATAACTGACAAGAAAAAACAGAATGAAGAGGACTTTTGGAAATAAAAGCAGCAGAACGAGGAGAATCTACTCAAAGTGAGTGTTGCTAGAAAGGAGTTAAGGAGAAAGATTCCAACCTTCTCATCGGAATATCTGGGCGGTCGGTTATGACACTGAGTTAGGGGTAAAGAGGAGCAAAGGGAGGGAAGAAGATGGATTGCGTTTGAAACATGAAGTTAAAGGCATCTACAGTTGGAGATACCTAGTGGGTGGATACAGCCACGCATCAGCAAATAGCATGGTGCTGCAGACATAAGTTTATGAATGTCCATCATTTGGAGACAGCTGAAATCAGACAAGGCTTCTCAGTAGCGCACTGAATGTGTAAAGAGAGGGAGCGTGGTGGTGCCAGAAGGCACACGCACAGATAAAGCAGAGCCAGCAGAACAAATAGACTGGTGCCGGGCAGCACCCCATGCAAGACGTGCCCGCAAGAACTTCGGAGTCAGATGCCTAAATTCAAGTCCAGGCTCAACCCCTCTTCAGCTCTGCGACCCTGGGCAAGACAGTTAGCATCACTGCGTGTCAGTTTCCTCCTCCGCAAAATAAGACCTACTTCAGAGGCATCGTGATGCATAAAGCAGCCAGTGTGTATAAAGCATTTTGAGTAATCTCGGCCCTTAGTAAAGACAGCTCAGTTTCTTTATTGTTGTTAAATACAAAGTATTATAAATCCTCTAACCCCAAACATTGATCTTCATTTCTCATTCCATTTTATTCTCTACTGGCTCTTATTTTTCTGAAGGCTATCATTTGTTTATCTTATTCTACTCCTAATTCTAGGGAGTCCTGAATAAATTATTACCAAATGCACTCCCTATTTCATGTTCAAAGAAAATCCCAGGAAAGATAAAATCAATCCTCTTCTTTGCAAAACAATTATCTTACAAAAAAGCTCAGAAAAGTTCTCTCTGGGCATATCACAACATAAGCACCTGTTGCTAAGGGTAAAATTGATAAACAATTTTCTCCAAAGGTGTATTTCTCTTAATAGTTTTTTTCTTTTACTTTTTTTTTTTTAACTTTTCAGAACTAAAATCGCAAGATGAGCTATTCATAGATTGAAGGCAGTTTCATCCCTTAGAGTTAACTTTTACTATCTGTCTTCGGGACAGTCGTGGCTGGCAAGACCCCCTCTCCACCAGGACCTGTGCTAGCTTTTCTGTATTCTTCACAGTGCCCCTTGAGTTGATTATGATGTTTGCTATAAAATTAACGAGAACCATGGGAGGCTCTCTGAATCATCTCAAGGTGAGAAAAGCTGACTTCACATAATGAGCAAGGATTGGATAGTTGGTTACAAAACACAGCAGGACCCGCTGTGGATCAACTGTCCCTTTCCTCTGCTGTGTGTCATCATCTTGAGGCTGAGACATGAGATAGGATTTCCTGGTAGTGCTCCCCGCTAAGATTTCCCGTTCCCCATCACCACTGAAAATGCTTGGGAGCCCTGGTACCTTGTCTTCATGACTTAATAGTGACGAATGGGCAATAATCTTGCCTTTATGCTCAGCTCATATAGCATCAACAAGCATGTCCCACGTGAGCCCATTGGAAAGCTTAACACAGAGTGTCAGGAGCTTCTTATCCAAGCAGAAACGCAAGTTTAATATTCTTACCAGTCTTAATGAAACTCTCAGTTAGCCTATTAACCAGGATTAATGTCCTGAGACTATGACATAGTGATAGAGATAATAAGTAATAGAAGCCTAAGATAGGATGGTCCCTGGAAGATGAAGGTGTCAGGACTGGCTTTTTAAATTATTTAAACTCAAAAGATAAATAGAGAGTGATAGGGAAAGGAAGGAGAAAACAGTATTCTAGGACAGGAGCAAAAATCACACCAAAACAAAGCTAGACCAGATATGTTTGGGCCATTAATAGACAAATCTCCTGGAATAATGTGGTTGGCAAGAGAAATGATCTTTTTTAAAAAGGAAAAGTTGATATGGGGCACGTTTGTGAAGAGTTTTTAAATGGCAATCTGGAAAGTCTGGGCATCTTTCTATGGTTAGTAACATTATCAAGAGAGATGGTAACATGAAATTGTATTTTAGAATCATTCTTACAGTAGGGTCAGAGACGGACTTGGTATTATAGAGAAGAAATGCAAATTATTTTAAACTTTGAAGTCTGTATCAAAATAAAGAGTGCCGCTTTTGAGTTGTTTCCAGTTCCTTCCAGCAGTATCATTTTTCATGTAATGGCAGCTTTTTTTCTGTAAAGATCACATAGTAAATATTTTAAGATACAGACTCTGTTGCACCTACTCTCAACTTACTATTATAGCACAAAACCTCCTTAAACAATATATGAATGAATGAGCATGACTGTTTACCAATAAATTTATTTATGGACACTGAAATTGGAATTTCATGTGAATTTTCAAAAGTTCTCAAAATA
This sequence comes from Procapra przewalskii, assembly GCA_006410515.1. Classification (NCBI taxonomy): domain Eukaryota; kingdom Metazoa; phylum Chordata; class Mammalia; order Artiodactyla; family Bovidae; genus Procapra; species Procapra przewalskii. Next base: position 2,101,160 of record SJYF01000973.1, read on the forward strand.
TTCTTCTTCTTTTGCTATTTCCAACCATTAAACTTAAAAAAAAAAAAAAAACACCTTAGCTTATGGGCTGTGTAAAACCAGGTGGTGAGCAGGATTTGCACACCCTTGGTTTATAGCACATCAGTCAGAATGCTGTGCAGCATCATTTTGAAAACTTTGGATTCTCTTCTGAGATCTTTGGTTGAGAACTTGGAAGGGGATAGTTGAAGTGGTGAGTGATGTGGTGAAAGTGGAAGAAGGTAAATAACTAGTAAGACTTAACCATGTTAACCACTGGGGTCAAGGGGCAACACATGTACCTTATACCCTCCAATCCACCAGCTACTTATATGAAAACTTCAGGAAAAAAAAAAGGGAAAATCAATAATTAAACGCATTCTGAATTCTGCATTTTAGCAGTCACACAGGGAAAGGCAACTGGTGGGTCTTGCTTCTATTAATGGCAACCCCCTCCAGGATTCCTGCCTGGAGAACCCCATGGACAGAGGAGCCTGGCGGGTTATAGTCCATGGGTTCGCAAGAGAGTCGGACACGACTGAGCAACTAACATGCACAGGACGCCTGTAAGGGAAATGGCACAGCGCAGCCCTTAAACAAGTGGCTGGGCTGCAGCGTGGAAGGGAGCCTCGTGTGAGTCACATGCACCGAACTGGAGCGGCTCTGGACAAAGAATTTCCATGTGGAGAGACCAGCCAGGCTGGGAGAGGGGAGGAGAATGAGCCTGGGAACTGAGTGATGAGAGACAGAAGAGGAGCATAAAAGGAAAACTCGCTGAACATTGCTGACTGAGATGTGGAGAGGGAAAGAGCAGTCAGACGGCCAGCGTTCCCACATTCTTTCGCTGCATGCTCAGTGCTAAGAGGCACATGGCACTGAGGGGCATGGGGCGGGCTGAGGCCATGGGAAATGGAGAGAGAAGAGGCTGGAGCCGAGCACCTTCAGTTCAGTTCAGTCACTCGTGTCTGACTCTCTCTCCACAGCACGCCAGGCCTCCTTATCCATCACCAACTCCCGGAGTCCACGCAAACCCACGTCCATCAAGTCAGCGATGCCATCCAGCCATCTCGTCCTCTGTCGCCTCCTTCTCCTCCTGGCCCCAATCCCTCCCAGCATCAGAGTCTTTTCCAATGAGTCAGCTCTTCGCATTAGGTGGCCAGAGTATTGGAGTTTCAGCTTTAGCATCAGTCCTTCCAGTAAACACCCAGGACTGATCTCCTTCAGAATGGACTGGTTGGATCTCCTTGCAGTCCAAGGGACTCCCAAGAGTCTTCTCCAATACCACAGTTCAAAAGCATCAATTCTTCGGTGCTCAGCTTTCTTTATAGTCCAACTCTCATATCCATATATGACCAGTGGAAAAACCATAGCCTTGACTAGACGGACCTTTGTTGGCAAAGTAATGTCTCTGCTTTTTAATATGCTATCTAGGTAGGACATAACTTTCCAAGGAGTAGTGAAGTGAAGTCGGCCAGTCGCGTCTGACTCTTTGCTACCCCATGTAGCCCAACAGGCTTCTCCATCCATGGAATTTTCCTGGCATGAGTACTGGAGTAGGCTGCCGTTTCCTTCTCCAGGGGATCTCCCTGACCCAGGGAATGAACCCAAGTCTCCCACATTGCAGGCAGATGCTTTACTATCTGAGCCACCAGGTTGGACGTAACTTTCCCAGGAGTAAGCACCTTTTTGTTTCATGGCTTCAGTCACCATCTGCAGTGATTTTGGAGCCCCCAAAAATAAAGTCTGACACTGTTTCCACTGTTTCCTCATCTATTTGCTGTGAAGTGATGGGACCAGATGCCATGATCTTAGTTTTCTGAATGTTGAGCTTTAAGCCAACTTTTTCACTCTCCTCTTTCACTTTCATCGACAGGCTTTTTAGTTCCTCTTTGCTTTCTGCCATAAGGGTGGTGTCATCTGCATTATCTGAGGTGATTGATATTTCTCCCGGCAATCTTGATTCCAGCTTGTGCTTCATCCAACCCAGCGTTTCTCATGATGCACTCTGCATATAAGTTAAATAAGCAGGGTGACAATATACAGCCTTGACATACTGCTTTCCCAATTTTGAACCAGTCTGTTGTTCCATGTCCAGTTCTAACTGTTGCTTCCTGGCCTGCATGCAGATTTCTCAAGAGGCAGGTTAGGTGGTCTGGTATTCCCATCTCTTTCAGAATTTTCCACAGTTTATTGTGACCCACATAGTCAAAGGCTTGGCATAGTCAATAAAGCAGAAGTAGATGTTTTTCTGTAAGGTCGGGCACCTTACACAGGCAAATAATACACTTAAAGTGAAGTCTGATTGACGTTAGGTTGAATCATTGGCAAACATGGGGAGGAGGGATTCTATTAATACCCACATGTTGGCTATTTCTCAAGTATTATTAGATGGACAAATAAGGGAGCAGTGATATCATGATGATTTGATGGCACAAATAAGTAAACAGTCTCCTGAATCACATAATATAGAATCCCCCTTATTTCTTTGAAGTAATTTCTTTTGATCATTTGTCACTGGTCATGTCTTATAAAACAAACAAACATATTTCATTGTTTATCCTCAATGTTTTTCCTCTTAGATCTGTTTGCCTATCCATATCATAAATATATGGGGAAAACAAGCATATGACAAATAACTTACATGGAAGTTTTACTAATATTGGAATTCAGTAAGGAAAAAAGTTTCATAAATACACGTCTCCAACTCAACACCAGCAATTGATTTTCTCCATTTCTTTCCTAAGTGTTGCTGCTCAAAGGGCCTCCAGGGCACCTGCTCCCTAAAAGAGTCCCTTCCTGCTATAATATTGTTCACCAAAGCAGCAGGGCTTTAGGCAGTGAGCCATATCAGCTCATCCAGTAAGCAGACAGGCATATTTCTAATAAGCCACTTTTATATATGCAGAATGAAACAGAGACCAAAATGATATTATTGTCTTCATTGTTTAGACTTGTAGAAAAGTAAAGATATTTGGCTGAATTCTAAAACAGACCCGTTAGATCAGTAAATTTTTAGTGCAGAATTAAATGTCTTGTCATTTTCCTATAACTATTTATATACGAATAAAATAGTTTAAAAGATGAAAGTTCCTTAAAAATTTTAAACACTGGGGTTTAGATTAAAATGTCCTCAGTATTTGCCTATATTTAACCCATAATTTGGAGAAGGAAATGGCAACCCACTCCAGTGTTCTTGCCTGGAGAATCCCAGGGATGGGGGAGCCTGGTGGGCTGCCGTCTCTGAGGTCACACCGAGTCGGACACGACTGAAGCAACTTAGCAGCAGCAGCGACCCATAATTATAAGTTGAAAAACTTACATGAAAATGAAGTGGTCAGTGTGCACCTAGTAGCTGGTCTCCATAGCTATTATTAGGAAATATTTAGAAATAGATCCTTTCCTGATTCATCATCTTTCACAAGTAGTTAATTTATGAAATCAGAAAATTAGCTAGGAGCAAATTCCAGCCTGTATTATAGTGGAAAAAGCAAGCCCCAGAAGCTTTTTAATTGGCTTGCACAAGATGCCACAAGTAGCCAGAAGCTTCGGGATTATGATTCTCCTTCAGTGTGTTGGGAAGCACAAAAAACACCTGGCTCTTAAGAAACACAGAGGCGGCGGGGGTCCCTAATTTCTCTCCTCCAGCCCTAAGTGGGGCTGCTTCTAATAAATGGCCAGGAACAGGATGCTGCTTCTCTCTTCATTATGAAATATTCACTGGGAACAAATTATTCAGTCTATATTTAACCAAACTCATTACAAATTGATTCACTACTACACAACCATCAACAGATGTATTAAAACTTCCACAAATTACTATTAAAAAAGAAAATAAATAAATGTAGAAAGTACAAATCAGAATTAGACTAACAATATTATCTTAATGTATTATTTAAATGCTACATTTCAAATTCCATGTCTCTCTCATCTTACTTAGCTTCTGCATTAATAGAGCTAGAATTTGAATTAGTCTAGATTAGGTCTTAATATTATTTATGGTGTTTTAATGGAACGAAATTGTGCATTTTCCTCCAAACAAGTATAATAATTCTGTCATTCAAGTAAAAGAAAAATTTTCAAAATTCTATCATTCGTGTAAAATAGAAAATTGTTATATTAAAATAAGTTTTTCATGTTTTTTTCATAGACTTGAGTCAAAGGAGCCTTTCCTGTCAGTTGGGTGAGTATATGTCTAAATTTTCAAAATCTCAGTTCTCTAACATCTTTAATTCAAATTAACAAGGTCTTCTGAGATAATGTTTTCAGTCATCAAACCCCATATTCAAGGTCATCACCTGCCACTGATGCATCATTTGCTAAGCAATGTGGCTATTTACCTTTAAAAGACAACTAAAATGTTCCTTGAGATCACTGTTTTGTGACCTCAGAAATTTAACTAACCGGTATATGAGGTCCTGTATCCTCTATAAGAGCTAAAAAACGTTCCCAGTGATTATCTCATCAGATGAAGCTATGGTTTGATGGTTTTGAAAATCCCTCTGAACCACAGCTTCACTCTCCCTAATCACTCTCTCTGCTCATTTTTGTACTGTAGCTTTTCATCTGCCCCAGTCAGTGTTTCTTCCCCTTTTCCTCTAAATCTGTCTCCAAAATCTTTATCTTTTCCCCTGTCTCTCATTTCACTTTTATTTTGCCACTGCTTACACTGACTGCTTCTTTGAACACAAAGCTGAGGAACCCTGGAGCAGATTAAGTAAGACTAACGCTTCCCCTCTCTGATAGTATCATTCGGAGTCACAGAACGTGTTCCAATAATAATATACCGTTGATAAGAATACACATGTACTATTTTTAGGCATTTAGCTAATTGGGACTCTGCAAAGATGTTTTCACTGATCTACCACATAATCTTTCACTAACATACCAAAATGTCTTACTAAAGGACTTTTGCAGCATTAGGGTGGATGTTATAAAATATCAGAAAGCATTGGAAGATGTGACGTCTAGTTTAGAAGAAATCATGCTGTTATTTGATGAGGGCGGAAAAAATCACATGTCCACAGCCAAGGCCAGAAACGTGGGATGGCATCACATTTTTCAATGATGGCGTTGGTTTTCTTTCATTGCTTTGCTCGCAGCCATTGAATATTTCTCTCACTCACTGAACAACACAGTTCCTTCTGTCCTGGTCCTCCTCAAAGCGTTTCAGGAGGCCATTTGAATCAGAAGAATCACAGTAATTGCTGGGGCTTCTGGGAGAGGAAAACCGAGGAGAGGCCCTTACTGGAGGACCTCATGAAAAATGAAAGGTCAAGTTGCACTGGCCCCCGAAATCGTGAGAGCCTGCTTCTTCCTTCCTTCATCATCAGCTCCCATTGTTAAAAACCTTTAAGCCTGAAGTGATCTTTTCTATTTTGAATTCATGTGCGTCCCGCCCTCAAGTCCGGAGGCTGAAATCGCTTCTCTTCAAGCCTCACTTGACACAGTTGTTTGGCTGCCTCTCCTGTTCTCTCGAGGACTTTCAGACAAAAACCCATTTATTGCAAACTTCTATCTTACAAGGGCAGACCCTGAGTAATCCTTGTTTTAAACGTCTCAGAAGTTTAGAACTTGGTATGAGAGGACTAAGAAAAAGTTTCCAGAAAAGAATGATCTATCACTCCGCTAATACTACTCAAAATGGGAAAACCGGTGTGGCAGCAAGAATATATTGCTTTCCTTAGATATGTCTTAAAGTGGGGTGAAACAAGCAGCCCAAATTGTCCTGCCGACTGGCTATTTTGATTTATAGCGAAATGTCTCCATTCCCCTCCAAGAAAAGGTTTTTAAATAAGACCGTTCAAAAGTATACATGAATCTCACTTACCCTGTTCAGTAAGAGGTGATAATGAGCATGGTGGACACTTACGAGCCTGCTAGGCAACGGGCAACCTACTACAAGAACCGCGATTCAAATTTGTGACTGAGTTAATCCGGTCACTTGCCAGAGGGAACAGTAGTCTGATGTGCTGTCTCTGGTGTCAGTTGACAGGTGAGTACATGCGGTTGAGTTTTTCTGCAGCCCTGCACACCTTACGCACATTAAATTTAATTCTATTGTCAGTAAAACTTACATTAATGAAAAAACCAGTACTAAATAGCATGTTTCAGTCCATTGCCTGACAGAGTCTGAAAGCACTTGTAGGTATATATGTACAGAAGTAGATAGAAGATTTGCCTTTGCCTTCATAGGCCGTGACATTTATAAACCATTTTATTGGTTTCTGCGGTCACTTCAACTCCCAAGCCTCAGATTCCTAATCTGTGAAGTGGAGATCAAAACAGAAAATTTAGATGGAGGATTTAGCATTGTTCTTAGCACTGTTCACCGCTGTCAATGAGCGAGCTCTGAAACAGCTCAGAGAATAAACCTCTACTTTTACAGACTATCCCTTGACTTACATGGAGAAACCAAAAGAACTTTTTATGTCGCTGTTGTCCAGATGCCAAGTCCTGTCTGAATCTTTGCAGCCCCATGGACTGCAGTACTCCAGGCCTCCCTGGAGTCCCTTACCATCTCCTGGAGTTTGCCCTAGTTCATGAAACTCAATTCTTTGGCCACCTGATGCGAAGAACTGACTCATTGGAAAAGACCTAGATGCTGGGAAAGATTGAAGGCAGGAGGAGAAGGGGATGGCAGGGGATGAGATGGTTGGATGGCATCACTGACTTGATGGACATGAGTTTGCACAAGTTCTGGGAGTCGGTGATGGACAGGGAGGCCTGGTGTGCTGCAGTCCATGGGGTCACAAAGAGTCGGACATGACTGAGTGACTGAACTGACTGATGTCCACTGAATCAGTGAATGCCATCCAGCCATCTCATCCTTTGATGCCCTCTTCTTCTTCTGCCCTCAGTCTTTCGTAGCATCAGGGTCTTTTCCAGGGAGTTGGTTCTTTCTATCAGGTGGCCAAAGTATTGGAGATTCAGCTTTAGCATCAGTCCTTCCAATGAGTATTCAGGACTTATTTCCTTTAGGATGAACTGGCTGGATCTCCTTGCTGTCCAAGGGACTCTCAGGACTCTTCTCCAGCACCACAGTTCAAAAGCATCAATTTTTCGAAGCTCTGCATTCTTCATGGTCCAACTCTCGTATCTGTACGTGACTAGTGGAAAGACCATAGCTTTGACTATATTTCTCACCAAAGCAATGTCTTTACTTCTTAACATAATACTCTCTAGGTTTCTCATAACTTTTTTCCAAGAAGCAATCATCTTCTAATGTCATGGCAGCAGTCACCATCTTCAGTGAGTTTAGAGCCCAAGAAGAGGAAATCTGTCCCTGCTTCCACATTTTCCTCTCCTATTTGCCATGAAGTAATGGGACAGGATGCTATGATCTTTGCCTTTTTAATATTGAGTTTTAAGCCAGGTTTTTCACTCTCCTCTTTACCCTCATCAAGAGGCTCTTTAGTTCCTTTTTGCTTTCTGTCATTAGAGTGGTATCATCTGCATATCTGAGGTAGATAATATTTCTCCCTGCAAACTTGACTCTACCTTGTAACTCATCCAGCCTGGCATTTCACATGATGTGCTCTGCATATAAGTTAAACAAACAGCCTTGTTGTTTTTCTGACATAAAAATTATAAATGGAATAAACATGAGTACAGATATTCTGTTTCATATTTCAATGATGAACACTAATATTTTAAATAGTTAATGGAAAAATATTGATAAAACTTTAATGTGCATCTTTTAATGTAAATTAGGGAGCAAAATTCCTCCTCTGATAAATGTGCTATAGTAATTATGAATAAAATTTTAAATATTACAAACATAAATTCAAGCCAAAGATTCCAGTGGAAAAATTTGTCACAGAAAGTTATAGCACAAGGAAATATTTGCTTATGGAAGAAGGTTAGGGAATTATGAGAGGAAGTTCAATGAAATTTCAGATCTTAGACCTTCAGCTGTGTGGTGAGATGACAGGAACTTTCTTTCATATGCACCAGTGAGATATTAGTAAAATAATGTCATTAGGAAAAATTAGAAATAGACTCGAGTCTAGAGTAGGACATGAAGACTCACCCCAGAGTCTGAGCCTGTCAGCTCAGGGAGGGCAGTAGACGTAGCATTTCCAAAGCTGTCCAGGCAGCTCTGGCACCAGCCAGGCCTGGAACCACCGTCCACACTGTGCGCAGCCTCCCTCGTCCTGTCTGTACAAAGCTCACAGGTTGTTCGTGCAGACATTCAAGGTCGGTGGAATGTCTTCAGAAAATCTTTGAAACACAGCTTCCCATAGGTCTCTGCCTGTCTTGGGTGTGTATGGCGGAGGTGGAAACATTGATCTGGAATTCTCCACCACAGACCAGGGTAGATGTAAAGACCCCAGAAGATGCGCCTTGGAGGTCACCACCGTTCACCGGGAGCACAGCACCTGTGCGCAGGGCCATACAGCTCGTTCCATTGGTGTCCTAGACCTAAGGCTGGGGCATTTAATAACTATTTTGTTATATGAAAATAAAATGCTTTATATTCAAAATCATAGGTACATTTAATATAGTTTATATGTGACATGCATTACATATGTAAAGTGATTAAAATATATCACATGGAATACATTGTATTATAAATATGATACATTGAAATAATAGATTCAAAAATTCAAGTATTTTCTTGTCTCACTCACCTCTCAATAGTAAAAACGAAAAATCAACCGTTTTTAGAACAAAGCATAGCTTGAGTGCTAAAAAGTGCTAGATGGTTGATAGTCTGATCATCCTCAAAACATTACATTTTAGAGTAATTTAGAAAACTCTTCTGGCAAATGTTTTCTTGTATGTGGCATCAGTTCGATTCTGATTTTGGAAATCAACTGGGAGAGAACAGACGTCAAGTTTGCATTCAGCAAAGTGAGTAAGAACCCGGTGATGGTCCCAATTAAGAGTCTAAGATATAAATCTTAGTTTAAAACGTCTTGCCTTAGAAAAGTTTTACAGCTTTTTAATGAGGGGAAAGGAAATTCCAGTTCGCTTGACATTTGAGATTCATGGAGTAAAAGGACATGTCGAGACGACGCATGAATTCCCTTCAAGAGCGAGTGGCTGTGTCGACAGTTTGCAGACACTGAGCTGCTTAAAAGTACACTCGAGGCACTAAGTGAAAATTTCCCTGTGAACTGTATCTTCTTATCTCTTTAGCATGAAGTTAACCTTCTTCAAAGAAAATTTTTCATATGAGTGAGTTGTATTTTGGAATCAAAAGTTTGAATCATACCAGACTTTGGTTAATGAATTTTCCTATAAGTAGCTGTATTAGGCTGAGAAGGCGATGGCACCCCACTCCAGGACTCTTCCCTGGAGAATCCCATGGACGGAGGAGCCTGGTAGGCTGAGTCCATGGGGTCGCTAAGAGTCAGACACGACTGAGCAACTTCGCTTTCACTTTTCACTTTCATGCACTGGAGAGGGAAATGGCAACCCACTCCAGTGATCTTGCCTGGAGAGTCTCAGGGACGGGGGAGCCTGGTGGGCTTCCATCTATGGGGTCACACGGAGTTGGACTGAAGTGACTTAGCAGCAGCAGCAGCTTTATTAGAAGGATGGTTATTTACTGCATGGGTAAAAATTTTTTTTCAGGCTTTTTTCACTGTTTTAGAATAAGTAACTCAGAAGAATTTAAATATTTTTATTAATATAGCTCAGAATGTGTGTTGTCTCTCAGGCTTGTCTGAGAGAGATTCAAAAACACAAGGATAAAATTATCAAAATTATTCTATTTCTCTGTTAAAGCACTGGCTTTAAGAGAGAGTCGATCATGCCGCAGCCAAGCCTGGAGTTCCCGCAGCCCTGACAAGTCCCTGGCCTATTCTACTAAGTCCAGCTGAGAAGGAGCTCACACTGTCAAAAGAGCAAAGCTCAGGACTGAGCTGAAGCCCTGGGCTCTGCAGCTACAAGCAATTCCTCATACAATTGCCAACACCTCCATTTTGTCAAAAAAGTTTCCTTGGGGAATATTTTCCACTTTTCTCTGCAGTCTTGGAACTGAATTTGGAGCTTCAGCGTACTGCTGGTGCTATAAAGATGTTACACTTTGACATGCTTATTAGGTCAAAGATTTACATCAGTTTACTTCTATCCATGTTTTGTTTGAAACTTTGTGTTTACTGGTGCTTTACATTATTATACCAAGCTGCCCGTTTTCAGAGACTGAACTCTGCCATTGATTTCCTTGATCTGAGTTCCATTCTGTCATTTCCCAACTAGGTGCCTTGGGCAATTTAAGTCCTCTGAACCTCCATTTTCTCCCTTGAGGTAATAACTAACTCTTAGGGCTGTTGTGAGTGAAATAATATTGCAAAGTGCGTAGAACAGTATCTGACACATAGTAAATAGAAAATAGATATCATTTGTCATCAACACTTTGTGCAACAACTAAGTTATATTATAAATCTTTCCTAAAGAAGTGAGTTCTTCTGAATGACAGAAATTCCAGCTAATTAAATCCAAAGGCCTGAATATTCTAGAAAAGTGGTAATGGAATTGAATTCTTGAAGAGGAAGCTCAGAAGAGAGTGAAATCAAGAGTCGTGAACAAGGACTTTACCTTGGAGATCTTTGAGGAAGATAGACAAAAAAAAAAAAGGCATGAAGACAGGACACAATTTTGGAATGTGCTTACATTTATATAAAATAACAAGTACAGTATTTAAAACTTCCATAAGAGCATGAAAATAGTAAAGCAATACCACCTTAGGGATAATTATAAGAGCTTCAGAAAGCAAACAAGAGAATTGTAGACTACTGTCAAATGATTGGTATTGGTCAATCACTTAGGGATTAAAATGTTTGATCTAGGAATTGAGACATTTAAAAAATTAGCCAAATTGTCCAGAAAATTTTTAAAACAAAGTGGAACTTGAGTGTATCCTCCATGTGAACTAAGAATTCAATAGAGAAGTAATAAGAATAGCGTCCCTGGAAGAAGGAGTTGGAAGGGAAAATTGGCAGCAGGGAGAACTGGCTGCACCAAGCATGTCAGGCGGCCCAGTCCAGCGAACCTGACGGTTCATGAAGAGAGGAGAGATTAAGATGGGCGGGCTAAACTAGTGGTTGTTTGCAAAGAAATTATACTAATGCAACGAACTTTCTTTACCTTCTGTGGATTTAGTAGAGTCATTGAATTGTTGTGTACTTCCCTGGTGGCTCAGCTGGTAAAAAAAAAAAAAATCCACCTGCAATGCGGGAGACCTGGCTTCAGTCCTTGGGCTGGGATGTTTCCCTGGAGAAGCGAAAGGCTAACCACTCCCATATTCTGACCTGGAGAATTCCATGGATTATTCCATGGGGTCGCCAAGAGTTGGACATGACTGAGAGACTTTCACCTTCACTTTTCACTTTGAATTATTGTTATGTGTATTTGTTTGTCTGTTTTGCTTTTAACTGAAGAAAGTTCTCCAAAGTGAGGTTGTAACAGAGCCAATTAGAACACTGTTGCAATGGCTCAGGCATGACTTGGAAAGAATCAGAACTTGAGCAGAATGACATCAGTCTCGCCTGTTAGGATTCAGCTCAGTTCAGTTCAGTGTCTCAGTTGTGTCTGACTCTTTGCGACCCCAGGGACTGCAGCACGCGAGGCTTCCCTGTCCTTCTGGAGCTCACTCAAACTCATGTTCGCTGAGTCGGTGATGCCATCCAACCATCTCATCCTCTGTCGTCCCCTTCTCCCCCTGCCTTTAATATTTCCCAGCATCAGGGTCTTTTCCAATGAGTCGGCTCTCTGCATCAGGTGGCCAAAGTATCGAAGTTTCAGCTTCAGCCTCAGTCCGTCCAATGAATATTCAGGGCTGATTTCCTTTAGGATTGAATGGTTGGGTCTCCTTGCAGTCCAAGGGACTCTCAAGTTGCTTTTCCAACACCACAGTTCCTCCGCCCATGGGATTCTCCAGGCAAGAATACTGGAGTTCCATTCCCCCCTCCAGTGGATCTTCCCAACCCGGCGATCGAACCCACATCTCTAATGTCTTGTCATTGACAGATGGGTTCTTTACCACCAGGGCCACATGGGAAGCCCTTCATAATGTGTACGTAATTTCAAAACGTCATGTTGTATACCTTAAAGGTATGCAGTTTTCATTTGTTAAAAACAATAAAATCTCAAAGGAAAAAAAGAATGGAAAAGAAATGCCTGATGAAATATTGTTTTCTTTAATAGCATCAGAATCAGTGAGTGACTGAGTGATGTCTCAGGGAAGTTCAGCTGAATTTGGTGGGATCGTGGTGACAGAATGACAGGCTAAAATCCAGGTGTAACATTGAAACTCAGGAAGAGTTAGCAAGAAACTGCCTCTAAGCTTTAAATACACCCATCAGACATCATGGGCCCACTAAGGGCCAATTCAAAGCCTATCTTTTGATGGTGTGGATCCAATTTTCTCTAGGTCTCCAGGGAAAAAGGGATAAGGGGATAAAGTCAATTTTCCTCTTCTAAAAATCTATTCTTTTAATTTTTTTAGACACTGTGCTACCACAAAATTAATGATTCTTTTAGCAACTGCACTTGTTTCATTTTTTCCAAGGTCCTCCAGGCTACTTCTCTGGAGAGCACACAAAGTTTCCACAGTGCTATTTTTGTAATCTAAAGCAGTTGTGCTTTCAGGCCTGATGCTACAACTGTAATTTTAATTTATCAACCTGCCACTCAGTAAAATACTGTAAAAACATTTGAACGCTTAAACCCATCATTTGTTTCTGCACTTGTCAATGACTCTCTTCTATACTTGTCAAAACCATTTAAACTGCATTATGATAGCATACACAATATCACCAATAAATTGGATAATCAATCATGTATGTATATATTTTGACAGTGGTGTCTTGAATGCATGGGTTTCAGGACACACTTTTAAGAAGCAGTCATTATGCTTCAATACTAAAAAACAGTACAGTCATCAAAGAGTCTTCCTCAATTCTTACAATTTAAAAAGTGTCTTAGGAAACAGAGAGGCTGATTGTGACTGAAACAGCTTTTACTGCTTCAGTGAAATGTTCTCCTTGGGGAAAAGGAAGTAATTGCAGATTATAGCAGGCAGGAATATAGTGTTACTTGGAGGGAAGAAAATACATAGGATCATTAAATAGATTTATTTAAGTTCTGCTTATAAAGAAAGCAGTGGTGCAGGACTTTATAGCTGATGATATTTCAAAAGAGTGCTATCAGCACTTTCACTACTATCTAATTTGTTCATATAATAAAGTGTCACATTAAGCCAAATGTCACAATTCATATCAGTTTTTTTTGAAATTGTTGTCATTATGTGTGATTATATATCATAGGGAGCTTCTCTCCAAAATTTGGATGAGATCTTTGATCATAAGTGTCATTTAAATTAATTTATCATTTGATAAAAATACATGTAGAAAAAAAAAGCACCTGTTCAGTCATTAAGTCCATTAAACCCAGCAAGAAATCTGGTATCATGTAGGCTACATGACTGTTTAACATAAATATTGTTAAACTTGTAAAAATAATATTGACCAATCTAACTGTACCATCTGAACTCTCAGCCATTACAATTTTCACCATTTAATTATTTTTAAAAGGCAAACCTAATGAGACTACAAAATCTGTGGAGGATTTAAAATCATGTTTTTATCACACAATTCTGACTTATCCAAGCAAATTTATAGACATCAAATACCTATATATAAGAAAATAAATTGCTAAACTTGGCATACATAAAATTCCACAATAAGAAGAACTAATCTTGAGTGATACTGTGGAATCATATCGAAACAATTAAGGCTTTGACAGGTATGTTAACTAACCCAACTGCCACTGTTCCCTTATTGCCACGAATTTTTTGAGGAATTAGTTTTTAAAATGTGAAGCCACACTGGAAGGGTAAGCATATAATCTGATTGAAGATAGATAAGTTTACTGAATGTATTTATGAATGAAATAGAAATGGTGGCTCAGATAGTTTAGATGTCATATGTAGAAATACTGCATGAGGGAATGCTATTCATCCAATTTGAAATAAAATCTTAGTCTTATTATGTGCTTATGGAATCTGTCCCGAACACAGTCACTCACTAGAAGTAAGTATGCAAAAGACAGTGCTTTGCTCTCATTCATTTGAAATCAACCCAGCTCAAAGGAAAGAAAATTAGTTAAGCTTATTTGAAGAGAATAAATTCTTGCCTTTTTTTTTAGCTCCATAAAATATACCTAAAGCTGGCTTTCTAGCTGAATCATACTTGATTATCTAAATAATTCCCTAGCAGTAAATACTCTCCATAAGAGGGCTCAAGGTATTGATTAGCTTTTATTTTTTGTTGTTTATTGAATCCTTACTAATTCTCATGTAGATAAAATAGATACTAAAGATACTATAATTTTTTCAAGACAAGAAAATAGAGGGAAAGATGATGCAATGTCCATAAAGACATACAGCATTTCGGTAGCCATTGGAATGGAATCCAGCTTAGGCTTTTTGTTTAAAGAGCTGCCAGTTTCATGCACACTAACACTTCATGCTCTCTTCTGAGTTTCATATTCATTTGAGTCATCATGAAGGCCTAAATAATACCTTTAATTATTCAGAAAAAATACAGAAAAAGGTATTTACTGCTTTCAGAGACATTACAAATCCCAGATTTGCACTATAAAAGCGCTGGCAAAAGCTTCAAAGCCTCACTTTCCAATTAAATCCTGTTCATCCAGCCAAGACTGACTGATCTTTATTTCTTCAGTCTCAAAGTTATGACAATTTAAACATTTTTAATGACATTTTCAAAACACAGAATACTTTTTGATTCAAAAGATTTCCTGCTTAACTCTGCAGAACAAATCAGTTATCACAGCATAATCAATAGTGCCCAAATATTAGCATACGAGATAAGAAAGCCTTCATCAGTGATCAATGCAAAGAAATAGAAGAAAACAATAGAATGGGAAAGACTAGCGATATTTTCAAGAAAATCAGAGATACCAAGGGAACTTATCATGCAAAAATGGGCAAAATAAATGACAGAAATGGTATGGACCTAATAGAAGCAAAAGATATTAAGAAGAGGTAGCAAGAATACACAGAAGAACTCTACAAAAAAGATCATCATGACCTGGATAACCATGATGGTATGATCAGTCACCTAGAGCCAGACATCCTGGAATGCAAAGTCAACTGGGCCTTAGGAAGCATCACTAAGAACAAAGCTAGTGGAGGTGATGACATTCCAGTTGAGCTATTTCAAATCCTAAGAGATGATGCTATGAAAGCGCTGCACTCAATATGCCAGCAAATTTGGAAAACTCAGCTGTGGCCACAGGACTGGAAAAGGTCAGTTTCATTCCAATCCCAAAGAAAGGCAATGCCAAAGAATGTTCAACTACTGCACTACTGCTGCTGCTGCTGCTGCTGCTAAGTCGATTCAGTCATGTTCAACTCTGTGCGACCCCAGAGACAGCAGCCCACCAGGCTCCCCCGTCCCTGAGATTCTCCAGGAAAGAACACTGGAGTGGGTTGCCATTTCCTTCTCCAATGCATGAAAGTGAAAAGTGAAAGTGAAGTCGCTCAGTTGTGTCCGACTTTTAGCGACCCCATGGACTGCAACCAACCAAGCTCCTCCATCCATGGGATTTTCCAGGCAAGACTACTGGAGTGGGTGCCATTGCCTTCTCCAAAACTACTGCACAATCGCACTTATCTCACACACTAGCAAAGTAATGCTCAAAATTCTCCAAGCCAGGCTTCAGCAATACGTGAACCGTGAACTTCCAGATGTTCAAGGTGGATTTAGCAAAGGCAGAGGAACCAGAGATCAAATTGCCATCATCTGCTGAATCATCAAAAAACCAACAGAGTTCCAGAAAAACATCTATTTCTGCTTTATTGATTATGCTAAAGCCTTTGACTGTGTGGATCACAACAAACTGTGGGAAATTCTGAAAGAGGTGGGAATACCAGGCCACCTGACTTACCTGCTGAGAAATCTGTATGCAAGTCAGGAAGCAATGGTTAGAACTGGACATGGAACAACAGACTGGTTCCAAATAGGAAAAAGAGTATGTCAAGACTGTATATTATCACTCTGCTTATTTCACTTATATGCAGAGAACATCATGAGAAGAACTGGACTGGATGAAGCACAAGCTGGAATCAAGATCACCAGGAGAAGTATGAATAACCTCTGAAATGCAGATGCTGCTGCTGCTACTGCTGCTAAGTCGCTTCAGTCGTGTCCAACTCTGTGCGACCCCATAGACGGCAGCCCACCAGGCTCCGCCGTCCCTGGGATTCTCCAGGCAGGAACACTGGAGTGGGTTGCCATTTCCTTCTCCAATGCATGAAAGTAAAAAGTGAAAGTGAAGTCGCTCAGTTGTGTCCAACTCCTAGCAACCCCATGGACTGCAGCCCACCAGGCTCCTCCATCCATGCAATTTTCCAGGCAAGAGTGTTGGAGTGGGGTGCCATTGCCTTCTCCAGAAATGCAGATGACACCACCCTTACGGCAGAAAATGAAGAATAACTAAAGAGCTTCTTGATGAAAGTGAAAGAGGAAAGTGGAAAAGTTGGCTTAAAGCTCAACATTCGGAAAACGAAGATCATGGCATTGGGTCCCATCACTTCATGGAAAATAGATGGGGAAACAGTGGAAACCATGGCTGACTTTATTTTGGGGGCTCCAAAGTCACTGAAGATGGTGACTAAAGCCATGAAATTAAAAGACACTTGCTCCTTGGAAGAAAAGCTATGACTAACCTAGACAGCATATTAAAAAGCAGAGACATTACTTTGCCAAAAAAGGTCTGTCTCATTAAAGCTATGGCTTTCCAGTAGTCATGTATGGATGTGAGCATTGGACTGTGAAGAAAGCTGAGAACAGAATAATTGATGCTTTTGAACTGTGGTGTTGGAGAAGACTCTTGCGAGTCCCTTGGACTGCAAGGAAATCCAACCAATCCATTCTAAAGGAAATCAGTGCTGAACGTTCATTGGAAAGACTGATGCTAAAGCTGAAACTCCAATAGTTTGAGCACCTGATGTGAAGAACTGACTCATCTGAAAAGACTCTGATGCTGGAAAAGATTGAAGGCAGGAAGAGAAGGGGATGACAGAGGATGAGATGGTTGGATGGCGTCACCAACTCAACGGACATGAGTTTGAGCAAACTCCAGGAGTTTGTGATGGACAGAGAGGCCTTGTGTGCTTCAGTCCATGTGGTCGCAAAGTTTCGGACATGACTGAGTGACTGAAATGACCTGTAATATTAGCAAAAGCCTCGCATTTCTTGTATTCTAAAGCTTAACAGAAAAAAAAAAGAAACGCACTGAGCAGCTATATTTTGGCATGCTAACTAAGGTGTAATTTTAAAATGAAAAGCCAACTCCCAAATATTTTATGTTTTTAAAACCGTATTTCTTTTGTGTAGTTTTTACTAGGTCACATTTAAAACTCAGTGTTTACAGCCTGCAGACCATGTTCAACTTCAAAATGATATAATGGTGGCTACAGTTTGACTCAGTGGTGAGCAACCCTTGACAATAACCTCTCTTTAGCTTCAATAAAAAGCATATAAAAGATAAAATACTTGATGAGACATTTTTCTCAGAAATTGGCCACATTATCATAACATGCAGGAGCTATTTCAATGAAGTATAGCCCAACTGGATAGTAACAGTTTTGAAAACCTTTTTTTAAAAGTGAGGGTCTCTAGAGAAGTTATTTTAAGACTGTGTTCCTTGACCACAGGCCCTTGATTATCCACATTAATCTGAGTAGGGCCCATGGCAGTCTAAATTCTCCAAATTTCTGTGTAGGCCCACCAGGTCACAGATTAAGGGTCTGCCCAATAAATTGGAGCATCCATATGCTAATTTTCTTTAGTCATTAGGTTTCAGTTTGAAGCTGGTGAGAAGGGATTTTATAGCATCTCTGCCCTTTGTATAATGAACAGCCATTCAATTCCAATAAGTGCATCAATTCATTATATGAAGGGCACTGTACGAGTGTGTGCAAAATATTATGTGATAACAATGTCAGCTGCTGTTCTAAACCAGCCACTACACAAGAATAGTTTCCTATTGTCATGACTGAATATTGAGCTTTCCTTCCTTATTGCAAAGATCACATGAAATTACCATTGCTGGAGAATTTTGTTAAATGTTTAGACATTTATTTTTGACAATGACAAGTGAAGGATGAGACAGATTATTTAGATTTAAATATTTAGTATGCTGAAAATATTCTGCACTTCACAATATTGTTAAAAATTGTTCACATATTGTTCAGTTCAGTTCAGTCGCTCATTCGTGTCCAACTCTTTGCGACCCCATGAATGGCAGCACGCCAGGCCTCCCTGTCCATCAACAACTCCCAGAGTTCACTCAGACTCATGTCCATTGATTCAGTGATGCCATCCAGCCATCTCATCTTCGTTTTCTGAATGTTGAGCTTTAGGCCAACTTTTTCACTCTCTTCTTTCACTTTCATCAAGAGGCTTTTTAGTTCCTCTTCACTTTCTGCCATAAGGGTGGTGTCATCTGCATGTCTAAGGTTATTGATATTTCTCCGGGCAATCTTGATTCCAGCTTGTGTTTCTTCCAGTCCAGCATTTCTCATGATGTACTCTGCATATAAGTTAAATAAGCAGGGTGACAAGCAGAAGATATTAAGAAGAGGTGGCAAGAATACACAGAACTGTACAAAAAAGATCTTCATGACCTGGATAATCATGATGATGTGATCACTAATCTAGAGCCAGACATCTTGGAATGTGAAGTCAAGTGGGCCTTAGAAAGCATCACCACGAGAAAACTAGTGGAGGTGATGGAATTCCCGTTGAGTTGTTTCAAATCCTGAAAGATGATGCTGTGAAAGTGCTGCACTCAATATGCCAGCTAATTTGGAAAACTCAGCAGTGGCCACAGGACTGGAAAAGGTCAGTTTTCATGCCAATCCCAAAGAAGGGCAATGCCAAAGAATGCTCAAACTATTGCACAATTGCACTCATCTCACACGCTAGTAAAGTAATGCTCAAAATTCTGTAAGCCAGGCTTCAGCAATAGGTGAACCGTGAACTCCCTGATGTTCAAGCTGGTTTTAGAAAAGGCAGAGGAACCAGAGATCAAATTGCCAACATCCACTGGATCATGGAAAAAGCAAGAGAGTTCCAGAAAAGACATCTATTTCTGCTTTATTGACTATGCCAAGGCCTTTGACTGTGTGGATCACAATAAACTGTGGAAAATTCTAAAAGAGATGGGAATACCAGACCACCTAACCTGCCTCTTGAGAAACCTGTATGCAGGTCAGGAAACAACAGTTAGAACTGGACCTGGAACAACAGACTGGTTCCAAATAGGAAAAGGAGTACGTCAAGGCTGTATATTGTCACCCTGCTTATTTAACTTCTATGCAGAGTACATCATGA
>SJYF01000973.1:2126418-2139333 GCA_006410515.1 Procapra przewalskii
AGGAAATAGTTGTCAATGGTATCAAGATGGAATCATCTTGACCTGGTTACACCCAAACGCCTGTGGGCTCCAGTGCTGGAGGCTCGTGCCAACCAACCAAGAATGCAGGAGTGCTGCAACATTGCCCCAGCCATCAGCAGGCTGCCTGAAGTCCTACTAAGCCCCTAAACCCACCCCAAAACACACCACCTCACCCAGCCCTGCTCATCAGAGGGCAAGACTCAGCTTCACTCAGAGTGCAGGCACCAGTCCCTCCCAGGAGGCCGTATACACAGGCCTGTGGACTAAATTCACCCAACCGGGGGCAGACACCGGAAGCAGGAGGAGCTACAACCCTGTGATGTGTGGGGGGAAGGCCAAAAGCAGTGAGTGAGACACAGTGAGATGACAGAGATAATTTGCAGACAAAGGAGCAAGGCAACAATCCGCAAGACCAAATAAAGGAAGAGGAAATAGGCAATCTACCTTAAAAAGAATCCAGAGTAAGGATGATATAGATGATTGAAGGCCTTGGAAATAGAATGGAGGCCCAGATGGAGAAGAAACAAGAAATGTTTAATAAGCATCTAGAAGAAATACAGAAAAAACAAATTGTAATAAATAATACAGTAGTTGAAACAAAATACACTAGAAGGAATCACTAGCAGAGTAACTGAGGCAGAGAATGGTGGAAGATTCTGGAAGAGAGAATGGTGGAAATAACTGCCATGAAGCAGAATAAGAATGGAAAGAAATGAAGACAGTCCCAGAGACCAATGGGATAGCATTAAGTGCACCAGCATTTGAGTTATAGGGCTCCCAGAAGAAGAAAAAAAAGAGATAGGGTCTGAGAAAAATATTTGAAAATCTTGTGGTTAAAAACTTCTTTCACAAGGAAAGGAGCTAGCCAATCAAGTTCAGGAAGCACAGAGAATTCCATCGAGAATAATTTTGACAACAAATATGGATCAAACTGAAAAAAATTAAATATGATGAAAAAATATTAAAAGCAGCCATGGAAAAGTAAAGATACTATACAAGGAAATCAGACTGAAAAGTGAGGAAATAGAAAACGATACACCATGCAAATGGAAATCAAAAGAAAGCTGGAGTAGCAACACTCATATCAGATAAAATAGACTCTAATATAAAGAATATTACAAGAGTCAAGGAAAAGTGAAAATGAAGTTGCTCAGTCGTGTCTGACTCTTTGCGACCCCATGGACTGTAGCCTACCAAGCTCCTCGCTCCATGGGATTCTCCAGGCAAGAGTACTGGAGTGGGTTGCCATTTTCCTTCTCCAGGGGATCTTCCTGACCCAGGGATTAAACCCGGGTCTCCTATATCCCAGGCAGATGCTCTAACCTCTGAGCCACCAGGGAAGCAGTCAAGGAAAGATACTGTATATTGATGATGAAATTTATCCAAAATGATAACATTTGTAAATATTCATAAACCCAACATAGGAGCTCCTCATGCTGAAGCTGAAACTCCAATGCTTCGGCCACCTGATGTGAAGAACTGACTCATTGGAAAAGACTCTAATGTTGGGAAAAATTGAAAGCAAGAGGAGAAGGGGATGACAGAGGATGAGATAGTTGGATGGCATCACCGACTCAATGGACATGAGCTTGAGCAAGCTCCAGGAGTTAGTGATGGACAGGGAGGCCTGGCGTACTGCAGTCCATGGGGTCACAAAGAGTTGGACATGACTGAGTGCTGAACTGAGAGCTCCTCAATACAAAGGCAATCATTAACAGTTATAAAAGGGAGCATCAGCAGTAACAATAATAGGAAGGGACTTCAACACTCTAGTTATACCAATAGATAGGTCATCCAGAGAGAAAATTAATTAGGAAACACAAGCCTTTAATGACACATTGCACCAGACAGACCTAATTGAAATTTATGGGGCATACCATCAGAAAGCTACAGAATACTTTCTTCTCAAGTGCACATGGAATATTCTCCAGGATAGATTACATCTTGGGTCAAAAATGAAAGCTTTGATAAATTTGAGAAAATTGAATTCTTATCAAGCATCTTTTCCAATCACACTGCTATGAGATTAAATGTCAATTACAAAGCAAAAAAAATTTTTTTCAATAATACAAAAACATGGAGGCTAAACAATATGCTATTATATAACCAATGGATCAATGAAGAAATCAAAATGGAGACAAAAAAAACCCTAAAAACAAATAACAATGAAAACATGATGATCCAAAACCTATGGGATGCAGCAAATGGAGTTCTAAGAGGGAAGTTTATAGCAATACAATCTTACTTCAAGAAACAAACAAAAATCTCAAATAAGTAACCTAACCTTCAATGTAAAGCAACTAGAGGAAGAACAAACAAAACCCAAAGTCAGTAAGAGGAGAGAAATCATAAAGATCAAAGCAGAAATAAATGAAATAGAAATGAAGAAAACAATAGTAAAGATCAATGAAACTGAAAGCTGGTTCTTTAAGAAAATAAGCAAAATTGATAAACCTTTAGCTAGACTCATCAAGAAAAAGGAGAGGACTCGAATCAATAAAATCAGAAATGAAAAAGGAATCCAAAGATTCCTTTGGATTCAGAAATACAAAGGATCGTAAGAGACTACTGCAGACAATTATATGCCAATTAAATGAACAACCTAGAAGAAATGAAGAAATTGTCAGAAGGGTACAACCTACCAAGATGGACCAGGAATAAACAGAAAATCAACCACAAGTACTGAAATTGAAACAGTGATTTTAAATGATTTTAAAATGTCCAACAAAAAAAATCCAGGATCAGATGTATTCACAGAGACATTCTATCCAGCATTTAGAAAAGGGCTAACACATATCCTTCTCAAACTCTTCCAAAAAATTGTAGATGGAGGAAGACTTCCAAGTTCATTCCATGAAGCCATCAACACCTGAAACCACACAAGGATATCACCAAAAAACAAAACAAAACAAAACAAAACATTATTACAGGCCAGTATCACTGATGACCATATGCCATGATCAAGGGGGATTTATCACAGGGATGCAAGGATTCTTCAACATATGCACGTCAATCAATGTGATGTGGTAAGTCACTTTAGTTATATCTGACTCTTTGCAATCCCATGGACTGTAGCCTGCCAGGCTCCTCTGTCCATGGGATTCTCCAGGCAAGACTACTAGAGTGGGTTGACATTTCCTAACATGATACACCATATTTACAAGCTTAAGAATGAAAACTATATGACTACATCAGTAGATTCAGAGAAAGCATTTGACAAATTTCAACACTGATTTATGATGAAAGCTCTCCAGGAAATGAGGATAGAGGGAACCTATCTCCACTTAATGAAGGTCATCTATGACAACCCACCGGGAACATCTTTCTCAACTGCGGAAACTGAAAAATTGAAAGCCTTTCCTCTAAGACCAGCAATAAGACAAGGATTTCCACTCTCCCTACTATTATTCAACATAGTTTTGAAAGTCCTAGCCATGTCAATTATAGAAGAAAAATATAAAAGGAATCCGAATTGGAAAAGAGGTAAAACTGTTACTGTTTCCAGATAACATGATACTAGACCTAGAAAATCCTAAAGATGCCAGCAGAAAACTCCGCGAGCTGATCAATGAGCTGGGTAAAGTTACAGTACACTCAATTAACACAGAGAAATAGACCATTCCTGTGCACTGACAATGAGAGGTCAGAGAAAGACAATAGAAAACAGTCCCATTTACTAGTGCCTCAAAAAGAATTTTAAAATATCTAGGGGCATACCTTCTTAAGGACACAAAAGACCTATACTCAGAAAACACATAAGATGATGATGAAACAAATCAAAGATAACACAAACATAAGGAGAGATATACCATGTTCTTGGTGGGACCGTGTTTGCTCTGCATCTATTAATGTGATCATATAGTTTTGATTGATTTCCATATATTGAAGAACCCCTGCATCCTTGTGATAAGTCCTACTTGATCGTGATGTTTGATATTTTTAATGCGTTGTTAGATTTGGTTGATATTTTGTTGAGGATTTTTGCATATATACATGCATATAAATATATATATATATACATATATATATATAGCTGATTCAGTTTGCTGTACAGCAGAAACTAACACAACATTGTAAAACAACTGTATTCCAACAAAAAATGAAGACTAAAACGAGCTAAGCAAATATCTGCAATGTAAGGCATCACCCTTCCTCGCTCTCTCCCAGTTCTCCACACTTTCTGCTTCCACCTCTGCTTCATCTCCTCTTTTTCCCTTTCTGCTTATTCTTCAGATTCCTCATTTGTAAACTTTATATGTGCTCTCCCAAAGGAGCTTAAGTCTTCTTGTCTAGTCCTCAGCTACTCCCTTTGCTTCAAACCAGATTTTACCATTAGAAGGAATGATGGTATATGTGAGATGTTTACTGAGTGCCAGAAATCACATCAATTGCTAACACTCCAACCTGTATCCTAGCTTCAAAATTGAGAAGAAAAAAAAATTCTGCCACTATTTTAATGGCCTATGGAAAAATTAGGGTGAACCCAAAATACCCTTATTTTTCACCACTATCCTAGGATAAGACTAATTTTTGTTCAAGACCAAGCAGTTTATCCTCACGAAGGAAACCGAGTATTCCAGAAGACAGGAGACACTGACACTTTACAGCCCTAATAAATTCCCAGGGCAGTGGCGACCACAGTCTAATGACACTCGCAGTTGGTAAGACACGCATATGCACACACACATATGTGCACACACACACGCATTTACACACATGAAGAGCTACCCGTCAGGTTTTGAGTGCCTTGCTCTGAATTATGGCCAACAAGCATCACCGTATATTTGAAAAGCATTTCTAACAGGAAACAAGAGGCATGCCAGAGAGAATCAGAACTCCATAGAAATGGAGGAAATGTAGAGAGTATAAACGTAAACTGACTAAAGCAACAAAGACTCTGGAAACGCCTCATTACTGTCCCTCTTCAGCTCAGCTCAGCCGCTCAGGCGCGCCCGACTCTTGGCGACCCCATGAATCGCAGCGCGCCAGGCCTCCCTGCCCATCACCATCTCTCTCGGAGTTCACTCAGACTCACGTCCATCAAGTCGGTGATGCCATCCAGCCATCTCATCCTCGGTTGTCCACTCCCCCCAGTCCCTCCCAGCATCAGAGTCTTTTCCAGTGAGTCAACTCTTCGCATGACGTGGCCAAAGTACTGGAGTTTCAGCTTCAGCATCATTCCTTCCAAAGAAATCCCAGGGCTGATCTCCTTCAGAATGGACTGGTTGGAACTCCTTGCAGTCCAAGGGACTCTCAAGAGTCTTCTCCAACACCACAGTTCAAAAGCATCAATTCGTTAGTGCTCAGCTTTCTTCACAGTCCATCTCTCACATCCATACATGACCACTGGGAAAACCATAGCCTTGACTAAATGGACCTTTGTTGGCAAAGTAATGTCTCTGCTTTTGAATATGCTATCTAGGTTGGTCATAACCCTCCTTCCAAGGAGTAAATGTCTTTTAATTTCACGGCTGCAATCACTATCTGCAGTGATTTTGGAGCCCAGAAAAATAAAGTCTGACACTGTTTCCACTGTTTCCCCATCTATTTCCCATGAAGTGATGGGACCCGATGCCATGATCTTTGTTTTCTGAATGTTGAGCTGTAGGCCAACTTTTTCACTCTCCTCTTTCACTTTCATCAAGAAGCTTTTTAGCTCCTCTTCACTTTCTGCCATAAGGGTGGTGTCATCTGCCTATCTGAGGTTATTGATATTTTTCCTGGCAATCTTGATTCCAGCTTGTGTTTCTTCCAGCCCAGTGTTTCTCATGATGTACTCTGCATATAAGTTAAATAAGCAGGGTGACAATATACAGCCTTGACGTACTCCTTTTCCTATTTGGAACCAGTCTGTTGTTCCATTTGCCTCATTAGGTAGGTTTATTCCTAAGTATTTTATTATTTTTTGATGCAGTGGTAAAGGAGATTGTTTCCTTAATATCTCTTTCTGCTTCTTCCTTATTAGTGTATAGGAATGTGGAGATTTCTGTGTATTAACTTTGTGTCCTGCAACTTTACTGAACTCACTAACGAGCTCTGGGAGTTTTCTGGCACCATTTTCATGACCGTCTATGTATGGTGTCATGTCTTCTGCAAAGAGCGACAGTTTTACTTTGGTTTCCAATTTTGATTCTTTTTATTTCTTTTATTTCTCTGATTGCTGCAGCTAGGACTTCGAAAACTATGTTGAATAAAAATGGGCATCCTTGTTTTACTCCTGATCTTAGAGAAAATGCTTTCAACATTTCACCATTGAGAATGAGGTTAGCTGTAAGTTTCTCATAAAAGAAAGAAAGTGAAATCACTCACTCATGTCTGACTCTTTGCAACCCCATGGGCTGTAGCCTGCCATGTTCCTCCACCCATGGGATTTTCCAGGCAAGAACTGAAGTGGGTTTCCGTTTCCTTCTCCAGGGGATCTTCCCAACCCAGGGATCAAACCTGGGTCTCCCACATTGCAGGCAGACTCTTTACCATCTGAGCCATCAGGGAATCATAGATGATCTTTATTATGTTGAGATAAGTTTCCTCTATGCCCAATTTCAGAAGCGTTTTTATTATCATTAAAAGGTGTTGAAATTTTTTCAAATGCTTTCTCTGCATTTATTGAGATGATCATATGGTTTTTATTCTTTAGTATGTTAATGTGGTATACCATGCTGATTGATTTGCAGATATTGAAGGACACTGCATCCCTAGTATAAATCCCACTTGATCATGGTGTATGATCCCTTTAATGTGTTGTTAGAGTAGGTTTGCTTGTGTTTTGTTGAGAATTTTTGTGGTGTGTTCATTAGTGATATTGGCCTATAATATCCTTTCTTTTTTTGCAGTATCTTTGTTTGATTTTGTTATCAGCATAATGCTGGCCTCGTAAAATGAACTTAGGAGAGTTCCTCAACAATTTTTTCAAAGACTTTCAAAAGGATAGGTGTTAACTCTTCTTTAAATGTTTGACAGAATTTGTGAAGTTGTCTGCTTCTCGACTTTCGTTTGTTAGAAGGTTTTTAATGACTGTTTCAATTTCAGTACTTCTCTTTCCCCCGGTATGAATGATTATTAACTAGCAAAGTATGGTTAACTACGTAAGGATGAAAGAGACTGAAAGCAACATGAAAGGAGAAAACGTAGGGAATGATCAATATCTCTGTGGCTGAAGGAGAGTATCTAAGGAAGGAGCATCCCAGAAGACCTTCTTTCTCCTAGGCTAAGATGCACATCTTATTTGGAGAGAGGTGTCCTCAGCCCTCTGATGTCACAGAGGTCTGCTGAAGTATTGATGGACTGCAGATAAGGGGTAGGCACCCTCTTTCTGAGGTGCCAGTGAGCTGCAGTGGGTGTCCTGTGTGGTGTGAATAGCTGTGCCAGAAAAGCAAGGAAGAAGAACTGTGGGAATATGGAAAAAGAAGCCCCTTACTCGTCAAAGCCTTTCCGTTTTCCTCCATAAAGCCTCTATGGACAAACGCTACCATGGCGCACATATGCTCAGTCGCTCAGCGGTGGTACCAGCTGTCAAAGGAAAAGTGTCTACAAGCTCCATTGTCACAAAGCAAGAACAAAAAGGAGGCAGATCAGAGCTAAGAGGCAAAAAACTGATTCTTATTGGCAAAAAAGTTCTAACCCGACATGGTCCAACTTAACTTGTAATGCTCTGTATGTTCTAATATTAATCTTCAGGCCTTTAAAATTCTAATACAGACATTTTATTTCCCTAAAAAGAACAATAAAAATAAATATTGTAGTGAAAAGCTCCACATAAATCTAATATTCAATTGAAAAAAAAAAATCTACTGGGTGCTACAAATACCCTGTGTCAAGAGGAAGAGGATATATATGTAGCTGTGACTGATTCTGCCCCCAGTGTGGGAGGCCCGGGTTCGATCCCTGGGTTGGGAAGATCCCCTGGAGAAGGAAATGGCAACCCACTCCAGTATTCTTGCCTGGAGAATCCCATGGACGGAGGAGCCTCGTAGGCTACAGTCCACGGGGTCACAAAGAGTCGGACACAACTGAGCGACTTCACTTTCACTTTCATGACTGATTCACATTGTTGCACCGCAGAGACCAAGACAACATCATAAACCAATTTTCCTCCAATTAAAAAAGAAAAAAAAATGCCTTGTGTTTTCAAAGCTCACAATCTTGTGAGACAGAGACATGTATTATTAATTACAATGTAATATGTTCAGACTGAATTATGCTTAAGGGGCTGTAAGAATATAGTCCACCCATTTGTGAATAAATTCACCTAAAGACAAAAAGATGCATAATGTGCTACAGGATTTTGACAAGGGTCATCCTGGAATATTTTACTCTGAAAGCTTCAGTGTCAAGAAAATCAGACAAATTAAGTTCCAAGATGGAAGACAGGAATGATAAATGGAATCGAGAGATTGGTTTGTGAAAGTCTAAGACAAATCTATATATTAGATTAGCTCTGTGACAAGAAAAGAAGAGAACTAACAAGCGTGAGTCAGATGTAAATACAAAAAATTGTCATCAAAGAATAGTACAGTAAGTGGAATTTAGCCTAAGTCTACAAACTTTTTAATTGGGGAAGAGATGGGGTTTGAGTTAGGCCCTAAGTATGGATACATATTCAACAAAAAGAAGACACGTGTGTTGACCCATGGAGAGCTTGAACAGAATCCCATTACAGGAAACTCCTGTTTAGCTGCCAGCTGGGCAAATGCAGAAGATTGTGGACAGATACAGGAATACCTGTGTGTGAGAGCAAGGAGCTACTTTCTTCCACCCAGAGAGTAGGCCCTGGGAAAGTCTGAGTGAATGAAAGAGTAATTAAAGGAATTGTTAAAGAATGTCAGAAGAAGGAGCTGCATGTGGGAAGCGCTGAAAGTCTGAGTCTGGCTGTTACCTGGAGACCCTGGGGAGTCGTTGGAGGGTTTGCTGCTGTTCTCTTTTGTTTATTTTTTATAGTCTGTGAAAAAAAGAATTGTATAAACACAATTTTGGAGCTCCATCTGTGAATATCCTTCCTATGGGCACACAGAATAGAGAAGGATAAGAATCATATGCCATTTAAGATGACGCTTCCAAAATCAGAATTCTGCTGTTAACCCGGCAAGAGAGAGGAAGGTATTTTCCTTCTTTCCCTCCTCTTTCTGGTTCCTAGAGTTTACTCTTCACACAGTCCTTCAATAAGTAATCATCCTTTAAATGTGTGAGACCGTAAGTGTGACTCACAACTAAGAGACCAGAACTCTTACATGAGCTGAGTGGGTTGTTTTAATCTTTGTTTGTTTTTTTTTAATTTTTATTATTATTGTTATTTCCCTACATTACAATACTGTATTTGTTTGAACTGCCTAGCCACTTCACCTTTCTAAGCTTCAGGTCCTGATCCACAGTTAGCCAGAAATTCTATGAATGTGCCATAATCCCTGGGTCCTTGCCAGCCTCCTTCCCCATTCCAAAATCCCTGGGAGTCAATCTGAGTGTTTTGCCAAGGCACTGTAGACTTAATAGCTTATTCCATTGTTTTTGCATTTTGAATCTGTGTGTTTATGTGTATCTACCACACACACACACACACACACAGACACACTCACACTCCAAAGTAAATATACACATTTATTTGTACTCCTTAATGAAAATAGATTTTTGTCCACATATTATCTTAGCAAAATTTATAAGTCTGTTCAACTGTATATACTATGACAGTCAGAAACCCACATCAGATTTTGTAAGTTAGAAGTAGAATCCTGTTTGTATCTCTGAGGAGATTCTTGATTTACTGGGAACCTCAACCCTAGGGAAATTTACTCTGGAGATTCAGCTGTCCAGTATTATAACTTTTGCATTCACAGCTTCTGCAGGTATCTGTAGAGCAGCTGTGATAAAGAGGGAATAACATCATAAACTGTTGTTTCCATACTTGTTCCACATTTTCTACCACTAAATCTTGCCATCTAGAAGGACTACCTTTTAACAGTCACTTGTCAAATATCTATATCCTTTCTCAAGGACTAATTAAAACATCATCTCTCTTATGAAACCTTGTCTGAGTCCTTGTCCCAACCACATCTTATTTCTCCTGCCTATAAGCCCTCAGAGCAGTTTTAATTTTTAGTTTAACATTTGTCAAATTTGACTTTGAATTATGATCATCTGTGTATTTGCCTATCCCTTAAATTTTGATACTCCTTGAAGTTAGAAGCCATGCTCTGCTGATATGGTATCATTATTCACAATTCCCAATATCATATTTAAGACAAATTTCAGTAATTTGGTTTAATTTACGGATCCAGATATAGTCATGGAGAAGGCTTCAGTCATTATTTGTAGGATGTCTGCTAATAAACAATTAAAATGCTCCCTTCTTGTGCTAAGAAATTTATTAATATTCTTAAGATTACACTTTGATGATATTCTATGATAAAAAATAAAAAGTACTTCTGTGTATTAGTTTACTCATATGAAACTGGTTTTATGAATTCAAAAGGGGTATATAAAATGGACCACATATATTGCAAAACCCAGTGAATTGTGATTTCTTCTTCTCTAAAAGAAACAGTTTCAGTGAAATTCCAGGTTACTAGAATTCCAAGTTACTAGATCTCATTTAATCTCCAATAATGAAAGAAAGAGTGTGAGTGTGAAACTCTGAACAATCATTTTGCCAATTCCTATTTCCCTTTAAATTTCTAAGGGATGTGAGCAAATAGAATAAAGATACATTGAAAAGTAGAATAAATGTAAATGTGTACCATATTGTAAATTTCAAATATAAACTGTGTTAAATTCAAAGCTATTGTTTCACTTTTCAAGAAAGTCAAGTGCTTGCCCTTTGCCACTGACCATACTCACAAATGACAAAAATATTTTCAATTACTGGTTAATTTCCTCCTGGACAGTCCCCTAAACATCTCTTTTATTCTCATTTTTATTTCAATGGCCTAAGAACCAGATTGTCACACAAAACTGCCACAATGAAACTTGCAAAAGTTCCTCTTCTAAAAGCCAAAATATGTGAAACAGATTGCCAGTCCAGGTTCGATGCATGAGACAGGGTGCTCAGGGCTGGTGCACTGGGATGACCCTGAGGGATGAGATGGAGGGAGGTGGGATGGGGTTCAGGCTGGGGAACAGAGGTACACCCGTGGCTGATTCGTGTGAATGTACAGCAAAAACCACTGCAGTATTGTAAAGTAATTTGCCTCCAATTAAAATAAATAAATTAATTTACAAAAAAAAAGGCAAAATAGATTAGCTCATGAGCATAACAGCATCCCTCTTGGCTTGTATCAGGGAAAGAGGATCTTTTCTAATGTAAAAGATAAGTTTTTCCTGGCACCACAATTCTAGGATACATAAGATACTTACAGTGCTGGATATGACTCCTGGAAATGTCACTTTTTGACAGCTAATTTCAAATAGAAGTTCACACAAAAATAAAAAAAAGGGATTTTTATGAGGGAGAATATATGAGAGAAACAAAAAGACAAAAAAGAATTGAGAGCAGGAGGAATACTGAAGAAAGCACTTGGCAGGCACAGATCAGACTTGCTCTGAGCTAATCTCTTTTCATCTGTTTGAAACTTTTCCTCTTCCTTGGAAACCTAGCTTGATTTTATAGCTTAAGCCCTGAGCCAACTACAGCCATGGTAGTTTTGCAAAAAGTCCAAACCATTAAGGCAAAAGCAGCCTTGTCAAGATTACACAGAACTGTTTGTACATTTTATTTCATTTTTAACTTGACAGGTGAAATTGAGTTTATGATGGCAGAAAGTGCAACTTGGAGATCAAACAATTTAAGGTGCTTAGCTATAACTTGTCCTTGCAAATATGCCTCACCAGTCAGAACTGAACAAAAATAAGCAGATTGGACAAGATAATTTAAGCATCAAATGAGAAAAATAAAAATGAACATTTTTCTCTCATGCACTCTTCAATTTCCTGAAGGCTGGTAAATTATTGAGGTATTTCTTAAAGGTATTAGAATTATGAGTAGAATCATCACTCTCATCCACATTAGTAACATGTCATATTTTCATCTTACTCTATTCTAATAATATTTTTTAAAAATTTCAGAATAAAAGATGGAACAATTTAGCTACCCATTCTCTCTATTCAGTCATATCAGAAAATATTGAGAATTTTCACTGTGTGAAAACTATTGTCCCATCAAACAATAGCTATTAAATGCATCTAAAATGTCTATCACCATGTATGATACCTAAGTTAATATCTACTTTATCTATTCAAGTAAATAACTTCTCAACATTATGTAATTATCATTAGCATGACTGGTATTATTTAATTTCAAAGATAGTTCCCAGGTCCTTAAGAAAGACAAGGCATGAGACTGGCAGGAGATTTACACATGTGAGTGGCAGAGAATTTACAGCTACAATTTACAGAGAGTTCTAAAGTAAATACTCGAATAAAAGAGAGGTCAGAGGCCCGTGTTCAGGAAGAACTCTGCCCATACTTTAGTCAAGATGGGCAAGATATCAAGAACCATCTTAATCACGACTTCAGTTCAGGTCAGTCACTCACTCATGTCCGACTCCTTGTGACCCCATGAACTGCAGCACACCAGGCCTCCCTGTCCATCACCAACTCCCAGAGTTCACCCAAATCCATGTCCATTGAGTCGGTGATGCCATCCAACCATCTCATCCTCTGTCGTCCCCTTCTCCTCCTGCCCTCAATCTTTCCCAGCATCAGGGTCTTTTCAGATGAGTCAGCTCTTCGCATCAGGTGGCCAAAGTATTGGAGTTTCAGCTTCAGCATCAGTCCTTCCAATGGACATCCAGGACTCATCTCCTTTAGGATCGACTGGTTGGATCTCCTTGCAGTCCAAGGGACTCTCAAGAGTCTTCTCCAACACCACAGTTCAAAAGCATCAATTCTTCGGCACTCAGCTTTCTT
>SJYF01000973.1:2153616-2167448 GCA_006410515.1 Procapra przewalskii
AGACACAAGCTGTATCTATTTTTTATCAAATAAATCAATATTAAAATTGCTTACCACTTTTCAGCTTTTGTTTGATAATTAAATGACACATCTCAGATATTATTAAAGCAAACAAAATTCCAAACAGAAAATGGTCACATGAAAAGTGGAAATGTTCATTAAATAAAATAGATTCTCAAACTTCCTCAATCTGCTGTTTTTTTTAAAATCTGACATTTACTTTATTTATTGCTTGAGAACAGGCCTTTCAAAGTTTTTGTTTTAAAACAGGCCTTAGAGAAAGGAGAATTATGTGTTTGACTTTAAATCATTATTTGTTTGCCCTGTAAACATAATGGGAAAAACAGTATTCTAATAGCATTAGGGGAAACGAAAGGCCATTAAAGGAAAGGAAAGGGGATACAATTCTGAGAGTGGAAGAACGAAAAATCAAGAAGAAGGAAAGAATTTTAAGTTCTCAAGTGGCCCTGGAGATTTGCATTTCACTGAAGTCAAGCAGGTGGAAATTCCTGTTGGGCTGCTTTCTCTGATTTGCCTAGACAGGATTCCGATGAGAAAGCCGGGGCTCGGGTCTCCTTCACAGGCTGCCCTTCACCTGCTTCCTTCTGTATTTAGCAGATCTCCTGCATCTTGAGGTCCTAGAGAACGGCCCGCTTCCCCTCCTTATCTTGTTATTAGGACGTTTCCATGCTTGAAAACAACTCCCCATCTTCCTTCTTTTGGTTTCTGGTAAGCTAAACATTGCCCCGTGAAAAGTAACAAACTTCCAGCTCCATTGAAACTTAAAATCAAGCTCTCATGAAATGCCCTTTTAGCTTTGTTTGTGTGTTACAACATCACTTTGATCAAGTTCTAATGCTGCATATCTTCCCAACAGAGAGAGAGAATGAATTGACAACACCTTACCTGATTCTGTAACGGGAAAGGAGTCATCTTTCTTTGAAGTAACACATTCAAATATTCAGAAAACAAGGACCTCTCCCTATAAGAACTTACAACAAAGAACACAACATATACTGCTTTACTAAAATGTACATCCTATGCTAAAAATATGTCACAAATATAGTGAACAAATGCAGCTCTGTTTTTTCAGCATGAGATCATACCTGGCCAACACCGGAAGTTTTGTAATCCTTGTCTGGGGGAAAACAACAGAAATATTGATGAACAGCGCAGTTCTGTATAAAATATTATTGAATTGCACTATCATTAAAGCAGTAGTGACTATGATGTCTTCTCTTGACCTGATATCCAGTATAGCACTCTTACACCATTTTACATTTTAGTTGTGCTTTAGAGATTTTCTTAACTCAGCGTGTGTAGATTAGTTTATTTCATGAACCTGCTAAATGGCATTTTGACGTCCTGGGGAAATGATTCCTCCAAAAGAGCTTCCCTTTCTTGTCTCAAGCAGCAACTTCCACCCTGGAAGAGATGGGTCAATTGTCACATTTCTGTTCTTTCAGTAACTTTGCTGGTGGTAGCTCATGAAAAGCACCTTTTGTATTTTGGTTCACTGATTTAGGTTGCTCGTGAATTCAATGTATAAATAAATAATGTAGGTCGTGTTTTTTAATTGAAATTAGGGGCAGGCTTAGTTGACCCTTCTGATTTGCGGGCCCCTGGTGGTATGAATATGGTCCATAGTGCCTTTCGGCCTCATCAGCCTCTACCCTTTGAAGTCAGCTATAATGTGTGGGCATCCGTGACCTGTTCTTTGCTGGCAGCTCCTCAGCTCTAATGGACTTGGCTTATGCGCAGAGGATGACCCCTCTCTTAAACTCTGTCTCCTTTCATTTCTTTTCCTTTCCAGACATCTCTTAGTATTTCCTAGCATGTTCCCAAATCATTGTTTTTGAATCCATTAGCTCTCTAATATAAAAGACATTCTTAGTCCCAAGGTCTGCTTCAAATGTGGTTTGTGTGCATCCAACTTTTCTTCCCCCTAGTGCCACAGAATTCAGTGTTTCTGAATGAATACTTGGAAAGCAGCCTATCTTGATCATTATCTTTCATATACTATTTTCCAAAAAGAGATTATCACGTTTCCATCTGTATATACAAATGAGATGTAATTTTATAAAATAACCACTTATAGAAGGTTTTAAATATTTTAAAATTTAAAGCTGTTTTCATTTTCTCATTTCTGTCTTTCACATTAGATTTTCTATTGACTGTTTTAAAGCAATTAAGAGAATCCATATAATAGTGTCATAATAACATATATAATAACCATCATTCTAAGTCAATAATGCTATTTTATTTATAGTAGACAATGCAATAATACCTCTGGCTCAGTGGCAAATAGTTTTAAAAATAAATGAGTATATATACATACACACATATATATATATAATTTTTCCCTCTGGTCCTTTTATGCTGCTCAAATGTGCTTAGTCGCACAAAAATTTGTTGTGTGTATGCAGTATAATATGAGGCTTTGAATATATTAATTACATATTTATATAAATATGTAAATACTCTTATACTTTATCCCTTTCATTGTCTAATGCAAATACATTGGTTATAGTGAATATCATTTTTCACTTTTAAGCAGAGGCTTCAGTGTTTTATCGGTATTCTTTGTTAGAGAAATTTTTAATAACTAACTACAAACATCTCTAGTCTCAATTTCCACCTCTACCAAATGGTCAGAAAAATAAAATATCATCCTGATAAGCATTTTCTATCAGTTCTTTAGTCAAGAAAGCTTTGTGCTCATGCTACCAGCCTTTCATAAAGTTCAGCTCCCTTTTTTCTATAGTCAGGAAGACTTTCATTACTTAGTCCTTAGTGAGAGGGAAGGAACCATGTTGCTTTTTCTCTCACAGCTGTCCTCTTTAAACTAGTCACGCTTCTAGGTTTTCCCCCTTCTGAGCTGTTTTCTGATTATTTAATTTTCTTTGCTCTGTCCCTGATTCCACATGATCTTTTCCTCCTTTCAAACTAATGTCTTACTAAGTATCTGGCGTGGAAAAGGAAGAGTTCTGTTCCTAAGAAGGATAAGTCTGTTAAATCAAGCAAAGAGATACACTTGGGAATGAAGGTCAGCCTAACTCCAACATATTGCAGAGTTCTTTGTTCTTTCATGCCTTAATAAAAGTGAGTTCATATGAAGAGTCAGATTTTAATGTTCAGAAAGCATAGACTACATTAGCATCCTATGCCTTTAGGGAAAATGAGTCTTCCTGATGACAGTGTTAAACGCGTGCTGGCGCCGCTCGCAAGGCCCGCTCTCAGCCGCCTTTCTCTCTGTTTCCAAGGTTGTTCGACTTCCACGGCCGCGTGCCCCCGCCGCCGCGCGCCGTCATCCCGCTCAAGCGGCCCCGCGCCGCCGCGGCCACCACCCGCCGCGGCAAAGGCGTTTTCTCCATGAAAGGCGGCTCCAGGTCGGCGGTCAGCGGCTCTTCTTCTTCGGGCTCGAAATGTAAGTAACCTCCGCCTCCCCGTAAAGAAGGGCGCGGGCGTGTACCATCGCGTGAATGTCTGGACTCAGAAAATTCATCAGGAATCGTGGCAGGGTTGCTGTGGACGATGTATGAGCGAAATTTCAAATGGATAAGAAACGGGCTCTGCTCTCCATACACCACACTGGAGTAACGTGGTGGAGACAGACACCCACACGGTTGACACAAACTGGGAGCCCCTTATTAGAGCGAAGAATGTGCTCCTGGCCCACCTACTTTGGGGCACATCCACGTCTTGAAATACAGTATGCTGCTTCCGGTGAAGAACCAAATTTCACTTCCAAAAAGAGCCATCAAGCATCTTTGCAGAGAAGCAGTATGCAAAATCAGTGCCTGTTCTGAATATTTGAGCCCTGGGATAACTAAGCGGGGAAACTCTATAGAAAGGCTAAAAGGGTAACTTTCCATACTCTTCTAAATCAGGAGAATGGTGTCTGAAGACATATGTAATGTCATAAAAAGTAATATTGATATAACCTCACATGAATTAATAAAAAGTAGAGCTACAAACTGCCCAACGAAACACATTGTTAAGTTTTTATATGGACAGATCCAGAAAAATATAATTTGTTATGAGAGTATTATTCCTAAGGTAGAGATAGCAGTTTTCCTTGCATTTCTTGAGGTTACAGTCTACAGAGAAGAGACAGACAATAGCAAGCAAGGTAAAATCTGAGGATTTAACACGGTAGGGCATCACCGTGTCAAAGAATAGAATAGAATCAAGCTTGACAGAAGGAGGAGAACTGTTTCATGGCATGGTGCACGGCTGCCTCTCTGAGGCAACTTGTCAGGTGCTGTTTGAGCAGAGACCCCACGGACAGCAGAGACCCCATGGAAGCAGGGGAAGGAGTGTGCCCGTGAAGCTGTCGGTGGCAGAGCGTCTGGGCAGAGAGAGGGGTCGGTGCAGAGACCTCACCCTGGAACAAGGAAACCAGGGCAGCAGAGTGAAGAGGAAATGTGGTGGGAGTAAGGTAGAGCCCAGGCAATTCCAGGGCAACCTATTAGGTCCCTGGAGGGGGTTTCCAGTTACTTTGCATCTGTCCTTCAAGACCAGTAAAGCAGATCCTTTATCCTAATTTTACTAATGGGTAAGCACAGAGAAGCTAAATCATCAAGCGAAGAACTGACTCATTGGATAAAACCCTGGTGCTGGGAAAGGTTGAAGGCAGGAGGAGAAGGGGACGACAGAGGATGAGATGGTTGGATGGCATCACCGACTCGATGGACATGAGTTTCAGCAAGCTCTGGGAGTTGGTGAAGGACGGGGAAGCCTGGTGTGACTGCAGCCCTTGGGGGCGCAGAGTCGGACACGACTGAGGGACTGAACTGAAATGGACTGAAGCACAGAGAATGGTACATAGCTAGTAGATGGTAGAGCCAGCTAAACCCACATTCCTTCATTCTCAACCCTATGTACGCTGTCTACTCTAGAACATTGCCTTGTACCTTAGCACCGTCCGAAATACTAAGGAAGAACACTGTTGAGATACTTTGTTTTATATGAAGTGTGAAAAATAGTTACCCTCAGCACCGATGCTTCTGTTAACTAAGTTTGGTGCACTCAGAATTTAAATCAGCTAATCTAAACTAAACAGCAAATTACATAAATTTGCATTTATTCCCCCGTGTACGGACTCATCTATTCGCCTAATTCTTCTATGGATAAAAAAAATGTGAATTCCCTTTTTGAGTCTTAGTAATAAAAGAAAATGAGTTTCTGCAACAATCTCTAAACAATCTATATGCTGTCTATTTTCAAAAACAAAGAAAGTTCTTGAATTTGCTTCTTGCTGTGGAAAATTGAGCATTGAATTGTCTGCTATGTTTATAGAACTTTTTTTTTTTTTTTACCATAGTAGTGTGAAGTCTAAATAGAAATATCTTGAGCACCTGTGGATGCTTTGCCGTGGAGTCACTTTTAGAAAGCTGTTTAGCAATGGGAGTATTATTGATGTTTTGGCCATGGCAGTTCTACACTGTGAAGGAATATCCCAAGCTTTGCGGAGCATTCAGCATCCCTGACTTTCAAACCTTCAAGGCCAGCAGCACTCTTCACTCTTTTTAACAACTGCATATGTGCTTACGTATTTCTCAATTTTCCTTAAGGAGATGTAACCACCCTGGTTTAGAACCAGTGGTTTCTGGCCATTCTCAGGCAAGTGCAGTTTTGTACAACTCAACCACTCGAGTGCCGTGAGCCTCAGTGAGGCAGCGAACAGTGATAGTTTCCAGGGGCGATTTTTATGTAAATACCTGATCTTCAAATGGTTAAGTTGTTTCTGGCCTTTTATTTTTGATTTCTAATCCTCTTGGGTCATGGAGAGAGAATGTGATTTATAAAATCTTTTTTGAATACCTTAGAATTTATCTTGGTTTCATAATAATGAGACTTTGTGAGTGGGAAAAGGATCTATTTTCTGCCTTTGGTATAATACTATGTGCGTCTTGTTAGCTTGTGGGTTGTATCATCCGATATTCTGTAGACTTTGTTCTTTCGTGGCAAATTGATAAATGAAATTCTGAAAGTGATTATTTAAAATTCTCTACCAATTACTGACCTTATAAAGTTCTTCTTTTCCTGAGGTTTTATTTTATATTCCATGTTGCTTGGCTAGTATTTATATGGTGTTTTATAGTCATAGATAAATAATAGCTAACATTTTTTGATGTTTGTTCTATTGTTTTAAACACATTATTAATACATACATGTTCATGTATAAATTAAATATATTAATTATTTTGTTCTCATAACTGCCCATAACTGAAGTATTTTTATCATTCCCATTTTATAAGTGTAGAAAAGTTAAGTAATATCCCTCAAGTCACAGAGCTATTTAATAACAGAGCCCAGAACTATAGCTGGCTTCTAGAGCATCGGTTTCTAGAGCATAGACTCTATTTCTGTGCCCTGTTTAGTCCTGCTTCTCTAAACTTCTTGGAGAATTGTAACTTTCACACATATGTAATACTTCACCTTCCATCTATGCCCTAGAATCTTCCTTTTCCCTACATTGCTTGGTCCTTTACTGACAAGACTCTCTTTTGGTCTGCATTTCCCTCGTCTACCTTTTACTTTCCGCCTTTCTTTGTCATTAGGTTCCCAGGGCACATGTGATAAATTATGACAGACTGAATGGTTTAACGACAAATATTTAGCAGCTGAACGTCTGAGATCAAGGTGTCCCAGAGCTCTTCTCTGGCAGTTCCGCGGGCAGTCTAGATCGTCTGCACAGTCTGTCCCGTGCCTTTCTCCTAGCTTCTGGAATGCTGCCGTCCTTGGCACGCCTGGGTTACTGACCAAACGCTCCCGTCTCCACCTCCGTCATCACACGCGCTTTTCCGCTGTGTCTTCGTGTCTGTGTGCCTTTTCCTTTTCTTATGAACACACTAGTCATGCTGGACTAGGACTCACTTAATAACTTCACTGTAATTACATCTACAAATGTGTATTTTCAAATAGGTGACATTTACAGGTACTGGGATTAGGACTTATCTTTTGAGAGACCATTTTAACCCACACCACCATCACTCTACTTTTGCATAAACTTTTTCCTCAAATAACATATATCTGGACCTTGTTTTTGAAAGCAGTATGAAAGTCTTTGGTTTTTACAGGGGAACTTAATTATTTTCCGTATGTTTTACTCACTAGCCTGTTAGCTTAGTTCATATTTTGTCCATCTTAACCCCAAGTATTTAAATTATCATTTACTCTTTTCTTCCTTTCCTTATGCTTGTTTGATGAATTTGCTTTTAATTCTGTCTCTTCCCTCACTACAGTCTCAATTTAGATATCCTACTACATCCCTCTTTTTCATTAGTGACTATAATTATTAAACTTTTATAGATAGCACTATTTCATCTATTTCTCTCCTAAAATCAAACAGTACCTCTTCTAACTTGCACCAAAGACATGAATTTCAGAAAGCTTGTACTTCGTCACTCCCAAGCCACATACGTCCCCTCCCTCTTGAACTTTCGCCACGTCCCCCCTCGTAGGTTGCCACAGAGCGCCTGGCTGAGCTGTGTTGCACAGAAGCCTCCCGCGAGCTCTGTTCTGCATACGGCGCATGTATATTTTTCAGCACCGCTCCCTCAGTTCCTCCCATCCTCTCCAGCCCCCCTGTGTCCACAAGTCTGTTCTCTATGTTGCATCTCTGTTCCTGCCCTGCAGTTAGGGTCCTCGGTACCGTTTTTCTAGATTTCACACATGTGCGTTAATGTTTGGCATTTCCTTTTCTCTTTCCGACTTACTGCTCTTTGCATAACAGGCACTATGCTCATCCACCTCCCCGGAACCGACTCAAACGCGCTCCTTTTCATGGCTACGTAATATTCCATTTATGTATGTACCACAGCTTTATCCATTCATCCTTTAACAGACATCTGGGTTGCTTCTGAGTCCTGGCTACTGTGAGTAGGGCCTCAGAGAGCATAAGGGCACGTCTGTGCTTTTGAATTATGGTTTTCTCAGGCTATATGGGGCTTCCTCGGTAGCTCAGCTGGTAAAGAATCCACCTACAGTGCAGGACACTCCAATTTGATTCCTCGGTTGGGAAGTTCCGCTGGAGATGGGATAAGCTACCCACTCCCGTATTCTTGGGCTTTCTTGGTGGCTTAGATGGTAAAGAATCCGCTTGCAATGTGGGAGACCTGAGTTGAATCCCTGAGTCGGGAAGACCCCCTGGAGGAGGGCCTGACAGTGCACTCCAGTATTCTTGCCTGGAGAATTCTCAGGGACAGAGGAGCCTGGCGGGCTACAGCCCATGGGGTCCCAGTCAGACGTGACTAAACCTGGCAAAGTGTATATGCTCAACAGTGGGATTGCTGGGTCATGTGGTAGATTTATTCCTAGTGTTTTAAGGAATCTCTATACTG
Organism: Procapra przewalskii; assembly: GCA_006410515.1. NCBI lineage: Eukaryota > Metazoa > Chordata > Mammalia > Artiodactyla > Bovidae > Procapra > Procapra przewalskii. Next base: position 2,161,965 of record SJYF01000973.1, read on the forward strand.
TCCTCCATAGTGGCTGTATCAATTTACATTCCCACCAACAGTGCAAGAGAGTTCCCTTTCCTCCACATCCTCTCCAGCATTTATTGTTTGTAGGTTTTTTTGATGAGGGCCATTCTGACTGGTATGAGGTGATACCTCATTGTCGTTTTGATTTGCTTTGCTCTAATAATGAGCTATGTCAAGCATCTTTTCATGTGTTTATTGCCCATCTATATGTCATCTTTGGAGAAATGTTGCTCAGGCCTTCTGCACATTATTTGATTGGATTTTTTTCTGATATTGAGCTGCATGAGCTGCCTGTATATTTCTGAGATTAATCCTTTGTCAGTTGCTTGGTTTGTGATTATTATTCACTCCCATCCTGAGCACTTTCTTCTCATCTTTTTGTGGTTTCCTCTGCTGTGCAAAAGTTTCACATTTACTTAGGTACCATTTTTCATTTTTGTTTTTATTTCCATTACTCTAGGAAGAGGGCCATAGAGGCTCTTACTGTGATTTATGTCAGACTGTTATGCCTGTGTTTTCCTTTAAGAACTTTACAGTCTCTGCTCTTACAGTTAGTTCTTTAATCCATTTTGAGTTTATCTTTTGTTAGGGAAGGTTTTAATTTGTTCTCTTACATAGAGCTGTCCAGTTTTCTCAGCACCAACTATTGAAGAGACTGCCTTTTCTTATTGAATACTCTTGCCTCCTTTATCAAAGATAAGGTGCCTATGGGTGCATGTGTCTGTCTCTGGGCTTTCTATCTTACTCCATTAGTCTATATTTCTGTTTTTTGTGCCAGTACCATACTGTCTTGATGACTATAGCTTTGTAGTATAGTCTAAAGTCAGGAACATTGATTCCTCCAGTGCCATTCTTCTTTCTCAAGACCTGCCAGCATTCTTTGTATTTCCCTCAGTGGCAGATTCAGAGGCACTGCTTTTAGTAATATTTGTTAAATTCTAAATATATATATTAAACAACTCCCTGTAATAATGTTACACCTCACAATTATAGTGTAAAGAAAAAATGGTAAAAATAAAAGTGCAGTTCTTACATTAAATGAAACTACCCAAAGCACATAAATATAATCTATGAATTTAATGGAGATGACATATACTAACCTATTACACAGAGAGCAGAAATGTGTAAAAGCTAGAGATGGAGAACAAAGAAAAAGAAGGTTAAATATTAGGCTTAACTGTACTTACTTTCTCAGTCATGTCCGACTCTTTGTGACCCCATGGACTAAAGCCCACCAGGCACCTCTGTCCATGGGGATTCTCCAGGCAAGAATACTGTAACGGGTTGCCATGCCCTCCTCCAAGGTATCTGCTCAACCCAGAGACCAAACCCAGGTCTCCCCATTGCAGGTGGATTCTTAACCATCTGAGCCACCAAGGAAGCACTAGGTTTAACTCTCAGGCCTCTTCTAAAGAGATCTTTGTCATGAGGGACAAGCATAAGAAGTGAACATAAAGTCAGCATCAGTATCAGCTCCTCACAGGCTGTGGTTTTTCACAGTGGCTTGGATTTGCATTTCCCTGATGATTAATGATGTTGAGCATCTTTTCATGTATCTGTCAGCCTTCTGTAAGTCTTCTTTAGGAAAATGTCTGTTCAAACCCTCTGCCCATATTTTAATCAGACTTTTTTTTTTTTGGCTATTGAGCTGTATGAATTCTTTGCATATTTAGCATGTTGGCCTCTTATCAGATATGATTTGTAATTATTTTCTCTCACTTATTAGGTTGCCTTTTTATTTTGTTGGTGGTGGGTTTTTTTGTTTGTTTGCTTGTTTGTTTTTTGCTGTACAGAACTTTTGATGTTTGGTGTGGTCGTTTGCTTATCTTTCTTTTGTTGCCTTTGCTTTTGGCATCATATTCAAAATATCCTTGTCTGGACCTGTGTCGTAGATGTTACTGCCTATGTTTTCTTCTGGGAGGCTTATGGCTTTAAGTCTTACGTTCAGGTCTTTAATCCATTTCATTTTGGAGTGTGGTATAAAATAGTGGCCCAGTGCCATTGTTTTGCGTGTAGTTGTCCAGCGTTCCCAACACCATTTTTTGAGGAGGCTGTTCTTTCCCCATTGTACATTTTTTGCTTGTTTGCCGTAAATTAATTGACCTTATGTGTGGGCTGCTGGTTTTCTGGGCTCTCTGTTTTGTTTGCTGATCCACACGCCTGTTGTTATGCCAGTACTATTCTGTTTTGACTATTTATACATTTGGAATATAGTTTGAAATCAGGGAGCATTATGCTTTTTCCAGCCTTGTTCTTCTTTCTTAAAATTGCTTTAGTGATAAAGTCCCATTTTGTGGTTCCATACAAATTTTAGAATTGCTTGTTATATTTTTTATTCCACAAACAATCTCGCCTTTCTTATGTGTCATCAATGGAAAATTTCTTCCTGTCTCTTTTCCTTTTGACACATATTTGCATATGTGGGCTCTCACTTTAGTCCCCTGTGTCCTTATCATTCTGTTTTCTTTGCTTGTTTCTATCTTTACTTTTTATTGTGTGATAGCTTCTGTCAAGCTTTTCTCTCCTAAATTTGCTTTTTAGCAGTTTTACTAATAACACTCTTTTATTCAAAAATCAAGTTTTTAGTTCTAGAAATTCTTATTTTACTTTGCTCCTGTATAAAGGTTGCTGCTGCTGTGTTTTGCTCAGTCATGTCTGACTATAGCCCACTAGGCTCCTCTGACATGGACTTTTCAGGCAAGATACTGGAAACGTACTGGAGCAGGTTGCCATTTTCTATTCTAGGGGATCTTCCTGACCCAGGGATCAAACTCATGTCTCTTGCATCTCCTGCACTGGCAGGTGGATTCTTTACCATGATACCACCTGAGAAGCCTGATTAAGGGTTAAAGCCATGGCACTTTTATTAACATTTTCTATCACTGATTTTGCTTCTTTGGTATCCATCTTCTCCAGTTGTTTGCCTCATCTCTCTCTTGCAAAACAGGGCTTCCCTGATAGCTCAGTTGATAAAGATTCTGCCTGCAATACAAGAGACCCCAGGTCTATTCCTGGGTCAGGAAGATCCCCTGGATCAAGGATAGGCGACCCACTCCAGTATTCTTGGGCTTTCCTTGTGACTCAGCTGGTAAAGAATCCACCTGCAATGGGGAGACCTGGGTTCAATCCCTGGCTTGGGAAGATCCCCTGCAGAAGGGAAAGGCCACCCACTCCAGTATTCTGGCCTGAAGAATTCCATGGACTGTATAGTCCATAGGATCACAAAGAGTTGGACACGACAGAGAGGCTTTCACTCTCGCAAAAACCCGCTCTGTTAGTCGCTTGCTTTCTTGTATAATTCCCTGACATTGTGCACCTCAAGCTATTTTGGTCCCTCAGAAAGTGAGGAAATAGCTTGACCAGTAGCTGTCTTGGGCCTTTTATGGCAGGTGAGAAGACTTCTTTGCTCACTAGTATCAGTTCAGTTCAGTTCAGTTCAGTTGCTCAGTCGTGTCCGACTCTTTGCGACTCCAAGAATCGCAGCACGCCAGGCCTCCCTGTCCATCAACAACTCCGGGAGTTCACCCAAACTCACATCCATCGAGTCGGTGATGCCATCCAGCCATCTCATCCTCTGTCATCCCCTTCTCCTCCTGCCCTCAATCCCTCCCAGCATCAGGGTCTTTTCCAATAAGTTAACTCTTTGCATGAAATGGCCAAAGTATTGGAGTTTCAGCTTTAGCATCATTCCTTCCAGTGAACACCTAGGACTGATCTCCTTTAGAATGGACTCGTTGGATCTCCTTGCAGTCCAAGGGACTCACAAGAATCTTCTCCAGCACCACAGTTCAAAAGCATCAATTCTTTGGTGCTCACCTTTCTTCACAGTCCAACTCTCACATCCATACATGACCACTGGAAAAACCATAGCCTTGACTAGATGGACCTTTGTTGGCAAAGTAATGTCTCTGCTTTTTAATGTGCTGTCTAGGTTGGTCATAACTTTCCTTCCCAGTTTACACTGAGCTAATTGTCCACTCAACAGTGCCTGTCCCCGCAGGGAATACCTCTAGAGTTGATGGGACCTCTCAGACTCTCCCGAACTATACGTTGCAAGGTGTTAGGTATAGTCCTCGTCACTCTAAGAGAATTTATAATGGACTCCTCTCTTCTTCCCCACCCACTCAGGGAACATTAACGTCCTTTCCAGTCTCCCAGGAGAGGCAAGTTAGCCTTTTTCTGAACATCTATAAACTTAGTGTCTTTTCTTGCCCCTGCATGTGCAAATACTCCAATCTCATGTCTTTTTTCAGAGGATCTGAGGTCTTATAGGTGGATGTGCCTCCCATTCCCATGTCAGCCAGTTTATTTTACTTTATTATTTAATTTAATATTATATTTTGGGGGTAGAGTCATCCAGGCATAGTGTGTTTCTATCTCTCAGAAATCCCCAAGTACTGAAAAATCTAATGACTTTTTTCTTTCGTTGGAATAAATCAGTAATGAAAGGACATTTGCAGAAGCACAAATTGCCAAGGTCAGCTACTTGAGAACATAATCCAGACTAGCTTTCTGTGAAGACCATCTAGTAAATAATTATTTGAGATTTATTATAGATGTATTAACTCTCAAATATGCTAATTTAAATACAATTATTAATATTTAAAGGCAATAGACTGAATGATTCTATGAATGTTTTATACAGTTCTATATATTTAAAGACTCAATTCACAAAAACTCCAGTTTAGTGTTATTATAGTGAAGCATGAATCTAAACAAGATCTTGGACTGCAAGGAGATCCAACCAGTCCATTCTAAAGATCAGTCCCAGGTGTTCATTGGAAGAAATGATGCTAAAGCTGAAACGCCAATACTTTGACCACTTCATGCAAAGAGTTGACTCGTTGGAAAAAACTCTGATGCTGGGAGGGATGTGGGGGCAGGAGGAAAAGGGGAGGAAAGAGGATGAGATGGCTGGATGGCATCACCGACTCGATGGATGTGAGTTTGAGTGAACTCCGGGAGTTGGTGATGGACAGGGAGGCCTGGCATGCTGCAATTCATGGGGCCACAAAGAGTCGGACACTACTGAGCAACTGAACTGATCTGAACTGAACTGAATTGGCAAGATTAACTAGACTCACAGCTGCATATTCTCTATGAAAGTATATTAGCAGACTATATTATATATGGAAGTATGTGTATATAAGTATATATGAGTGAATACAAATATTAATTATTTGATAGTACTTTTACAATTAGTCTGGTCTGTGGAAACAATAATTTTCAAATTCAAATCACACATGAAAAACTTCAGTGAAGTGTGAAATATACTATGTTAATATTGGCTTAAGTGAATGACTATTTACTGAGGTATATATTTTGTTCTTTTATTAATAGCTATTTCCCAGGACTAAATGACTTGGTAAGTTTAGAGGAAGGAATTAATGTTATAGCTTAGGCTATTTGTCATTTCTTATTTCAGAATTTTTAATAATGTTTAATTCTACTGAGAAAACCTATATAAAGAAAATATAT
>SJYF01000973.1:2167469-2181219 GCA_006410515.1 Procapra przewalskii
TAATTTGCCGAGGTTGAATACTGATAAGCTTTTTAAACGGATTGCTCTTTTAAAAAATTATATCACCACTAGGTATTTCTGTCCTTTTTCAAATCAACTTGAGCTGAAACTATAACCAGCTTGTCCCGTTCCACATCATGGAATCAGAAAATAAAGATGTGATGTTGCTAATAAACACTTTATAAAAGAGCTTTGGCAGATGTTCTTAGTAGAAAAAAAATCAGCCTTCAGAAAAAAATATAATATTAAATAAATCTCTTTAAGTAATTAATTTAAATCCTAAGGTCTAGCAAGAGAAATCCCAATAAGTTTTTATGCCTTTGGAGTTCTGTTGGTGCAGTTTTTGGCGACATAAGATTCTTGAAACACCTAAGAGGAATTAAAGACAGTTCAATTAAATTTAAGAAGCAGAGGTTGAGAACTTACCCTCAACACTGAGGAGGCGTTGTTGTGTTGGTTTTCCCCCCAAAATCCATATGATTTTAGTAGAGAGTTGAAGCATCAATCAGAGAAACAAAGGTTAATATCCAGAAAAGTATCACTAAATATCCCTTTCCATCCATTATTTTGGCCAAGGTATTTATTACGCTTTCAAATATTTGGTCAGCAGGGTTAGAGAAGTCTTAATAGTACTGACAATACTGAATTAAGCCTAGAAGGATGGGTGAGTTTGGAAAGAAAGTGCGAGAGACTTCCGCTTCCCTGAGTGGAGAAGACCAAAGGCTTTATTCTCAGATTGTCTGGGATGGGATTCGTGTTGCACAAAACACTAATAGTGTGGCCGAGTGGAAATCCTCTAATCCACGTGTGCTTCTATTTATTTTCTATCTGTAAAATAGAAATAATAGTACTTTATATATCACACTTCGTCACGGGAGTGAAATGACTGATGCATATAGCGTTTTCAGGCAAATCTTGTTAAACAGCGAGTGATCGGGTTTTATTTTCTCTGTTGGTAGCACAGCAGAGAGCAGCAGGGGAGAGGGTTGGGTATGAAACTGCTGTAATTAAATCCAGCCGTGGCTCTGCCCTTTGTGAGCTGTGTGCTTTGGGGGAAGGTTCTTTGTTTGCTGTGCCCTAGTTTCCTCACCTATAACACGGGAATGATAATCTCACCACCGCCTCCATACAGTGTGGGTGAGGATTAAATGAGTCAACCCTGCAAAGCTCTTAGAATAGTGTCCCCCATGATGAAAGTCTTCATTATCAGCCCTAATAATAATAATATTGTTCTTACTGTCCGAAGCAAAGATTTCTCACTAGCAGTGTCAGTTAAGAAGCCAAGGAATTTATGATTAAACAAAACAAGAGATAAAGAACGGTTAAAACCCGTGGAGAATGTTGAAGGATTGAAATTTCATCCAGGGCTGAGGGGAAAGACTCTCAGAAAGATGCTGTCTGATCAAAATTATATTCGTAGTTTAAGACACTCATATGATCGTCGTGTTCACACGCTGAGGCTGCTGTAACAAAGCACCACACACTGGCTGGCTTAGAGAGCAGGGATCTGTGTCCTCAGAGTTCAGGAAGCCGGGCGTTGGAGATGCCAGTGTCCGTCACGCTGGTTCCTTCGAAGGGCCTGAGGGAAGCATCGGGGGCCCGCCTCCCCTTGGCGTGCTGGTGGCCGTCTTCCCCGAGTCTCCACGTCTCCAGCCTCCTGTGTGTGCATTTGCTAGGGTTCTAGTCATATGGGGTGAGGGCCTCCTGGGTCTGGTGGCCTCCTTTTAACTCGATTACCTCCTGAACTGCCCTGTGTCTAAATAGACTCACGCTGTGGATGGCTCTGGGGCTAGAACGGTCATATATAAAATTTGAGGTGGAAGCAGAATTCTTCACATAAAACAGGGTTATGTGTGTATAAAACAAGCTAAATGTAGAGATCTCAGCATACACTTCAGCTCTTTACATTTTGATAATCAGCTTCTTGGATATTTTTTTACTTGGCTCATCCTGGTAAACACACTGAATTTCTCAGACACACATGGCCTCCCAGTCTGGACACTGATGAGCACTTTGTATCAACAGAGTGCTAAGTCCTTACTAAAATCCCCACCTGATATTTAGATACACAGCAGCCAAACCAAAACAATTACAGTGTGCTTAAAATAAATAAATACGTTTGTAAGCCATCTGTGCTTGCCTTTTCCGCTAGGCTTTAATGTGGCTCATTTAACATAACCAGATTTTAAAACACAGGCAAAAAAGAAAGAAAATAAAACGTTTGATAAAATCTTTATATCAACATAGCCTTGAGCATTTGAAATGGTCTTCCCAGTTCTACTGTTGCTGTCCTTGTTGCATTGCTCAGTCGTGTCTGACTCTGTGACCCCATGGACTGCAGCTCGCCAGGCCTCCCGGTATATCACCAACTCCCGGAATTTGCTCAAACTCAAGTACATTGCAACAGCGATGCCATCCAGTGATCTCATCCTCTGTCATCCCCTTCTCCCCCTGCCTTCAGTCTTTCCCAGCATCACGGTCTTTTCTAACGAGACAGCTCTTTGCTTCAGGTGGCCCAAGTATTGGAGCTTCAGCTTCAGCATCAGTTCTTCTAACTCGGGATTGATTTCTTTGGAGGGACTGGTTTGATCTCCTTGCTGTACACTAGACTTTAAAGAGTTTTCTCCAGCATCACAGTTCAAAAGCATCAATTCTTTGGCATTCAGCCTTCTTTATGGTCCACTCTCACATCCATACATGACTACTGGAAAAACTGTAGCTCTGACTGTACAGACCTTTGTCAGCAAAGTAGTCTCTGATTTCTAACTCGCTGTCTAGGTTTTGTCATTGTTTTTCTTCCAAGGAGCAAGTGTCTTAAATTCATGGCTGCAGTCATCTGCAACGATTTTGGAGCCCAAGAAAATAAAGACTGTCACTGTTTCCATTGTTTCCCCATCTATTTGCCATGAAGTGATGAGCCCAGATGCCATGATCTTCGCTTTTTGAAAGTTGAGTTTTAAGCCAACTTTTTCACTCTCCTCTTTCACTTTCATCAAGAGGCTTTCTAGTTCTTCTTCACTTTCTGCCATAAGGGTGGTGTCATCTGCATATCTCAGGTTGTTGCTGTTTCTGCCAGCAATCATGATTAGCTTGTGCTTCATCCAGTCCAGCTTTTTGCATGATATATTCTGCATATAAATTGAACATGCAGGGTGACAATATACAGCCTTGACGTACTCCTTCCTAATTTGGAACCAATGTGTTGTTCCATGTCCAGTTCTAACTGTTGCTTCATGACCTGCATTCAGGTTTCTCAGGAGGCAGGTGAGGTGGTCTGGTATTCCCATCTTTAAGAATTTTCCAAAATTTGTTGTAATCCATAGCCAAAGGCTTTAGCGTAGTCGATGAAGCTGAAGTAGATGCTTTTTTTTTTTCTGAAATTCTCTTGCTTTTTCTATGATCCAGCGGATGTTGGCAATTTGATCCTTGGTTCCTCTGCCTTTCCAAAACCAGCTTGAACATCTGCAAGTTCTTGGTTGATGTACTGTTGAAGCCTAGGTTGGAGAATTTTGAGCATTACTTTGCTGACCTGAAATGAATTTGTGTGGTAGTTTGAACATTCTTTGGCTTTGCCCTTCTTTAGCATTGGAATGAAAACTGACCATTTCCAGTCCTTTGGCCACTGCTGAGTTTTCCAAGTTTGCTGGCATATTGAGTGCAACACTTTCACAGCATCATCTTTTAGGATTTGAAATAGCTCAACTGGAATTCCATCACCTCCACTAGCTTTGTTCGTAGTGATGCTTCCTAAGGCCCACTTGACTTCGCATTCCAGGATGTCTGGCTCTAGGTGAGTGATCACACCATCATGGTTATCCAGGTCATGAAGACCTTTTTTGTATAGTTCTTCTTGTATTCTAGGCACTTCTTCTTAATATCTTTTGCTTCTATTAGGTCCATGCCATTTCTGTCCTTTATTGTGCCCACCTTTGAATGAATTTGCCTTTGGTATCTCTAATTGTCTTGAAGAGATCTCCAGTCTTTCCCATTCTGTTGTTTTCCTCTATTTGTTTGGATTGTTCACTTAGGAAGCCTTTCTTATCTCCTTACTATTCTTTGGGACAGTGCGTTCCTATGGTATATCTTTCCTTTTCTCCTTTACTTTCACTTCTCTTCTTTTCTCAGCTATTTGTAAGACCTCTTCAGACAGCCATTTTACCTTTTTGCATGTCTTTTTTGGGGATGGTTTTGATCATCATCTCCTGTATAAAATCACAAACCTCTGTCCATAGTTCTTCGGGCACTCTGTCCATCAGATCTAATCCCTTGGCTCTGTTTGTCACTTCCACTGTATAATCATAAAGGATTTGATTTGGGTCATATCTAAATGGTCTAGTGGTTTTCTCTACTTTCTTCAATTTACGTATAAATTTTGCAATAAGGAGTTCAAAATCTGAGCCACAGTCAGCTTCCAGGCTTGTTTTTGTTGCCTGTATAGAGCTTCTACATCTTCAGCTGCAAAGAAAATAATCAGTCTGATTTCAGTATTGACCACCTGGTGATGTCCATATATAGAGTTGTCTCTTGTGTTGTTGGAACAGGGTGTTTGCTATGCCCAGTGCATTCTCTTGATAAAACTCTGTTAGCTTTTGCCTGCTTCACTTTGAAATCCAAGGCCAAACTTGCCTTTTACTCCGGGTATCTCTTGACTTCCTACTTTTGCACTCCAGTCCCTTATGATGAAAAGGACATCTTTTTTGGTGTTAATTCTAGAAGGTCTTGTAGGTCTTCATAGAACCATTCGACTTCAGCTTCTTCTGCACTAGTGGTTGGGGCATACAGTTCTACAGTAGAATTTATGTTTTTTCATTGTGCTCCACTAACAGCACCAGAAAAGTTATAATTGTTCTAGAAAGAATAAGAAAGAAAATTAGAGAAGGAAATGGCAACTCACTCCAGTACACTTGCCTGGAAAATCCCGTGGACAAAGAAGCCTGGTAGCTTACAGTCCATGGGGCCACAAGAGTTGGACACGACTAAGCAAATTGTTCCAGAGTGGCATTATAGAAGTTTGTGAGCAGTAGGTCCAGTCAGTAAAACTTAATGTTTCCAGCTTTTGTTTCCTCCTCTTCTATTCTTTTCCTAGGTCTGGGCCTAATAAGCAGATCCTTGACTACTCTAATAGTTTCTTACAGATTGATTTTCCTGACTCTGTATTCTTCCCCAATCTCATTAACTGCATGACTGACTGCAAGATTATTCTAAACTAAATGCTTTGTCACTTCCTCACCCAAAACTCAAAATTACTTTCATTTAGCAGGTGAGGATCCAAGCTCCTCATTGGAGTTCTCCAGACAAATCTGGTCTCCCGTCCCTGGTTCTGCCATTCCCAGTTCTCAGCTACTCTTCTCCTGGCTTAATTGAACGTGTAAATGTTTCTGGACTTATGTTCATGTACCTCCATGTGAAAATCCTTTACTTTATGCAAGAAATGTGTTACCAACACATTATCTACCTCTTATAGACAAATTAATGTTATTCATGGAATTACCTGTCTTTCAAATCCAACCCGGGTAATGCCATTCTGTGAAACAGGTTTGGACCCTCCTGTGGCACAAAGGAGGCATCTGTCTTCTAAAGTCAAACTGGTTATTTGTCTTCCTAATTAGGATACTTAAGGCTTTCTGCTTACCTTTATAGCGTTTTCCATGAACATCATTCCATTTTAGATTACCAATTTGTCCTTCAAGCCACCTTTGCACTGCGCACAGTACATTCTCAGACACTCACAGAATGTGTGCCACTCTCTTGGCTTCTCGCGTTTGGCTTGTTCTCTGCACGCCCTGGTTGGCCGTGACCTTCATCTTTAGAATTCTACTTAGTCGTTATTGTTGTTTAGTCTCTAAGTCACATCTGACTCTCTTGCGACTCCATGGGCTATAGCCTGCCAGGCTCCTCTGTCCATGGGACTTCCCAGGCAAGAAAACTGAAGTGGGTTTCCATTTCCTTCTCCAGAGACATAATCTTTAATAATCAGATCTAATCTTCACAAGCTTCCAGCTTGTCTGTATTAGGGAACAATTGTATAACAACAACAAGTTGATTTAAAACATTATTCTTAGTAAAAGAAATACCCCTCACTCACGCTGTCTGCTCCTCTATATAAGAATAACTCATGGTGTTATATCCTCCACAACCCATCTTTAACGATGAAGGTTATGCAGCCAGAGTGCAGAGGCGGGACTGGGAAAAGAGTCTTGCCCAAGTCATGGGTTAGTATCATATTCCTTCTCACAGTGCTTCTGATGGAGAAAAGCATATTTTCATGAATTTTTTTTTGTACTGCCTGTCTGTCTGTCTATCCCCCATTAGACAGTCAATCCAAAAGTATTGCCAGGACTTACACAAAGCTTTTAATAAACTGTGTTGGTCTGTTTGAAGTTGGCATGAAGTGGCCAACTTCTGTAATACATAAGCATGCCTGCAGATTTTCTGATATTTGCTAATTCTGACCGTAACTCAAATCATCAGCTGCTCATCAGGCTTATAGTAAAGGAAGTGGGGAAAATCACTAGACCAGCCAGGTACGACTTAAGGCAGATCCCCTATGAATATGCTGTGGAGGTCACGAAGAGATTCAAGGGCTTAGGCCTAGCAAACAGTGTGCCTGAAGAACTATCGACAGAGGTCGTAATATTGTACAGAATGCAGTGAACAAAACCATTGTAAAAAAGCTTTACAAATAGATGGAGAAAAAAGAGAAGCAAAAAGCGAGGGAGAAAGGGACAGGTATATCCAACTAAATGCAGAGTTCCAAGGAATAGCGAGGAGAGACAAGGCCTTCTTCAGTGAACAGTGCATAAAACTAGAAGAAAACAGCAGAAGGGGAAAGCCTAGAGATCGCTTCAGGAAAATTGGAGATGTCAAGGGAACATTTCACCCAGAGATGGGCACAAGAAAAGGCAGAAATGGTAGCGACCTAGTAGATGCTGAAGAGATCAAGAAGAGATGGAAAGAATGCACAGAAGAACTGTAAAAAACAAACGGAAAATGATCCTAATGAGCTAGGTTACTACCGTGGTGTGGTCAGCCACCCAGAGCCAGACATTCTGGAGAGCGAAATCAAGTGGGCCTTAGGAAGCACTGCTGTTAATAAACCCAGCAGGTGCGATGGAATTCCAGTAGAGCTGTTCGGAACCGTGAAGGCCGATGCCATCCAGGTGCCGCATTCATACGTCAGCAAACCTGGAATACCCAACAGTGGCCACAGGTCTGGAAAAAGTCAATCCTCATCCCCGTTCACCAGAAGGATAGTACTAATGAATGTGCTAACCATCGGACAATTGCACTCATCTCCCAGGCTAGTGATATTATGCTTAAAATTTTGCATGCTAGGCTTCAGCATTGTGCAGATGAGAACATCTAGATGTCCAGGCTCGGTTTAGAAAAGAAAGAGGAAGCAGAGATCAAACTGCCAACATTCACTGGATCATAGAGATAACTAGGGAATTCCAGAAAAGCATTCAACTGTTTCATTGACTACGCTAAAGCCTTTGACTGTGTGGATCATGACAAACTGTAGAAAGCTCTGAAAGAGATGGAAATACCAGACCATCTTACCTGTCTTCTGAGAAACCTGTGTGCAGGTCAAGAGGCAACAGTTAGAGCCCTGTATGAACAACCGATTGGCTTAATTAAGATGGAGAAAGGAGTACCACAGGGCTGCCTGCTGCCACCCTGTTTGCTTAACCTATATGCTGAGCACATCATGAGACATGCCGGGCTGGATGAGTTACAAGCTGGAATCAAGGCAGGTAGGAGAAGCAACAACAACCTCAGATATATGGGTGGTACCACTCTAATGGCAGAAAGTGAAGAGGAGCTAGAAAGCATCTTGATGAGAGTGAAGGAGGAGAGTAGAAGAGCTGGATTAAAGCTAAATGTTGGGAAAACTAGAATTATGGCATCTGGGCCCATTACTTCATGGCAAATAGAGGGGGAAAATGTAAAAGCAGTGACAGATTTCCTCTTCTTGGTCTAAACTCACAGTGGACAGTGACTGCAGCCATGAAATCAGAAGATGATTGCTTCTTGGCAGGAAAGTTATGACAAACCTAGACAGTAGGTTGAAAAGCAGAGACATTACTCTGCCAACAAAGATTCGTATAGTCAAGGTTATAGTCTTCCCACTAGTCAAGCACAGTTGTGAGACCTGGACCATAAAGAAGGCAGAACGCCAAAGAATTGAGGCCTTCAAACTGTGGTGCTGGAGAAAGCTTCTGAAAGTCCCCTGGACAGCAAGGAGATCAAACTAATCAATCTTAACGCAAATCAACTCTGAATACTCGATGGAAAGGCTGATACTGAAGCTGAAGCTCTAGTATTTTGGTCATCAGATGTGAACAGCCGACTTATTGGAAAAGTCCCTGATACTGGGAAAGATTGAGGAAGAAGAAGAAGAAAGAAGAAGATGTCAGAGAAAGAGATGGCTGGATGGCATCACTGACACATGGACGTGAACTTGGGCAAACTTCGGGAGATAGTGAGGGACAGGAAGGCCTGACACACTGCAGTCCATGGGGTCATAAAGAGTCAAAAATGACTGGGCAACTGAATAACAACAAGTGTGTTTAATACACAGAACTAAGTTCTATTAAGAATGCAAAAAGATGAAGGCAGGCAGGAAGGAAGGAACAAGAGGTAGGGACAGAGAGGAAAGAAAATGGAAGGAAGGAATTGGATGTCCTGTCTTCATTCAAAAAGAGTTTGGCTGTAGAGAACCTAGGAAGGGGTAAATCCACTAATATGCCTTGCTTCAGACAACTGTCCAAAATTTATTCTCTTTGAAATGTTGTGTCATGAGAGATCTGAATAACTTAAACCAAAATCTAAATACTTTTCCATGGATGTTATATAATAGAAGACAAAAAATTGGCATTAGGTACCAGTCTGATATAGGATCTCTTCTTAAATATGTTGATGTCATTTTTTTAATTAAGGGGGACAGATGCTAAAGCCCTCATGGTAAGCATCAGGAGTCTCATTAGTCAATAAGAGGAGAGAGAAAGTGAAAGTGTTAGTCTGACTCTTTGCAACCCCATGGACTATAGCCCACCAGCCTCCTCTGTCCATGGAATTCTCCAGGTAAGAACACTGGAGTCAGTTGCCATTCCCTCTTCCAGGGAATCTTCCTAACCCAGGATGCAACCCTCCGAAACTGCAGGCAGATTCTTTACCATGTGAGTTACCGAGGAAGTCCAAGGAACTTTTTATAAGAAGAGAAAAGCATGACCCCTGAAATTCTTCAATGCCTAATTAGATCTTCACTCTCAAAAAGCTTACAATTTAATAGGAGAAGTAGATATATAAAGGAAAAACCAACAAGCATATGGTGTCTAGCAGTAAATGTGAAATGCTGTTAAATAGATTGCAGATGAGAAATCCACCTTCCAGTGGGCTGAACTAAGAAGAATTAATAGGGGAGGTGAGATTAAAACGAAGCTCCAAAAAGCAGATAGACATAATAGAGAAAACAAAGACTCTTTGCTGGAAAAGGTACGTAAATAATAATAATAGTATTTCCTGCTTCTATCAGGTATTTTGCTTGATGATATGCTGGTCATGATGCTAAGTGCTTTATGTACATTGTTTCATTAAATTCTTATAACAAGTCTTTAGGGTAAAGGGTGGAAGTTAAAGATAAGGAGCCTGAATCTTAGTAATTACAAGTGACTCTCCAATAAACATAGATGCAAATCAGCCTATCTGGTTGCACACACTATTAGCTCAAGCATTAAGTTATTCTGTTCAAATGATGTTGCTTTCGTAAACAATGAAATATATATCTGGAAACATACTTTGGAGTAGACCCTGAAGACCAGTTTGAAGAATGGTGCATGTGTTCAGTTGAGTTCAGTCCGTCAGTATTGTCTGACTCTTTGCAACCCCATGAACCACAGCGCACCAGGCCTCCCTGTCCATCGCCAACTCCCGGATTTTACTCAGACTCATGTCCATTGAGTTGGTGATGTCATCCAACCATCTCATCCTCTGTCATCCCCTTCTCCTCCTGCCTTCAATCTTTCCCAGCATCAGGGTCTTTTCCAATGAGTTGGTTCTTCGCATCAGGTGGCCGAAGTATTGGAGTTTCAGCTTCAGCATCAGTCCTTCCAATGAATATTCAGGACTGATCTTTAGGATGGACTGGTTGGATCTCCTTGCAGCCCAAGGGACTCTCAAGAGCCTTCTGCAGCACCACAGTTCAGAAGCATCAGTTCCTTGGTGCTCAGCTTTCTTTGTGCTTTTGGTC
Source organism: Procapra przewalskii (assembly GCA_006410515.1). Lineage (NCBI taxonomy): Eukaryota > Metazoa > Chordata > Mammalia > Artiodactyla > Bovidae > Procapra > Procapra przewalskii. The sequence goes on from SJYF01000973.1 coordinate 2,177,719, forward strand.
TTTTTCCTATAGAAATTGAGACATTCTGGAAGTTTTCAATAGGGAGGATTTACGGCTTTTATATATATGACTTTGCATTCACTATTTAAGAGGAGACGTGATCTAAAAGCAGAAACCCAATTAAGAGTTCAATGGAAATGGACAGGAAAACAAAGATGTAAAAAGAGAAGCAAGGAAAATGGACAGAGATGCTTTACACCTAAGACTCTCCTCAATTCTGAACTGACTTTAAGTTTTCAAAAAATGTCTGACATCTAAGTTGCAAAATTTTTAAAATTTTAGGTTTGTAAATCTATAGTTGTAAAATATACATCTACTTTGGCAGAGTAAGTAAAAACAAGCAGGAGCTTAATCCCAGGTTCAGTAGAAACATTCTTAACAAGAGCCCCACCTCCCAAAGTAGAACAAGGCAGAAAAGATTACAGACAAAGGCATATTGGACACAGAGATGGCTTGTCTCAGGAGCATCATGTGGAAGTCAGATACAGCAGCCCAGATCCAGACCCCACCTACAGATAACCCCACTGAAAGAGGAAGCTCCAGGACTTCAGGCCAGGTGAGCGGCAGCTTTCTCCCGAGCAGAGCCCTGAAGGGCACGAAGCCAACAGCTTTCCCAATCGCTCAAGAAGCAGCCAAGATTTTCTAGACCCCAATTTGCAAGACTGTAACGAGCATCTGCTGCTCACCATTCCAAGAGTGGAGCTGGGATATTTGCACAGGGCTGAAGGCTGATTCAGAATTCCCTGATAGGGACAGGGAGGAGAAGACAGGTTACATCATCAGTTTTATTTCTAAGCTTGAATCGTCTTAACTAAGTAATCCCAAATTTTGTAATGATATCACTCCAATCTTAAAAGACATTCTATTAAGTGGGATGTTAGTGATTTATTTGTTTATGTCTTTTTTAAGGAGATAATTAGTGAGCCTCATTTCTGGGCTGAGGAGTGACCCCACTTACTGAAAATATATATTCTATTAATCAGCCACAGTCCTGTTTCTCTTGGCCCAACATCTAATGTTTTAAGGCAAAATAGTTTCTATCATGTTTGATAGATTTAAGTAAAACTACATGACATGCTTCCATCAAAGGAAATTAAAATCATTCTTCAAAGCAGAGTCAATTTGCAATTATGACAGATGATGATTTTCAAATTTAGTTGAGATTCAACAATGGCACTTTGATGTCTTGGAAATAATTGACGTAGGAGTAATTCTCTCTTTTAAACTGTGTTCTCCTTTCAATCTGGTTCTTCATAATAGAAACTCTCTACAGGGTCACTTATTCTTACAGTTTTTATTTTGTAAACTACTTTATATCATAAATAAAAATTTGCTTCTTATGGAAAAGTTCTTATTTTATAATAGAAAATGTTTTTTTCATGTTTATATTGGAGAAAGTCTGGTGAGCAATTAATGTACATTGATGCATACTTTATCATATAGCTTATATCATATGCCTTAGTTGACAGATAGCTCTGTTTCAAACAAACATATATTGCATTCAGTTTTTTATTACTTACAAAAATTCCCGAAGACTAAAGACTCAAACTAAACAGTCAATTTCTTTAGGAATATCCAACCAAGATTATTATAAACTTGAAAGGAAAAGTGAAAGAGATGGATAGCAGACTAACCTCAGAGTCCTCACCCGGGATAGTGAGGCCCAGCCCTCCACTGAGGCATGGGCACCCAACACCTCACGTAATGAAAGCTCATAGGCAAGCATAGCTCTTCTAGAGTTATAGTTTTAAAAATCTTTGATCTTATTACTGAGGGTTCACGGCAGAGTTTCCAGTGATTCTCAGAGAAATGAGAAAATAAGAACCAGGCAGTAAACTTTTCATAAACATAAGCAATTTTCATTGAAACAATTGTCCTTAAATAGGAAACTGACCTTTTCTTAAGTCTATCTCTTTATAAAATAATTGTTATTATCATGGATGGTAGAATGTTTGTTGTTATTTTTAACATCCTCACTTGGCAAAATTAAAAATAGTTAATCTTGTGCTAATTCCACTTTTAATTAGTCCCACTAAACATCCAAAACCTCGAAGAGAAAGCAGTACTGTGGAAAATATCAGTGGGAACTTCAGTGAATTTCCTTTCCTTCCAGCCGCAGGGCTTAAAAAGAGGCATGTTCAACCCACTGCTGCAGTTTTTAAAAAAGAAAGTAGCAAAAGTCCAGCAAGTTGGAGAGAGTTCTCTAGCATTAAAGATTTCTCTTTAGAGGATAAATGTTATGCCCTGATTTCAATCCATCATCAGGGAACTGGATTAAAACTATCACTGACTGCTGAAACATATTGCAACATAGTTCCTCAAAGCAGTATTAACGTACCTGTCATGATCTAACCATCTCTCAGTCTGAATCCATCAGATAGAATAGACTTACCCTATCATTTGCCCAAACCGAATTCAGTATCATTTAGTTATTGCAAAAAGCATTTCTAGATTCTTCTGTCCCACTGCATAACCTTCAGTGAAAAGATTCAGGGTCAGATGCTGAGAATCACTGCTTGTAATTGTCAAAGTCACCCAGTATTGGAAGCAATGAGAAACAGATAAGATTGAAAGGTATCCTGTGGGATGTGACAGAGTGTTGCGGAAACTTCGAGCGTCTGTGGGTTATGTTCTAATTGGGTCATGGTGCATTTGACATTCTATTGCATTCTTTCCCTTCTCCCCTTTCCAGTGAAATCAGATGAGTTACAGACAATCAAGAAAGAATTAACCCAGATCAAAACTAAAATTGACTCCTTGCTAGGGCGCCTGGAGAAGATTGAGAAGCAGCAGAAGGCGGAGGCTGGTAAGTGAAAAAGAGCTGTGGCCGCAGACGTGTTGGAATCAAACCACTCACTCCCTGTCAGTCACCAAGACAGAGCAAGTTCAGGCACACTGGCTGAGTCTAACAGCGTTTAGCAGACACACACACACATCATCTTTAAGCTGAGAACTGCAATGATGGAATCTGATTTTTTACTTTTTAAAAAAGATGAGCCAAGTTGCCTAAAATTCATATTTTTTAAAAAAGAGAGGAAAAGGAAAAGTATTTTGATGCTAATAAGTAACAGTTGGATTATATTAAAGGTTTATATATCAAGTGACCTTTAAGAAAATTAAATCAATAAATGGAATAGTCTATCAGGGCTAAAATTATATTCATATTTCATTAAATTAACTGCAGCAAAATTGAGCAGATTTCAAAAGCCATGGTTGTAAAGTCCCACTCTTGAACTGCTGCAACTCCGCAAAACTTCAGAACTCAGTTTCAGGATGTCAGTATCAACGATATGCCTGGCCACCCAAGGCCATTTCATTTGACTTAATTCTTTAGCTTGATGTCCTCTCTTTGAAATATCAGCCCTGACCCTAGTTCCACGCTAATACTCTTTATTTATTTATTTATTTTTAACTGGAGGATAATTGCTTTACAATATTGTGCTGGCTTCTGCCACACATCAACATGAATCAGCCACGGGTGCGCATGTGTCCCCTCCTTCT
>SJYF01000973.1:2181249-2208722 GCA_006410515.1 Procapra przewalskii
AACCTCCCCCCCCCATCCCACCCCTCTAGGTAGCTACAGACTGCCAATTTGAGTTCCTTAGTCTGATACCCTTTAATATGGCAACCAAGAGTTGTAAAATTACACATTTTAAACAGAACTGGCATAAACTTGGAGATGAGCTAGAGCGTACATTGCAGATTGCATTCTGCTGGGTCTTTGATGTCTCAGAAGCTCCTTGAAGATGAGCTGAGGGCTGAAAGAAGACCTGGGAGATAGAGGAACTCACGACTCCTCCAAACCCAGCCCTTTCTCCAAATAGTGCGGCTCCAACTGTGTCTATTTCATACGTTGAAATTCATCATAACATTTCATTGGCTGAAAGAGCTTCACTTTTCAAAATTAAGCAAGACAGTTTTGAAAACTGCTCATCAAATCCAGCTTTCTCATTTTGCAGATGAGAAAAGGAAGGCCCAAGGAAGTAAAGGGACCTTTCCATGACCACATGAATGGTTCGTGATAGACCTAGAGTCTCAAAGCCAGGTCTAGTGAGGGAAAGGAGTGCCCCCTCTGAGGTATCAGCCTCAGCTTCCGCTCAGGATCTGCCTGCAGTGAGGCTCCCTAGGTAACAACCGATGATGAGATCCAGCCTGTTTGTTGCCCGTGACACTGGGCAGGGGGCCAGCACTGACCTTCCGGTGATTAGTGACGCAGGGTTCAGAAATGGAGCCAGTGTTGAGGGGGTGTCGAGCCTAATGGATGAGAGACGTATACTGTGGTTCAAATCCTCACACGCCACCTAGCCTCCGTTTTCTTGTTTATCAGATGAGGCCAGTAATGGTTACCTGACCTTGACAAGGGAGTCAAGTAGCAAATGTAAGTTACTTACTAGCCCAGAATAGATGCTTCATAATTGGAGCCATTTAGTGTCCATAGAAATGTAAGCATATATAGGGAAACAAATACTTCCTACAACTTCCCTGACACCAGCCATGTACCTAGATTCTCATTAACTTTTATTGAGTTAGTATGGAGGAAAAATGATAGATAAGTAATAGACAAAATAAGATCATTTTTATTACAAATTTCTGTCACATTTTCTATTGAGAAAAGATATGCTGCCTCTACTTCTCAATGGAGAAATTTAGATTTCAGAAAGTTTTTTATCTGCTGTCTATGGCACTAATCTAAACCATTGCCAGAACTGAAATATCCTGATGTTGCCTAAATCAATGTTTCCCTTTGAGGAACTTCTGTGAAATTTGTTATTATGTAAAACAACCCTTACAGCAAAGGACTTTGATAACCAATTTGCACTTCAGTTTAAAGGATTATGGAGAACTCATTTAAATATAAATCACCTCAAAGAGAAAAATGTGATCCTTATTCCATCATATTATAACTTCCAGTTTCCTGCAATGAAAAATACCTTCCATATATCTTCCTAGAAGATCGTCTATAAGCGTGACACTAAAATTCAAAGCTTGAATTTTCTGTTCATGAAAGGCTGTCACCTTATTTTTGTATGTGTTTCAGCTTGCCCAGTCACAAGGCAGTTATCTTTAAAATGATAAGCTTAAGCCTTTGATATTTATGTCTTTCCTACTTGAACATGTAGGAAGAAAATGGAATTATTTAATTTATAATTTCATTCTTTTAGTAATTGTNNCTGAACAATATTCATATTTATAGAGTTAAGACGATCACTTTCTAAATTTTCTTTATGAAAAGAAATCAGGGTTGCATGATGTCTGTACTACATGATAGAAAGTGGAGAGAAATATTTTAAATCTTTTTAAGTGCCTGATACCTCCTTACAGAATTTAAGGGGATACTCATTTTATTGTTTATTTGGTTGCAGGCCAGTTATTCAGTAGTTAACATTCACTCTTCACTATTGCTCTTTTATAGACCTCTCAGTTCCAACTTATTCCATCTGATGGTGAAAATTTCCGGCTTAGAATAGTGGCAGCAGAGATGGAGGGTTACATGCAGGACAAAGCCACACAGCATGGAACTTGTCCTGAGTTCAAGCTTCATAGGATCATTTTTTTCTTTTTTGTATGAAATCCTAAGCTATCCGGAATAATTGTAATGAGGTTATCATGACGTCATTTTGGATTTTTTATGCCTTAAATTGCTGGTAATAGATGTTTGCATGGTATCCTGTCTCTTCCTTTAAAGATGTGAACTTCCTCAGAACAAGGTCATGTTTTCACTAACTTTTATAAATCTTCAAACACTGTGTACTATGCTCTAGGCATGATTTAGCAAGTCATTTAGCTTCTCTAGGTCTCAGGCCCCACAAATGAAAATTAGAGGAAGGGATTATGGCCTCAAACATATGTTCTAGCTTTTAAATCATGATTAATATGAATCCACTCTGCAAGTGTTATTTTTTCCTGCTTGAATAATCCAAATAACATTGCTTTGGAATATGGTGACTACGGATTATTATAAACAACAAGTAACACATATCAGTTTGGCCTCCAAATGTCCTTCTTAGATGATCCTTTCAAAAGAGAGTCATAAATTGACATAAATTGATACGAAGAGTACAATTTATGTGTGGTTTACATAGTGATGCAAAATGACCATAAAAGGTAAAAGGAGAGAGAAGTAAAACTAAAGACAATATCATACAATGGACAGTGACCTCTTTAAAAAAAATCAAATTCCCTGCAAATACTCTCTGATATGAAAAGGCAATTAGGCATTCTTTAATTCAACTTCATTCTCAGTGGTGGGCCTCATGTGTGACCTGTCAGACTCACTTGGACAATTCTAATGAAAAAAACTACCCTATCCTAACTATTAGAGCTGACCATTAGAGAGGTCAGACTTCAGTCCCGTAGGATAAATTCATCCTGCCTATACGTTTGGTATAAAAAAGCAAAATGGGTGTCTGAGGAGGCCTTACAAATAGCTGAGAAAAGAAGAGAAGCTAAAGACAAAGGAGAAAAGGAAAGATGTACCCATTTGAATGCAGAGTTCCAAAGAATAGCAAGGAGAAATAAGAAAGCCTTCCTCAGAGATCAATGCAAAGGAATAGAGGAAAACAATAGAATGGGAAAGACTAGAGATCTCTTCAAGAAAATTATGGACACCAAGGAACATTTCATGCAAGATGGGCTCGATAAAAGATTCAAATGGTATGGGCTTAACAGAAACAAGAGGTATTAAGAAGAGGTGGCAAGAATACAGAGAACTGTTCAAAAAGATCTTCATGACCCAGATAATCATGATGGTATGATCACTCACCTAGAGCCAGACATCCGGGAATACAAAGTCAAATGGGCCTTAGGAAGCATCACTATGAACAAAGCTAGTGGAGGTGATGGAATTCCAGTTGAGCTATTTCAGTTCTAAAAGAGGATGCTATGTAAGTGCTGCACTTAATATGCCAGCAAATCTGGAAAGCTCAGCAGTGGCCAGGACTGGAAAAGGTCAGTTTTTATTCCAATCCCGAAGAAAGGAAATGCCAAAGAATGCTCAAACTACCATACATTTGCTCTCATCTCACACACTAGTAAGGTAATGCTCAAAATTCTCCAGGCCAGGCTTCAACAGCACATGAACTGTGAACTTCCAGATGTTCAAGCTGGATTTAGGAAAGGCAGAGGAAGCAGAGATCAATCCACCAACATCCACTGGATCACAGAAAAAGCAGGAGCGCTCCATGAAGACGTCTATCTCTGTGTCATTGACTGCTCTAAAGTGTTTGACGATGTGGATCACAGCAAACTGTGGAAAATTCTTAGAGATACGAATACCAGACCACTTTACCTGCTTCCTAACATTACTTTGCTAACAAAGGTCTGTGTAGTGAAGGCTATGGTTTTCCACTGATCATGTATGGATGTGAGAGTTGGACTGTAAAGAAAGCTGAGTGCCGAAGAATTGATGCTTTTGAACTGTGGTGTTGCAGAAGACTCTTGAGAGTCCCTTGGACTGCAAGGAGATCCAACCAGTCCATCCTAAAGGAGATCAGTCCTGGGTGTTCATTGGAAGGACTGATGTTGAACCTGAAACTCCAGTAATTTGGCCACCTTATGTGAAGAGCTGACTCATTTCAAAAGACCCTGATGATGGGAAATATTGAGGGCAGGAGGAGAAGGGAATGACAGAGGATGAGATGGTTGGATGGCATCACTGATTCGATGGATATGAGTTTGAGCAAGCTCTGGAAATTGGTGATGGACAGGAAAGCCTGACATGCTATAGTCCATGGGGTCACAAAGAGTCTGACATGACTGAGTGACTGAACTGAATATATTTGGTAAATAGATTAAAAGAAAAATAATGTCCAAAAATTAGAATATTACAAACAAATGCCACATATTTATGCATCAGTGCTCCTTATACTGAGCTGAAATAAACTTTGTTTGCATTCGGTTTATGTGTCCTTTTATACCCTCTGAAACCAAGCTGAGTGTCTACTTTCTTGTGAATGTAATAGCCAATTAAATACGTAAAAGAATTGTAACCCTTCCAAAACTTCTGAATAGGAAGTCTATATAAGTAGCCAGAGACACTCAACTTAGTTTCATTCAAATTTTGGTCAAAGAATCTTTGAAGCCTTCTATTCTCTGAATCAGTTTAGTTCAGCTGTTCAGTCGTGTCCGACTCTTTGTGACCGCATGGACTGCAGCATGCCAGGCTTCCCTGTCTATCACCAACCCTTGGAGCTTGTTCAAACTCATGTCCGTCAAATTGGTGATGCAATCAACCATCTCATCCTCTGTCGTGCCCTTCTCCTCCTGCCTTCAGTCTTCCCCAGCATCAGGGTCTTTTCTAATTAGTCAGTATTTTGCATCAGTTGTCCAAAGTACTGGAGTTTCAGCTTCAACATCAGTCCTTCCAATGAACACCCAGGACTGATCTCCTTTAGGATGGACCTATTGGATCTCCTTGCAGTCCAAGGGACTCTCAAGAGTCTTCTCCAACACCACAGTTCAAAAGCATGATTTCACTGGCACTCAGGTTTCTTTATGGTCCCACTCTCACATCCACACATGACTACTGGAAAAACTGTATCCTTGACTAGATGGACCTTTGTCGACTCTGGATAAATATCAGTAATTTTTTCAGCTGCTTCTCCTGTACCTTAGTTTTGGATCTTGAACCACTGTCATCCCTCTTCTCCGGTCATTCTATAGTTTATCAACTGTACACTGTGGTACTCAGAATGGAAAATGTTGCTCCGGATATAATCTGCTGCGGCAGCCTATAATGTGACTACTGTTCTGAATACCTAGCTGCTATCGCTTAGACTTTGGATTACACTGGTCTTGGGTCTGGTTACAGATGTTGAACTGCACACGTGAATTAAACTCTGCTCCCTCCTGATACTGCATTAAAATAATGTCTAAGTTTTAAAAAAGAAAATTCTTAGACATAAAAGAGAATGAGAACAAAATTTTAGAAGCTGGAAAGCTGATGGAGAACTCTGCCTGACTTAACACATCCTACAAATGAGTCCTGGAAAAGGAAATGGCAACCCACTCCAGTGTTCTTGCCTGGAGAATCCCAGGGATGGGGGAGCCTGGTGGGCTGCCATCTATGGGGTTGCACAAAGTCAAACACAACTAAAGCAACTTAGCAGCAGCAGCAGCAGAAATGAGTCCAGTTTTAACCACAGAACTCGTGAAGTGCTCAGGATCAAAGCTATAATATTCCTATGGAAAAGAGGGTACAAATGGCTAAAAGTCTGTTAGGAAACAGATTCCTATGTCACTGTTCCCAACTCTTCCTGGTCCACTAGAAGCCTTAAGAAGTTTCTTCTAGGAAAGTGAAAACAACAAATTTCAGATGTAATAGACAACTAACAAATTTGAAGGCAGTTTTTAACAGGGAGAAAAACAGAAGTTTACATAGTTACTGTAGAAATTCCAAGAATTCTTTTCCCCTTCCAGACTACTGGTAGGCCACTGGAAGAGGTTTTAATTGGGAATATGAGCAACTTAAGAAAAAAGATTTAAATTGGCATGGGTACAAGCCAAGGAAACAGGATCACCCTGCAGAAACAAGATCCCGTTATTCTTACAAAACTGTCCATCCATATTTTAATAGTTAATACGAGCAGACAAGGTTCACCAGATGGCAGAAAGCATTTAACATTAAAAGCAAATACCAAAAGAGAAGAAAAAAAAAAAAAAACCCGAGGAAGCAGACTGAGCAAGAAGAATAAAACTTCCAAATAAAACAGTGAACCACTGATTAATACCCTCAGAGAGAAAGAGAAGAATTACATTCATGAAATAAGAGCACAAGATTAAAACTCAGTATTTAAAAGGCAGATAAAAGTGGTTTTAGAAATTAACATATGATAGCCAAATAAATAGCAGAGAATTGAAAGACAAATTTGAGGAAATTCTCCCAGACAATACAAAGAAAACTACAGATGGAAAATAGGAAGGGAAGGGTATGGAAATTACTGGATGAAAATCTGAAAAACGGTTTCAGAAAGAAAGGGGAGAAGGATCATCCAAAAACAGTTTTTCCGGGAAAAAGTTAACCAAAACTGAAGAACACAGTCAACAAGATTGAAAGGGTCCCCTGAGTGCCTGTAACTGATGCACATCAAAGCAGGAAATGGTGACATTTCAGAACATGGAGCCAAAGACGGGATCCTGCAAGCTCCCAGAGAGACAGCAAGGAAAAGACAGAAAAGGTTTTATATAAAGAGCAGGAATCAGAATGCCAACGGGGTTTTCAGCAGCCACACTAAAAGCTAGAAGGCAATGAAAACATGCCCTAAAAATTCCGAGAGAAAGAGTATTTGCAGGCTGTAGTTCTATACCTAATTCCCAAAGCAAGGAGTTAAACTCTAAAAGGGAAAAACATGACTTTCTCAAAGCAAGGAATCCGAAGGCAAAGGGAATCCTCAGGATGATGGTGAGGAAGAGTCTAGCATATGAGTTAAGAAAGAGACCTGGAAATAACTGAGTCCAGAGAGACCAGTTCAGAAGTTCTGGGAGAGACTTTGTCAAGAAGATGAAACGGGTCCAGTGGCTAAATAGGTGGGGAAGTGAATTCACTGAGATGAGACTTACACATGCGGTTGAGGAGCAGGTAAGTTTACAGAAGCATTTGTACAAGTCAAAGAGGCATAGACGTACATAGAGAATTAACAGACAAACACCCAAAGGAAATGGGTGTTTCTTTTACCCCCAAAGAAAGTAAAGTACTGTTTGGGAAAGAAAAAATTACTCATTATATACTAACAGCTTAGCTTCCCAAAGCATTTACATAGTTAAATTTATGCAAAGACTGAAAATTGATCTAATCTAGTTTACAATATAGCTCTCTAAGGAGATGGGATGTGGGGACTTGTAGACAGAGAACTGAGTCTCCAGTCTCCCGAGGGTGATGTCAATAGACAGTGAATAAAGCTAAGCAAAAAAGTAGCGATAGAAGCATGCTGTTTGGAAACAAAGCCGAGTTTTTAACAGATCAGCTTTGCAAATGCAAAGCCCTTAAAGAGCTGAGGATGGTGAAGCAAGTGGGACTTGCTGTTTTTCTTAACAAATCTTGTGGATATTTAACTACAACAATTGTTTTCAAGAAGCCCAATTTACAGGGTGAGGGGGATGAGACTGAGTTATCTTTAGCAAATGGGTCAGAACTTTCCCAACTACTTCTTGGAGAGATCCTGTGACATCCATCAGATAAGTGTCACTGGACATGTGTTAAGAACGACAGGAAGACTTCACTCCAGACTGCTGTGCTCAGCGTCAAAACTATTGGAATTAAAAAAAAAAAAAACTATTGCAATAGGGGTTGGAAATTGAGCAAAAGGCAGGGGGGGTTTTAAATGCAAGAGTGCAATGATAAAAATGTATTGGAGGATATTAGTAGGGAGGCTGATCAATAAGATGAGGACACCCGTGTTTGCTCATTGAGTCTATGGAAGTCAGGCTCCTGTTGGTCCATAGAGACCAGGAGACAGGAGTCGTCCCATCTTTTTCTGATGATTGCATTTCAAAGGGAGGGCCTCCAGTCTTGAGAAGACATGCCAGATGTGTAAAAAGGTGTACACTTCAAAGAAGCATAGAAAGAATCTGCATTTGCAAAGATTCTAAAGTAAACGCTCTAAGAAAAAGGAAGTCAGGACAATAGTTAGAATGCAGGCTGTCCAGGAGCAGCCCCAAGCCGAGGCTAACAGCAAGGTCTCCTCCGCAACAGCGCAGTCATAGCCTTTCAGAGCGGACCTCTTTCTCTAAATACACACTTCTTTCCATGTACGACTTCCGTCACTTCACCATGTAACAAATCCTGTCATCCACACTACCGGCCTCAATGTCACCTTCTGACCCTACTATGACTAGCGTTGCAAAATCTGGCCTTTGGCATCTTTTTACTCAACACCTTCTATTTTCTGATTGCTGTTCACTCGCTCAGAGAGTCGTGTCTGACTCTCTGCGACACCATGGACTACACCACACCAGGCTTCCCTGTCCTTCACCATCTCCCAGAGCTGGCTCAAACTCTTGTCTATTAAGCCAGTGATGCGATCCAACCATCTCATCCTCTGTCATCCCCTTCTCCTCCTGCCTTCAATCTTTCCTAGCATTAGAGTCTTTTCTAATGAGTTGGCTCTTAGCATCAAGTGGCCAAAGAACTGGAGTTTCAGCTTCAGCATCAGTCCTTCCAATGACTATTCAGGAATGATATCCTTTAGGATGGACTGGTTGGGTCTCCTTGCAGTCCAAGGGACTCTCAAGAGTCTTATCCAACAGCACAGTTCAGAAGCATCAATTCTTCAGTGCTCAGCTTTCTTTAGGTTCCAACTCACATCCATACATGACTACTGGAAAAACAATAGCTTTGACTATACAAACCTTTGTCGGCAAAGTAATGTCTCTGCTTTTTAATATGCTGTCTAGGTTGGTCATAACTTTTCTTCCAAGGAGCAAGCATCTTTAATTTCATGGCTGCAGTCACCATCTGCAGTGATTTTGGAGCCCAAGAAAATTAAGTCTGTCACTGTTTCTATCGCTTTCCCAGGAATTTTTTCTGGAATTCACTTGCTTTTTCTGTGATCTAGTGAATGTTGACAATTTAATCTCTGGTTCCTCCGCCTTTTCTAAATCCAGCTTGAACATCTGGAAGTTCTCAGTTCACATACTGTTGAAGCCTGGCTTGGAGAATTTTGAGCATTACTTTGTTAGTGTGTGAGATGAGTGCAATTGTGCAGTAGCTTGAACGTGCTTTGGCATTGCTTTTCTTTGGGACTGGAATGAAAACTGATCTTTTCCAGTCCTGTGGCCACTGCTGAGTTTTCCAAATTTGCTGGCATATTGAGTGCAGCACTTTCACAGCATCATCTTTTAGGATTAGAAATAGCTCAACTGGAATTCCATCACCTCCACTAGCTTTATTCGTAGTGATGCTTCCTGAGGCCCACTTGATTTTGCACTCCAGAATGTCTGGCTCTAGGTGAGTGGTCACACCGTCATGGTTGTCTGGGTGTGAAGACCTGTTTTGTGCAGTTCTTCCATGCACTTACACCACCTCCTCTTAATGTCTTCTGCTCCTGTTAAGTCTATACGGTTTCCGTCCTTTTCTCCAATGGTACTGCTAATACCCAAGCTCACCCACGTGCCCTGTTGCCTTTTTCTTATTTTTTTAAGAACTTTTAGCTGTTCTCTCCAGTTCTAGTTTGTTTCCTCCCTAATTCATCTTCCCTGGGACACGTAGATTTATACAGCTAAAACATCCAAGGGCCCAGTCTTAGAAATTAACAGAGCTAGGTTCACATCCTACAAGAAGCTTATTTCCAGGACTTACTAGCTGCAAAAAATTTGGAAAGGTCCTTATAAAATGTATAAAATGAGTAAAATAATATCTGTTCCTTAAAATTAGTGGGATTTAAACAAACAGTAGCTCAGTAATTTTTTAATCATTTTATTAAATTTTTGGTTACCTCTACCATCAGGGGTGCTTCTTGTGAACACTTTGAGGTCATCTTGTCCCAGAATGTACTGATGTAGCTAATATTTTAATCTAAAAGCATTCCTCTTGAATAACTTCCTTAATGCTCATTCATGGCATTATTAGTAATGCCAGTCATAAAATGTACATCTTTCTAATTGACATTTACTGGAATAATTGAGTTAAATTCATATTATATACAGGTGTTACAGAATTTTTTAAAAATATAGTTTATACTCCAATGCAAAAACGATAGTTTCAGGATACTAGCTGACTCTGATGAGTAATGTGACTATTTTATGTCAACATCCTTTCCAACCATCTGCTAAGTACAATTCAGCTAGCAATTAACTAGCAATTAAGCCAGCATTTCAAAAAATGTAACTGCCAACTCAACCAATTTTCAGAGTTATATTAATGATAATAGCTCTACAGCAAACTGAATTTAATAAAAATGCTTCTACCATAAATCCCAACAATTCTAGCTTGTTTTCTAGATCATATATGTGTATTGAAATAGAATGAGATGTACAAGAAAAGTATTTGAGTATGAAAATTGAAATTTAGTATCAAGTTCTTTCCTTTTAAGACTTTTTAGAGCCTGAAGCATTTTTCCTTAAACAAAAGTATTTACCTGTCACTTGCACGTCTTTTCCTTTGATAGCCATTGCTTAGTTTGAACATGTATCTCTAAGCAGACTTCTTCATTCTTGTATTTAAAATTACCTGGTTCCTCCCTCCTACACTGTTGGTAGGAACATAAGTTGGTTCAGCCACTGTGGAAAACAGCATAGATGTTCCTCAGGAAACTAAAGACGGAATTAACACATGAGCCAGCAATCCCACTCTTCGGCATATATCTGGACGAGACTATAATTCCAAGTGATATGTGCACCCACATGTTTATAGACACACTATTCACAGTAGCCAAGGTATGGAAACAACTTGTATGTCCATGGGCAGATGAATGGATAAAAAAGATGTGGTGTATACACACACACACACACACACACACACAATAAAATACTACTCAGCCGCACAAACAACGAAATAATGTCATTTGCAGCAACATGGATGCAATTAGAGGTTATCGTATTAAGTGAGGTAAGTCAGAAAGAGAAAGATAACAACAGATGGTATCGCTTATATGTGGACTCTAAAATATGACCCAAAGGAACCTGTCTGTGAAACAGACTCAGACATAAAGAGCAGACTTGTGCTCGCCAAGGGAACTGGGGCTGGGGGAGGCTGAGCTGGGAGGGTGGGGTTGGCAGATGTCGGCTTTTATATACAGGACCAAGAAACAGGCTTCTGCTTCATCGCAGAGGCCCCTGCCGCCCAGAAGTGACACTCAATAGCCTGTGATAAACCCTAGTAGAAAAGAATGCTTCTTAAAAAAGCCCGTGAGTGTATATAGACACACTTGTGTTATATGTGTGTAACTGAATCACTTTGCCGGACAGCAGTAATTAACAGTATTGCAAACCAATTATACTTCAATAAGAGATTTTAAATTTTAAAAAAATTTAAGCCTAAAATAAGTTGTATGGCTTCTGATTCAGCACTCACCCAGTGTGTTCAATTAGGCCTTTTTCTTGAGCTATGTTAGAAAACAACCCAGGCTGTGGAGTCAGACAACCTGTGATGGGAATCCCAGCTCATTGTGGACACCTTCCCGGACTTGTGCACGCCTCACTTTCTCCCTCTGGAAAATGGGAAATAAGCCTGCCCTTGAGGATGCTTCAGTGCCTAAGGGTAATGAATGTCCCATAGTCAGCACTTTGTAAGCACCCACTATCTTGCAGCCAAAATGAACAGTTTTTCTGTTGGAATTCATAATTTATATAATATTAGAGATACCTTTTAGGCACAGCCTGTGAACTTTTTGGCTCCTGACATATTCTTCTTAAAAATCTAAAACTAACTCACTTTTCTCCCAAAAGAAATGTCGTGGTCACACTCACTCTGACTTGAAAAGCCAGTGAGGACTCCCAGACACCAGTGTTCGGAGGCAGCCCACCTCCCGCCTCCACCTGCAGTCTTCACGGTTCATCTTTCTCCTCAAGACCTGTCAGGATAACCGTGAACAACGTTTCTCTGAGACTCTCTCACACTCTGCAGTTGACTTTGCCTTAGCGGTGTGGGGCTCTTGTGTCGAATGTGGCAAGGAGGTTTCTTTTAGTTTCTTGCTGAATTTATATTGTTGCTACCACGGTGCCAAATTCAAAAATTGCTTTGACTCTGTGAAAAGAATTTGATGCCCAAACATTTATTTTCATTTTTTAGTTCCATAAAAATTCAGGAATATAGTCAACAAATATTTAATTTGCACATAAGGCTCCAAGTTACAAAAATCTATAGAAATGTTTCTGACCCAGAGAAACTTCGGTAGTAGAGATATAAGTGCACACACGCACGCACACACACACAACCACAATGAAAAGTAAAAATAAGTAGAAAAAGAATTGCAGATAAATAGACTGCTATGACATTAAGAGTAAACTAAAAACCTACAACTGCTACGAAGCCACTCATTTCTAGTAGAAGTAAAATTAGATAATTATTCTAAAAAAAACCAAGTTGCTTTCTATTTCAGCAATATAGTAACTGGATCAAAACTGCTTATTGTGAACCAACAGTTTAATAAACAAGATAAGCTTCATGTGTACTTTTTTCATGAAACCTATCACCATTTAGTGATTATAACATTTTCCAGTGATAATGACAAAAATTTGTGATCACATTACTAAAGCACATATTGATTATATGTCTGTTAAACTCCTATGAATCAATTAAGCCTTTTTTCTCAACTCAGATAATATCTCCCATTCATTTAGCTTTCAAATTAATGAGTGGATGAATGAAGTTGTTATAGGGTTTTTGCAATATGCTATATTAATGCACAATTGCCTTTGAAATAGGTCATCAGAAGAGTTACACATATATTGCATATTAATACACAAAACAGTAATTTAAAGCATCGTCTGTCTAAACAGAAATTAAGGGGCCATGTCAAAGCCAAAATTGTCTTTGTAATATATAATTCTTAATGATCAGTAGTGATGACTTATTTTGCCATGGACAATTTATCTATAGCCATTAAGCAATCAATACATATTCAACTCAATAATTATTTGGAACCTCCTAAGGTAACATGTTTGTGTGGCCTTTATTTAAAAACATATTCACTTCTTTTTCCTCACTTGAGTACACTGAAACCCTCTGAAAGATGTTATTTTTATGCTCATCTTTCAGAAAAGAAAATTACAATTACTAGAACTAGTCATTAGCAAATGTGTGGATCTCAAATCCTATATTATCTCTAATACCTTCTCTCTTCTGTGTATGAGGCATTCACTGAGGGGTACAGAGCACATCAGAATATTTCTTGATAACTGACTTGTATTGCATTTTTCACTTTACAAAAGATCAATATCTTTATTATCCGCTTAGCGTGTGACAATGACCTTTTGAAGCAACAGCCCAAGTTTCAAGGAAGCTTAAACACTAATGAGGAAAGGAGAGGACAGCAGGAGAACCATTTGATCTAAGCTCTGGTTAATCAAAGGAGAAGGGATTGTGTTCAGCTAAGAAGATCAGGAAAGTCAGCTTGGATTCCAAAGATAAGTGAGTCATATTGTTATGCAAAGCCAACTGAGATTACACAGCTCCAAGATCTGGTCCTGCATAGATTTTGTGACAGAGATTTTCTGGGGGGGGGGGGATGCGGAATAAATATATATATAAACTTTCAATATAAAAAAGTGGTGATTCTTAAAGAACAAATATTTCTGATATCATTAGAGAAGAAATAGAGATACCAGATCAAATGAATTTCCAATACAATGTGAATTTCCACCAGACGCCCATTTATGTATGATAACAAAAGAATAAATACAATGATTTAAAATAAGAAAGTATGGCACTTGGAAAAGTTGTAAGGTTGGGAACATTTTTAATAAAATAATAGTTATCCAATCCCAAACCTTCATTTTCTTTCTTTTTTTTTTTTTTTTTGGTCTTAAAATGCCAACACCAGGATTTGAGAGCCGGAGCATTTGAACAAGCATCGTAGTGACCAAAAGTGGCTAGAAGGAAGGGCATCAGGTTATAAGTACAAGCTTAGAAGAAAGAGTAGAAGATCCAGAGTAGCAAATCCATGTGCCCTCCAAGGGACCGTGATGTGGACGCAGCAGAGTGGAGCAGATGACACGATTAATGCCAGAGGTGTCCAAGCTTTTCCATGCTCTCACTAGTCTGCCCAGCATAGCTTTCTTTAAAATTTAAAATATAGTTTATTTTCATATTGTGTTAGCTCCAGGTCTACAGCACAATGATTCATACTTTTTTCTATTCTTTTCCATTTTAGGTTATTGCAAGATATTGAATATAGTCTTCTGTGCTATACAGTAAATCCCTGGTTGTTTATCCATTTTAAATATGACAACTTGTATCTGCTAATCCCCTAGTCCTGATTTATCCCTCGCCTCCCTTCCCTTCTGGAGACCACAGATTTTTTTTTGTCTGTGAGTTTGTTCCTCTGTATTGGGCTGGACAAAAAGTTCTGGTTTTTCCATAAGATGTTACTGGAAAACCCAAGCAAATGTTTTGTCTAGCCCAGTACATAAGTTCCTCTGTACTGCTCTCAGACTCCAAATATAAGTGAGGCCGTGTGATATTGCCTTTATCGACTTTCATTGCTTAGTCTGATAATCTCTAGGTCCATCCACGCTGCTGCAAGTGGCCTTATTCCATTCCTTTTATGGTTGAGTATACTGCGTTTTGTGTGTGTGTGTGTGTGTGTGTGAGACATATCTTCTTTCTCCCTTCATTTGTTGGTGGACACTTAGGTCGCTTTCATTCTCGGTTAGTGAAAGTAATGCTGCGGTGAGCATCGGGATGCATGCGTCATTTCCAATTAGAGTCTCCATCTTTTCTGGCTATATGTTCAGGAGTGGGATTATATATATATAATCAGGAGTGGATTATACGGTAACTCTGTTTTTCACACAGTTTTTTCTCAGCAGGTACTAGTCATATGTGTGTAGCTTGGTCAGCCTCAGCTAAAGGTCTGGAACTGCAGAAAGCAATGATAAGTGAAGAGAGATGAGATGAATAAAATCTCGCAATTTTCCGTAACAGTTGAATTCACTGTGGTTCTGGTTGCATCTCTTGCCTAATTTACCTTTCTTTTAATCCAGATATTTAGGTTATTTTCTCTAGATTAAACTTTCTTTTTTCTTTAACCTATTTCCCTATTTGGAAATAAAATAATAATATTTTAGGTTTAGAAAAAAAACCTTGGTTAGCTTCAACAGCAACCACTTTGTAGTGATCATATGACTTTCTATGTAAAATTTATTTAGATGTCAGAGAAAAGGGGAGAATTTATGCCTCTTGCTTCCATCAGAACATTCAGATATGCAAATGAAGATAAAATGTATAGCTTTCAAAGCAGTGTTTACATCATTATATTGTTACATGGAAAAATCTGAAGCTTACAAATTGATTTTAAAAATCTATCAAGGAATATATAGCCCGCATGTATACATGTAAAGTAAATGTGAAGAGAAAGTGCCAAAGTTTTGCCATTTTAAAATGCCCCTACTAATTATTTTTAGCCTTGGTTGAATCAGTCAGCTCTTTCCTTCTGAACAACCGCAGTCCCACAGTTTTCACTGTTATTCTCTGGTCTTATCAGGCTTCTTGTTTCAGACCTGTCGGTTTTGTTATTGCTGTCTTAACACATTCACAATGAGAAGCACACTTTTTTAGATGTGACAATACACATTTACGTTGTCCTCCATAGTCTGCAAGACACTTCCCAAATATGAGCTTCATTAATCCTCATAATCTACATATTATTTTGAAAGCTTTTTTGTACTTGAGGAAAGGTCAGCTTAATATGTTTGTATGGCCTGACCAAGTAGCCCAAACAGACTCAATCCTCTGTGCATAATTCCACCGGTGGATAAGCTGGAGCTCGTAGCCTGTCCTGTGCAGCAGGGCCAGGGCACCACGAATGCTTCTGTCTTCTTTCAATAAACTTTATTACTTGAAGATTTAAAATGCAAGAACTCATTTAGAGGCAGCGTCACCGTTTTTCCTACAGCATTTGCTTGCTTCATGTCTTTGTGTCCCATCTTGGTGTTTCTTGAAATATTTAAATCCTCCACCAGCAAAATGATTATGACTCACTGAAGGTTCAGATGTTGATTACGATTTTTCAGCCATAAAGTGTTTTTAATTAAGGTATGTACTTTGTTTTTTAGACATAATGCTGTTGTCACCTTAATAGACTATAGTGTAAGCATAGCTTTTATGGGTATTGAAAACCAAAAAGTTCATGTGACTCGCATTATTTTGATATTTACTTTTTTTGCAATGGTCGAACTAAACCCATGATATTACACCTGTATTTCATAAGTAACTATTATTGAAATTTTAAATTATTTATAGAAGATCTCTGCTTATTTGTACATAATGTTTATCCATTTGTTGATTTACATATTTGCAAAGATTTGTTCTGAGTCAAAATGTATATGACGATGTTTCTTTTTTAATCCATATTATGAAAGAGTCCAGGAATGAATACCCCCCAAATATTTTGGCCCTATAAACTATCCTTACTGCTATAAAAAACAAGCCCACTCAAAATGTAATATCTTTTAAAACTCAAAGCAAATATTGGGGTAATCATCTGATCGAATAATAATAGTCAAAATGAGTGAAAAGCAGCCAGCTTTAGGGATAGTTATGTACACATGGGAATAAGAAAAGAAAGTACATAAGAATGATTTCATTTATTCAATACTCAATGCTTCCTGATATTTTCACAAAAGATGAAAACAAGCCACTAGGGAAAATAATTATTTTGTTGTCTGCATAATTCCCAACTTGGGCAACTTTCTGTTAATGGAATGCGCACACCCTGGTATTAGAAAGAGTTCTATTCATGTAGAATGTAGCTTCATTTGTTGAGCACTTATTATTTGCAAATCACTATACTAAGCACTTGGATTCCCTACTTGAAGCGATATCTATCCCGATTGTGTGGGTGAGAAAACGGAGGCATAAGGAGGATTCATCATTTAAAGATCACAAAGCTAGTAAGTGGTGAAGCCTGACCTTGAACCCGGCTCTCCAACCCCAGAATTTTAATCATTGCAGTTAATCACATCTACCAACAAAATTTAGAATAAAACATCAAAGGATTGGTCACATGGACGTGCTGTCTGACAGTCAACATACCTGCTTTTGCACTTTTTCCCTCATTTTCACTTGGGTTTGAGCTTATCAATGAGCTCTCTTCGTCCGCCTTCCTTGAGTGAACAAGTTCTAGGTTTTATCTGATTTCCCCTTTTTCTTGCTGTATTTTCTCCTCCCCTTATCAGAAAGGACTATGTGTAGCCAGAAAGATTCATCTGTTTACGTAAATCTTTGTTTCTTTGTATACACAGACCCTCCGGATTCCCCAAACTTTGCTAATTCTGTAACACATAGTATGCTCACATGTAACCACGTGCTTACATATGAAATAGTTTACGCCACTGAATTAATTGGAGCTTAACATGACTCTGTCTTCCTCACACCCTTCATAGAACAGAATCAACCCCTCCTAGGCTGCCTTTTCACGGTTTATCCAGTGGCTCGTGAGCACCGCAAGGTAGCAGTCGTTTGCTTTCTCCCCTCCTCCAGAAGCTCAGAAGAAGCAGCTGGAAGCAAGTCTGGAGCTGATCCAGGACGAGTGTGTGTCGGAGAACGCGGAGCACTCCGCGGAGGAGCCCGCGGAGGGAGCGCCCGACGCCGACGGGGAGGAGCTGACCGACGGCGTGGAGGAGGACTTCGACGAGGACGCGGCCCCCGAGCTGGTAGGAAGCAGCGCCGGCCTGGCCGCACCCCGTTCCTTCTAAGACGGAGGTGAACTCCCCGGGGCTTATTTCTTCCTCCTCTGCGCGTGCTTGAGGCAAACGTGGACAGTGCTCTGCACATAATAAGTGCTCAATATCCTTTTGCTAATTTAAAATGTGAAGGGATAAATGAACGAACAGGAACATTATGGGCTAGAATTGGGTATATTCGCACTCAGATGGAAAATTCTTTCTCGAGTGCTTCATCACAACCGGAGTCTTGCGTTGGAGCCGTTGTGCATGGGCTGTGCGTGGGTGTGCTATCCTGGCAGTAAAAGTCGTCTGCTGGAGACGCGCGGCCCCTCCAGTTAGCCGGGCCCCCACTGTGATGCCTGTGTTAGCCGCGTGGCCAGCAGCCCTGTGCCCTCCGTTCACTGAGGCTGCCCTCTAGCGAGAGGCCAGCTTATCAGCCTCAGTGTCTGTGCTGCTTGACGGCCAGCCCTTATGAGCTGTAGATTTAAGACCTGATTCTTTACAGGTTTCATTTTCCCGATGTTGTAATATACCGCTCATTTCCAGATGTTCTTTCCTGTATAAACACACCAGGGAAATACATGCTGGTCGTCGTCATCGTGAAGTCGCTCAGTCGTGTCCGACTCTTTGCGACCCCATGGACTGTAGCCCACCAGGCTCCTCTGTCCATGGGATTCTCCAGGCAACAGTCCTGGAGTGGGGTGCCATTTCCTTCTCCAGGGGATCTTCCCGACCCAGGGATCGAACCTGGGTCTCCCGCATTGTAGACAGACGCTTTACCGTCTGAGCCACCAGGGAAGTCCGTATATGCTGGTAATGATTGGTAAATATATGCTGATGAGGATGCTCTTTCTCATATTTTATCAGCCATGAAATTAAATATGCTAGCTTTAAGGGACAGACCAATACAAATGCTGAGAAGGCAAGTGTGTGTGTGTGTGTGTGTGTGTGTGTGTGCGTGCGTGTGTGCGTGCTGCCAACTCTCAAATACAGTGGACTGGTTATACTAAACTTGACTTAACCCTAGGTAATATCGGAGTCCAGTCTGTGTGAATATCCTGTGGTGGTGGTTTGCATGGAAACTGCCTTGTGCTTGTGCCATTTATGGAATTCTGCATTGATTTTTAACATTCTAAATCTGTTTAAATTGCATAGTACCTTTATTTAAGCTTTTGAGATAGGCGCCTTTAACAACCATTCTTATTTCTACCAAAGTCTGCCTCAGTTTGAAGGGTTTAAGTACCTGCTTTTAGGACTGTTTTGATTCTGGACTCTGTTGAGCAGGGACTAGAATGAAAGGTTATCGAGTTTCTCTGCTTCACCAGCACAAGCTCCTCGACCCACTCCAACCCGACTTCTGTTGCCGCTGCCTCAGTGTGGCTGCTCTTAAGGTCTCAGGACACTTCTGCGCCATCATTACTAATGGTTGCCTCTCTGTTCTTATTTTAATTTACGCCTCAGTGGGATTTGGCTGGAAACTGTTTAGGAGAATTTCTCGTAATACCAATTGCTCATTCTCACCCAGCTGTGCTAGAAACTTGCCCTCCACGTCCCCACTTTAAATACTCAAGTAGCCCAGGGCTTTGTTGTGGCTCACCTCTCTCTACACACTTTACCAATGTAACTTCATCAAATACCAGAGCTTTAAGTATTATTTATAGGCCAAAGATGTCTAAATCTACATTTCTACTTCTTATCTCTTCCTGGAATTCTAGACTCAAGTAGAGCTATTTGATAAGCAGTTGAAACTTAACATGCCAGAAACATTCTTGATTTTTCCAGCTATCTTATTCCTTTCCAGTCTTCCTCATTCTCATAAATAGCATCATCATCCACACAGCTGTTAAAAGCCAAAAAGACTGAGATTACTTCTGATTTGTTCCACCTATCCCCATTAATTCTACCTCCAAATCTAGCCCAGAGCTAGTTACATCTCCAGCACAGCTAAACTGATCTTTTTGCTTCAGCCCATGCAATTTATTCTCTGCACAAGAAGGAATAAAAGTCATTTTAAACTGTAACCCAGACAATGCTGCCCCTTTGCTTCAACATCTACAGTGCTTTTTATCATATTTCAAATCAAAATCCCCAAGTGTGTGAATTTAAATTATGATGAAGTTGGGTGGAGGAGGCCAGGAGAGAGAGAAGGAGAACTTGGTGAGGAAAAATGGAGAAAGTCCCTGAGGAGTCTAGGAGGTAGATGTCCATACAGGCTGACCTTCACCATGAAGAGGAACACTGGTTCACTGCAGCAGACTGGATTAAGTCTGAGGATGTGGTGGCAGGTCCTTAAGGGAGTTCAAGCATGAACTATAAATCAGAGGGTGATAATCTCTGAAGCGTGAGTTGTTGTTCAGTCACTAAATTGTATCCAGCTCTGTGATCCCATGGACTGCAGCCTGCTGGGCTTCCCTGACCTTCGCTATCTCCCTGACTGTGCTCAAACTCACGTCCATTGAGTCAGTGATGCCATTCAGTTGTCTCATTCTCTTTTGTCCCCTTCTCCTCCTGATCTCAATCTTTCCCAGCATTAGGGTCTTTTCAAATGAATCGGCTCTTCACATCAGGTGGCCAAAGTATTGGAGCTTCAACTTCAGCTTCAGTCCTTCTGATGAATATTCAGGGTTCCGTTCTTTTAGAATTGACTGGTTTGATCTCTTTGCTGTCCAAGAGACTGTCAAGAGTCTTCTCCAGCACATAATTTAAAAGCATCAATTATTTGGTGCTCAGGCTTCCTTATGGTCCAACTCTCACATCTGTACATGACTACTGCAAAAAAAAAAAAAAAAAGCTTTGACGATATGGAATTTTGTTGGCAAAGTGATGCCTCTGCTTATTAATATGCTTATTAATGTGTCTAGGCTGGCCATGGCTTTCTTTCAAGGAGCACGCGTCTTTGAATTTTGTGGCTGCAGCCACCACCCACAGTGATCTTAGAGACCAAGAAAATAAGACCTGTCACTGTTTCCAGAGTGAGGAGAGATGGGCATTATCATAGATTTGAGGATTGAGAAGGTTTGAAGAAGCCAATATGAAAAGCATAGACGACCACTAATTTGAAAATACATAGAGATGATGGTTAATGTTCATAGCTAGCTAAGGTTAAAGACCACGAGTTAGAGTACTGCTCTAATTTTGCAAACTTTAAGGCGGATCAGAAGTACCTGGAGCTTATTAACTCCCAGTCCAGATCGTTTAAAATGCAGATTGCAGTGTCCCCTTCCCAGTGTCTCTGATTCAGTACGCTGAGCGTGTCTGAAAATCGACATTTGTAGCAGGTTCCCACATGGTGCTGCTGCTGGCCGTCTGGGGGGCTCTTTGAGAACCGCTGTTACGGGGGCATCAGCCAACATAGCTGTGGGGTTCTCTCCATCAGATTTTATCAGTTGGATTGTTGTCAAATAAATCAAACACAACCAATAAATAGAGTTGAGGACATAAGTCAAAAAGAGTGGTTGACTAGAGAAATCATGGAATTGCACCCGAGCAGGGAAGTCAGGGAACAGAGAGGGGGACTGAGAAGGAGAAAGCAGGCATAGAGTGAAGAGAAGCCCCTATACTGTGTAAGACACGAGGAAAGAGGAGGAAATAAACAAGAGAAAAGTGATGGCTGTCCTCAGAGACTGACATAGTTCAGAGGTGTTGACAGTTAGATGAAGAGAAAATCCATGGGAGGGGCTGATGGAAGTGGGATCCGAGGAAAAGTCCCTGAATCAGGAAGAATTCAGGAAAGCGAGCAGCTCGGATGCAAGATGGAAAACACCAGCTGTCATGAGAAAGAGAGCAAGGCCCATCCTAGTCCCAGGCCAGTCACTGTCTGATCCAGCCGATTCACCTTCATTGTAACTTCTCTCTCAACATTCTTATTTGCAAATAGCAACGTTAGATTGAAAATTTCTAAAATCGAATCTGTTTGATCTTTCCTCTGAGTGAATCTGTGTTCCAGGAACCCCGTTTCTGAAGGTCAGGGGTTTAGCATGCAGCCAGGGGAATGAAGTCAAACCATGGGGTTTGGTTTATGCTCCAAATGCACAGAAGGAACTGATTAGAACTCTTGCTGCTGGAAGTTCTCAGGTTTTTCCTCCCTAGAGCTCTGCTTTATAACTGGGGGACTTAGCTAATGGGAGGGAAGGACACTATCTCCAGTATCTCCTTTTGTTCCTAAGACTTGGAAAACAATGAGTGAGTGTGAGTAAATTCAGTCCCTGTGGTCTAAATGGAGACTGCAGAGTCCCTCCGAGGAACTGGCCAAGGGAAAATTCCCTGTTCTACTGTTCACTCTTTTCTTGACCACATGATCTGAGTTATCCTTGGTTCCTGGAAAGGAAAGACATATATCTTCTCTTTTTGAAGGGCAGATATGATTATAGATTAGGCAAGAATACAGTCTATCAATAATTAGGTTTTTAGTGCCTACAGTTTTAACTAAAAAGAAGAGCTGGTATCCATGTGCTTAGGCAGCTGCTCGGAGAAATCTAAAGTGAATGGGAAATAAGATTTGTATCTTGTACAATAAGCAAGGGAGATCCAGCAGAATGTGTTAGAGGAGTAGCCATAAGTGGCGGCACCCCTTGCAGAGCTTGTGAAAAGCTGACTGCATGGACGCTGGCTCTATGCATTGTCTGGATCTAAATATCCAGTTAGTGGGTTCCATTTCCATTAAGCAATCCATTCAGTCTACGTTTAGGGGCCTGTTGTGTGTGAACCAGATGCTACAAAAGCTGTGGAGATAACTAAAGTTGCCGCTTGTCTGTAAAATGAAGTGTTTAAGTCAATGGTTCTTTTACTCCAGTAGCTTAGTGCCTGGAGAAGACTGATTCCTTATGTAAAAGTAATAGACTTGGACTTGATAATTTATGAGAAGTCAGCCAAGGCTGAGAATCTGTGACTCTACAATAATCTATGCCCATATATTTCATTAGTGCCTATAAGTTAAGGTTTGAATATGTTTTAAATTGAACTCTAGATTGATGCATTGTGCATACAATTATCAAACGGCTACCATACTCATTTCTGAATAAATCCATTAGCAAATATTTATTGATTGACCACTAATGAGATTTTTGCTATGGGAATAATGAAGGAAATCATATTTTTTTCCCCTCAAGAAGACTGTGAATTAACTGAGGATAAAGGCTGCAAGAAAAACATACTAAGCAGTATATCATAATAAGACCCATATGAAAGATACAATTTACAGCTGGGGAATCACACATACCTAGGAAGCCAACAAAGGCTCCTGGCAGAAGAGATACTAGAAATTTGCCTCAAAGGATGCTGAGTTAAGGAACAGCACCTGCTAACATGCAGAAAGAATATTCAAATCACCCTTCATTGTTTTCAGATCATTTTACAGAAAGTATATTTAATGTCCAAAATACATTAGATGTTTCATATTATGTGGCGGGTGGGAGCATGGATGGATAGACAGATAGCAAAGTAGATATTTTTGTAAAACTACTAAAAACTTCACAAATAAAATGCATGCCTTTCACACTCTTACTTTTTCCATATCCAGCAGAGTTGTAATCCCCTTTCATATAAAATGACATAATCCATAATGTAGTAATCTGTGCCAAATGGAAATGCTATAGAGAAGAGAGGGCTTTGTTGCTGTTCAGTCGCTAAGTTGTGTCCGACTCTTTGCCACCCCATGGACTGCAGCACACTAGGCTTCCCTGTCCTTCACTGTCTCCTAGAGCTTGCTCAAACTCATGTCCGTTGAGTCAGTGATGCCATCCGGCCGTCTCATCCACTGTCGTCCCCTTCTCCTCTCGCCTTCAGTCTTTCCCAGCGTCAGGGTCCTTTCCAGTGAGTCAGCTCTTCGTGTCAGGTGGCCAAAGGATTGGAGCTTCAGCTTCAGCATCAGTCCTTCCAGTGAATATTGAGAGTTGATTTGTACGCTGCTAATTTAAAGGGCAAATGAAATCTCCCAGGTGCCTGAGAAAAGATGGATGAGAAAGGCGACTGTGCCCATCCAAGGGCATCACAAGCTGTCAGCTACATTCGGGAGACGTTGAGAGTCTGATGAGTGTTTTCCAAAGCAAAGTTTTTAGTCGACAGATCCAAAGGCCTAAGGTGCTTCTTAAAATGCTAATATAGATTATCTGGGGAAGAGTTCAGGAATCTGTATTTTTATCAGTCTGAGGTTTGAAATGACAGAGTGACATCAAATCCCAAAGGAAACTGTAGACAGTGCAAACATTTAAATGCATTAGCGAATTTGAGCTTTTTTGAATTCTACTTGTAAATACTCCTGCTGAGTACATGTGGTCAAATCAGGCAAATCTGGTAAGAATCCACAGTAGAATTGCCTACCTGGCGAGTGGCATTCTTAGGTATGCAAGTTGAGTACTACATTATAGTACATCTTTCAGCATTTAACAAAATATTCAACTAAGCAGTGAGTCACCTGGGCTTACAAGCTATTGAATTTCTGAGCACACTTGGAAATGTGTGGACCGCAAATCCAGTGCTGTAATTGAAGAGAACTCAAAGCAGGCATTCTGATATACCATTGAAAAACTGGAATGCATAAAGCATTTTAATCAATATTCTTGCTCTTTATGAAGTGGACTGAAAACAATTCCTTCTTTTTGAAGCTTTCTGTTTCTTTCCTAATTAAATCCTTCACCTGAATGCTCCCCCATATCCTCCATGCTGCAGTCTCTTTTTAATACTGTCATTTGGACTAAACACTAGCTAGAGGACAAACAGGAATTTGGGGGGCACATTCCCAAAGGTGGTGCCAAGTGAGTGAGTGAGTGAGTGAGTGGTATGTATCACAAGGGAGCGAGAAAGTGTTTACTCAGCCTTTTGCTTCGAGTCTGTATTCAAGACCTTCATCTCGACCTCTGGCCCACCATCGTAGGCTATCTTCTCAGTCCTCCTGCCACAGATAATAAGGACAGAAAGAAAGTTTCCACCCATAATTTGGAAGGAGTCAGGGATAGGATGACCAGTCCTGGTGCATGCGTACAGCATGCACGGCCTGCTTCTGGGGTACAAAGAGCCAGGCCGTGCCAGCTACGTGACCAGCACTGCTCAAGGGAAATAGGTTACGGCCAAGCCTTTGATCGGCGGTAAAGGGTGTGCTAGGCTGACATTTCTGCTCTGGCGTCCCACCTTGGAATCCAGCCTCTTCCTCTGCCCTTTCTGTA
Organism: Procapra przewalskii; assembly: GCA_006410515.1. Taxonomy (NCBI): domain Eukaryota; kingdom Metazoa; phylum Chordata; class Mammalia; order Artiodactyla; family Bovidae; genus Procapra; species Procapra przewalskii. Next base: position 2,206,187 of record SJYF01000973.1, read on the forward strand.
ATAAATGTTCCTCAGAGTCAATCTCACACTAGTTTGTTTGGCATCTCCCTTGATTTCAATCAAGGATAAGGAAATGGCAACCCACTCCAGTATTCTTGCCTGGAGAATCCCATGGACAGAGGAGCCTGGCAGGTTACCGTCCATGGGGTCGCAGAGAGTCGGACGCGACTGAGTGACTTCACTTCACTTCTTCACTTCGCTTTGATTTCAGTCATTTTTATTTTAGCTGAAGAGCTCTGCTTAGACCATTAGGGTAAACTTTCATTTTCCCCGGAAGGCTAGATGGCTGGGTTGTTAAAACCTGAACTCTGTCTTCAGTGTGACAGAAGCAATTCAGGTCTTCGTGAGTTTGGACAAGCTGGTTATCTATGTCTTTTGCAGCCCAGAGCTCCCTGTGAAAAGTCTGCTAAGTGCTTGCAGTGTGTTGTAGGGCATTTGTATTTTGCGTGTGTGTTTAACTTCATTCATTTAATCTTGTTACCTTGAATGCTTCCATGCCTATCTGAGTGCAAATTAGATCCCGGTTAAGTTAACAGTAGAGGTCTGAGAGCATCATGGGAAGCCTCGCAGGGCTGCAGGGCCCGCAGCGCCCCAGCATCTCCGCTTGTCTCCGGACCGCGGGGGGATCCCGGCCGCAGCGGGAGCGCCCCTGCCGCCCGCCCCTCGCTGCGCTCCTGGCCGCAGCCTCGGCCGCCGCCTTGGTGCCGGAATGTGGCTCTCGGCCAGCGGGGCGGCCTCGCCCGCCCCAAAGACGCAGCACCCACGCGGCGCGCCCGGATCCGGACCCCCTCCGGCCTCCGCCTGAAGCCGCCCCGGACTCCAGCCTAAAACTGGGAGGAGCGCAGCCCGCTCTCGCGCTCCCCTAGACGTCACCGCCCAGAGCCTGAGGCCGAGCCGGAAAAGCTTGGAGGGCCGAGAGGTCGTGGAAGGCGGCCTCCTGAGCGGCTGCCTGGAGGCGGCCGCGGCCCCCCGCTCCTGCCCGTCCACCCTCGCCCCTCGCGCGCTGCTCTTAGCCTTAGTCAGTTTGGTCCTGCTGGAGCTGAAGCCGGCCTTCTGGTTAAAGCTCTCTGCAAGCTGTCCACCTCACTCAAGGCGAGCCGGCTGCCCCGCGCCTCTCCGGTCTGCTCTGGGCTCTGCCCGCTCAGCCTGCAGCGGGCACACGCGCCCCAGACGCACCCCTGGCCCAGCTCGCGCCCCACAGCGCACGTGGCGTGCCCCTGATCGCGAGATCCGCAAAACGGAATCCACATCGTTCAGGGTGCTTGAGGCTGTGTTAAATGTTTGAAGTTTATGCCACAGTTTCATGCAAATAAATCAAGAGTTACCTGTACGTAAGAGAATTAAGGTGCCTGTAACCTAGCGGTCTGATGCAAACTTTTCTGGAGTGAGATAGAAGTAGGCTGTCCAGAGTGAGCGAATAAAAACATAGGATACCAGTTAATTTTTAATTTCAGATAAACAATGAATGGTTTTCTAATATTATCATGTTCCCAATATTCCATGAGATATACTTGAAACAAAAGAAGTACCATTTATCTGAAATTCAAATTCAACTGAGCTTCCTCCATAGAGATAGGCCTGAATACTGGCCTTCAATACACTATTTAAGTTTTTTAACTTCTTTTCATTGTTACCTATGAAAGTGGAATAATAACACCCCCTCATAAGGCAAGGGCAGGAGGAGAAGGGGGTGGCAGACAATGGGATGGTAAGATGGCATCACCGACTCAGTGGACTTTGCGCAAGCTCTGGGAGATGGTGAAGAATGGGGAGCCTTGCGTGTTGCAGTCCGTGGGGTTGCTAAGAGTCAGACATGACTGAACAGAATAAGGCAAGGAGAGCAAACCAGTCTATGCTAAAGGGATTCAACCCTGAACATCCATCGGAAGGACTGATGCTGAAGCTCCAATACTTTGGCCACTTGATGCGAAGAAGTGACTCATTAGAAACCCTCATGCTGGGGAAGGTTGAAGGCAGGAGGAGAAGGGGACGATAGAGGATGAGATGGTTGGATGACATCACCGACTCAATGGACGTGAGTTTGAGCAAAGTCAGGGAGATGACGGACAGGGAAGCCTGTTGTGCTGCAGTCCATGGGGTCTCGAAGTGCCATATTGGACTTAGCAACTGAACAACATAAGGCCCTAGTAAGTTCTGAACTGAACTGAACAGAACTGAAGGATTAAATGAGATAATTCATGAAGTGCACTTAACAAAGTCTCCAACATAATTTAAGAAGTGAATTGCAGCTATTATCATTATTAATATTATAGTTGCCATCTCATTTTGCAAATGAAGCTTTCGATAAAATATTACAGAATTTCTAGCAACATAGTCTTTCATATGGAAGTTCGTGTCTTTAAAGTCTCTAGAGAGTCAAATTTGTTTGAAAGCACTTCTTATTTGATAAGAAAGCCTTCAGGAAACAAATGTAATATTCTGAGAAGAATTATACTTTGTTTTCATCTTGTAAAATTTTTCTTTGATTTTGTACTTGCTGCCTTATTCAATTCAAAAGAATTCCTTTTCAAGTCCT
>SJYF01000973.1:2214917-2226431 GCA_006410515.1 Procapra przewalskii
CTCTGGTTCCTCTGCCTTTTCTAAAACCAGCTTGAACATCAGGGAGTTCACGGTTCACCTATTGCTGAAGCCTGGCTTGGAGAATTTTGAGCATTACTTTACTAGCATGCGAGATGAGTGCAATTGTGCAGTAGTTTGAGCATTCTTTGGCATTGCCTTTCTTTGGGATTGGAATGAAAACTGACCTTTTCCAGTCCTGTTGCTACTGCTGAGTTTTCCAAATTAGCTGGCATATTGAGTGCAGCCCTTTCACAGGATCAACTTTCAGGATTTGAAATGGCTCAACTGGAATTCCATCACCTCCACTAGCTTTGTTCGTAGTGATGCTTTCTAAGGCCAGCTTGACTTCACATTCCAGGATGTCTGGCTCTAGAAGAGTGATCACACCGTCATGATTATCTGGGTCATGAAGATCTTTTTTGTACAGTTCTTCCATGTATTCTTGCCACCTCTTCTCAGACACTCAGTGGTGTTCAACTCTTTGCGACCCTGTGGACTGTAGCCCACCAGGCTCCTCTGTCCATGGGATTTCTCAGGCAAGAATACTGAAGTAGGTTGTCATTTCCTCCTCCAGGAGATCTTTCTGACCCAGGAATCAAACCTGTGCCTCCTGTGTTTCCTGCATTGCACGCAGATTCTTTACCGCTGGGCCACTGGGGAAGCCCCATATCCTGGCTTTGTGTTGTTCAGCCATTCAGTTGTGTCTGACTCTCTGCAACCCCATAGACCTCAGCAGGCCAAGCCTCCCTGTCCTTCACCGTCTCCCGGAGTTTGCTCAAACTCATGTCCATTGAGTCAGTGATGCCATCCAACTATTGGGGAAGTATGCAATTTCCTTGGTTCTGTCTTGCCGCAGCTAAAATTTAAAGTGGCAGAACAGTGTTACAGCTCGGTTACAGCTCAGTTTTATTTGGCAAGCAAAGAAAAATACATCCTCGAGGCGTGAGGGTGGGCTGACCCAAAACGAGCAGAGAAGGCAGAGGCTCAGTCTTGGCTCCTCTGTTGATATTTTTCTCCTCCCCCTGGGCCTGCCCTCTGTAGACGCGCTAGGCAGGAGGGCTGTTTCCTTCACCTGAGGTTCTCACTCCCTTCCTTGGACCTTCCTTTGTTCTATTTTCTTTGTTCTATTCCCTTTGTGGTTTAGCCACCACTACTTTGGACTCCTTTTTCCTATTCTAACTACCTAACACAACCATCTCATCCTCTGTCGTCCCCTTCTCCTCCCACCTTCAATCTTTCCCAGCATCAGGGTCTTTTCTAATAAGTCAGTTCTTTGCATCAGGTGGCCAAAGTATTGCAGCTTCAGCCTCAGCCTGAGAACCTCCAATGAATATGCAGGACTGATCTCCTGTAGGATGGACTGGTTGGATCTCCTTGCAGTCCAAGGGACTCCCAAGGGTCTTCTCCAACACCACAGTTCAAAAGCATCAATTCTTCAGTGCTCAGCTTTTTTTGTGATATCCAACTCTCACATCCATACATGACTACTGGAAAAACCACAGCTTTGACTAGACGGACCTTTGTTGGCAAAGTAATGTCTCTGCTTTTTAATATGCTGTCTAGGTTGGTCATAGCTTTTCTTCCAAGGAGCAAGAGTCTTTTAATTTCTTGGCTGCAGTCACCATCTGCAGGGATTTGGGAGCCCAAGAAAACAAAGTCTGTCACTGTTTCCACTGTTTCCCTATCCATTTGCCGTGAAGTGACTGGATGCCATGATCTTGGTGTTCTGAATGTTTAGTTTTAAGCCAGCTTTTTCACTGCCTGCTTTCACCTCCATCAAGAGGCTCTTTAGTTCCTCTTTGCTTTCTGCCATTAGGGCAGTGTCATCTGCATACCTAATGTTATATAGAATGAGGCTAACATTCTAGTTAGAGACATATTCTAAAACATATTCTTCAATCTGAACCTACTCCATAAAATTTATACAATCACTAGAGCATTCAATTAATGGTAACTTGATGGTTCATTGTTAAGCACTCCTTCATTATTTAAATTTTAACTTTCCAATTAAAAGGTCTACTTGGAATTCTCTGAAGAAAATGAATATGATAGATACTTTAGATAGAGGCCTGTGAAAGGTGAACAGATGTATAAGTACAAAGTGAAATCTGTTAACCACCAGTAGTCACCTAAATTTGTACCTTTAATGAAACTAGTATTGAAAAATATGTGATATTTAAAGCTACTAAAATTTGCTAATTTAAAAAAAAATTTTTAATTTTTATACAATTTTAAAGTGCTGCTTTCCTTTTAGTTACTCTGCCCTATAGGCTGCATTCCTCATGTACAGTACATCACTGAGCCTATCTTTTTTTCCTAATTGGAGGATAATTTCTTTACAATGCTGTGTTGGTTTCTGCTACACATCAACATATCAGCCATAGGCAGACATATGTCCGCTCTCTCTTGAACCTGCCTTTCACCCCCTCACCCCTTCTCACCCCTCTAGGGTCTCACAGAGCTCCAGGTTGAGCTCTCTGGATCATATATCAAATTCCTACTGGCTATCTGTTTTAATGGCAACCCACTCCAGTACTCTTGCCCGGAAAATCCCATGGATGGAGGAGCCTAGTGGGCTATAGTCCGTGGGGTTGCTCAGAGTCAGACACAATTGAGCGACTTCACTTCCACTTTCCTGCATTGGAGAAGGAAATGGCACCCCATTCCAGTGTTCTTGCCTGGAGAATCCCAGGGACGGGGGAGCCTGGTGGCTGCCGTCTATGGAGTCACACAGAGTCAGACACGACTGAAGCGACTTTGCAGCAGCAGCAATATATGTGTTTCAATGCTACCTCTCAATTCGCCCCACCCTATCTTCCCCTATTGTGTGCTCAAGTCTGTTTGCTTTGCATTAGCTTATCATATGCCAAATAGTTTGTGTCTCCCTGCTACCCCTGTATCTCCCTTCCCCTCACTGGTAACAGTTTGCTGCATTTTTTTAGATTCCACATATGACTGATATCATACAGTATTTTTCTTTCTCTGTCTGACTTATTTCACGTAGCCTAGCACTTTCTCAGGCGACACAGTGGTTAAGAATCTACCTACCAATGCAGGAGATGCAAGAGGCATTTGAGTCAGGAAGATTTCCTGGAGAAAGGAATGGCAACCCACGTCCGGTATTCTTGCTTGGACACTTCCATGGAGAGAGAAGCCTGGTGGGCTGCTGTCCATGGGGTAGCAGAGAGTCAGACACAGTGGAGCACCTCAGCAAGCACACAGCATGAAAACCCTCCAGATCTGTGTACGTTGCTGCAGATGGCAACGTGGCTGAGTAGCATTCTTACATGCATACATGGCTGCAGATGGCAACGTGGCTGAGTAGCATTCTTACATGCATACATGTCGTGCCTTCTTCATCCACGCATCTGTTGATGGGCACTTAGGTTGCTCCCGTATCTTGGCAAGCATAAATAACGCTTATGTGAACGTTGGGCTGCATGCTTCTTCTCAGCCTAGTGTCTCTGGTGTGTTCAGATATATGAGCAGGAGCGGAATTGCTGGTTCTTTTATTTATTTATTTTTTAGATGTTGTTAAACATTATGTTAATATGATTTTTAGATGTTTATGAGGAAAAGCCTCCATCTGAGACTTTATTTTCTGGGTCTTATTTATTTATTTATTTTTTTAAATACTTTATTCTACGTTACAATACTGTATTGGTTTTGCGAGAAACCTTCATACTGTCTTACACAGTGACTGCACCAGTTTACATTCTCACCAGCAGTGTGCCCGAGTTCCTTTTCTTCACATCCGCACCAACATTTTTTAATGTTCTTTTTGATGATAGCCTTTCTAAAAGGTGTGAGGTGACATCTCATTGTGGCCTTATTTGCCTTTCTCTGATGATTAGTGATGTTGAGTATCTTTTCGTATGCCTATTGGCACGTCTGCATTTCCTCTTTAGAAAAAATGTGTAGTTCTGCTCATTTTTAATTTAATTATTTGGTTTTGATGTTGAGTTGAACAACCTATTTATATAGGTTGAATATTAATCCCTTATTAATCATATTGTAAATTGCAATTTGCAAAATCATTTGCAAATAATTTCTCCCATTCAGTAGGCTGTCTTTTAGTTTTGTAAGTGGATTTCTTTGCTATGCAAAAGGTTTTAGGTTTAATTAGGTTCCATTTGTTTATTTTTGCTTTTATTTCCTTTATTTTAGGAGACAGATCCAAAAACATATTGCTGCGATTTATGTCAAAGAGGGTCCTGCCTATTTTTCCTCTAGGAGCTTTATAGTATCCAGTCTTATATTTAGGTCTTTAATTCATTTTGAGTTTATTTTTGTATGTGTTGTAAGAGAATATTCTAATTTCATTCTGTTACATGTAACTGTCTGGTTTTCTCAGCACCACTTACTGAAGAGATTTTCCTTTCTCCACTGTATGTTCTTGCCTGCTTTCCCGTAGATTAATTGACCATAAGTGCGTGGGTTTATTTCTGGACTTTATTTTGTCCCATTGATCTGTGTATCTGTTTTTGTGCCAGTGCCATACGGCTTTGATTGCTGTAATTTTAGAGTATAGTCTAAAGTCAAGGACCATGACTTCTCCAGCTGTTCTTTCTCAATATTACTTTGGCTGTTTTGAGTCCTTTGTACTTTCATATGAATTTTAAAATTATTTGTTCTAGTTCTGTGAAAAACGCCATTGGTATTTTTATAAGAATGCATTTAATCTATAGATTGCCTCGAATAGTATGGTCATTTTAACAATATTTAAATGACTGATACTTGCTCATTTAACAACCCAAGAGCCTGTTATATCTTTCCATCTCTTTGTGTTATCTACAGTTTTTTTCATCAGCATCTTAAACCTACCTAAGGAGGCAAAAGATCTTTTTTTCTATAAATTATAAGATACTGTTGAAACAAATATACAGTGTTTTTAAGAAATAAAGGGCTTCCCTGGTAGCTCAGTTGGTAAAGAATCCACCTGCAGTGCAGAAAACCCCAGTTTGATTCCTGGGTCAGGAAAATCCACTGGAGAAGGGATAGGCTACCCACTCCAGTATTCTTGGGCTTCCCTGGTGGCTCAGCTGGTAAAGAAACTGCTTACAATGTGGGAGACCTGGGTTCAATCCTTGGGTTGGGAAGATCCCTGGAGAAGGGAAAGGCTGCCCACTCCAGTATTCTGGCCTGGAGAATTCCATGGACTGTATAGTCCATGGGGTCACAAAGAGTCAGACATGACTGAATGACTTTTGCTAATCCTCAAGAAATAAAAATAGTTTGAGGAAATGATGTAAATCATAAGAGAATCAAAAGAATTAATTTTATTATTTTATTAATAATTTTATTGATTATTAAAATTGATGCTTTTATTTCAGTGAAATAATTTTGAAATATGTGAACACATGTGCTTATGAGTATGCTCAACAAAGCTTATTATATGTTTGTTAAAATGCTTCCATTTTCCTATCAGTCACTCATGAGAAATAAATAACTCACTGATTGCTTAGTAGGTGTAGATTTGCTTCATTTGACTTTTAAAGGATCATTTTAACTAGAATTACTTTCAGTTTAGGGGAAACACAGAGAATACAAATTGCATCTTGTAAAGAGGACTTTTTAAAATTGCCCTGTAACCATGGAAACATCATTTTAGAGTCATAAAATTTTAACTAGACGTAGTCCTGGTATCTAAAGCATCCTGTGTGCACCATGGCATATCGTACGCAAATTCTATTAAATCCTCTGTGCCTCTTCACTGCTTACTGTTTTCAGATGGACAGCAGTGTGTCAGTGAAGACTCCAGGCACCGAAGTGCACATGAATGTGTTCCCTGCGTTTGTTTAACAGCCAGGTGAAAATTAGTGTCTTAAACCTTTCCTACCGATTTTATATTCAAAGATGGCCATAGAAGTAATTCATTTCATCCTGTTAAGTAATGAGTGTTGGATCCCTGACTCAATACTAATATATTCCTTCATTCTTCTGGCACTAATACTATATGATACTAAATTTTTTAAATTATCATTTTATTCTTCCAGATCTGTATATTAGTAATAATTTCTTTTTCTATAATATCAAATCTGTAAAACACTGACAACTTCAGTTATGTTTTTTTTAATTCTAAATCTAAAATGTTATTCACAAGTAACATTCTATCTGGAAATATCAGAAACTGTTTCTTAGGTACATCAGGCAATTCATTCATCCAAAGTTTTAAAGTATATTCAAATTACACATGATGCTGTTCCAACACTTGTCTGTTGGATGGGTTAATAGACATTTACCGAAAGAGACAGTTAATTGTAGATACTAACCTCCCACTGTCTTATACAAAGGTTGTTGAATTTATTTGCCCAAGAATTTTACCCACCAAATGACTAGCACTTTTTTTTAAGTTTTGAATTTTAATGTTCCAAATATAGTTGATCTATTACCAAGTATTATAAACATAGGACTTTACTGACTTTTTATTGCTAGGTTTTAAATATTCAGTGTGATAAACTTTAAAAACTTCAGAGCAAAAATCTTAAAAGTAGTTAAATGTCTATGATCATTTGATAAATATCAGAGCTGGAAACTTGTGCTTGAGTAAGCTAAGAAAGTCATTAATAGCAGTATTTCTGATGGAACTAATGTTATACCTTTTCAGGCTACACTGAATCTAATAATCTGTGACAGAAGAAATGAGAAAAGGTGTGAAAGCTTTTCATTAGATCAGAAATTGAAAGAAAGGGGAAAAAAGGGTTTTTTCCAATTTGAGTCATAGCTCAACTGACAGGGTCCCAGTGGAAAAGAAATTAATTGTCTAAATGGTGCCGACCTTTCACACTCCTCGCCCCATATTCTGGAAGTGAGTTCCTAAATCTGTTTGCTTGCATTTGAATTGCAAAGGGCATCTTCACTTCACATTCTCCCTCCACAACTCAACCCCTCACCCCCACACCGTGTGCCTTTATTAGGAAGCAGCAGGGGCCTGTGTCTCCCTGTCCCCATGCTTAAAACTCTGTCAAGAGCACACCCGTCCGCGCCACCAGCCCCTCTCGACCTCAGAGTCTCCCTCACGAAACTCCATGATCTCTCGGCTTGCTCTGAATATGGAAAAATGACAAGCTTCAGGGTAGCCTGGGATGAAATGAAAGTTCAGCTGTTTGGAGGACTGATAAGAATGCTTATCAGCTAGAACCTGATAAGTATTCTGGATACCTTGCCGCATTTTCAGGAATACATATTAATAATGTGCAGTAACATTTCCTAAAAGCAAACTTTGCTAACCCGTAGTCTACTGGAAATAACATCTACAGCTGCTGCCATTTAAAGCTCTGTGAATTGGATAAGGTGTGGAATCTTTGGGGGCTTAATTATTTCAAAAATGTAGAAAAATGGCTTATCTTACAGAGGCATTAACCTGAAAATGTGTGATTCAATATATACATACGCAGAGACACACATGCACAGAAAGAGACTTTTATTTCATTCCAAGTCAGAAAATAAAAGAGGAAAAGGAAACTGCTTTTTCCATTTGCATTTCCTTCCAGGAATAATAATGAGTTTTTTTAATATATGTCATTTCATTTACTGCCTAAAATAATGTTGGGGAATAGGTATTTTTATAAGTAACTGGTTTTAGAGAATAACTTCCCTAAGGTCATCCTGATAATAAAGGCCTACTCAAAATTCAATAAGAGTCTGTAAGATTCCTTAGATACTTTCACAGACTAGTGTTTATAATGTTATTAATTTTAATCAGTGCTATACCTTTATGATCCTTGGTGACAATTTAACTTAATTTTAAAATTAAATTGACTTATCTTCTTAATGTAAAATAAACGTATCTTTAAAACTAAACTTTAGTTCAGCCCAGTAAACCATATGGAAAACCATATTATCTTTTTCGTAAGTAAGGAATATATTTTAAATAAATATAATGAAAAGACACGACTTTTTAAATTTAGTTTGTTGTTTTCATATGTTGAAAAATCTTGCATTCCTGTTTTTCTGTCTCACCCCCTCCCCTCTCTCACTGAAAACAAAGACAGAAAAATGTAGACAGTAGTAGAGAGATGTCAGAGCAGAAACTATCTCTTTAATGCAATCAGAACTGTAAGAACACGGAACGGGACAATTTTCTCACGATGCGAGCCAATGTCTGGAAGGCACCTTCCCACCTGAAGCGTCTTGGGCACCTGCTGCTGTTTGCTTTCCTCTCTGAGAACAGGGGGCTCAGCCGTGCCGCCCGCACTCCACACTTGATGAGAGGGCGACTGAATGACACTCTGATTGGCCATCACCCTCCTGCAGTCGTCTGCCTTGTAGTTTTCTACTTGAAATTGGCAGAAATTTTACATGCAAATTGGCTTGTTAGCTCGCAGCAGGAGAGTATGCCAAATTTTACAGAATTTGATACTTCTTTTTAATCATGTGCATACCTTCTCATTTAAATACCTTGATGCATCTCATTCCTCTGGATTTTCTGTGTGCTCAAAATTTACAATTTTTGTTCCTATAAAAAGCATTCAATATCATCTTTTAAAAATTTTTTTCTTAACTTTTACTGTAAGAAAAATGTTAGTGTGAATTGAAAAAGCTTAGATCATCATGGTATTTATATGAAAAGTAATAACTATGAAGTCAGTCAGTCTCAAATTTTATCCAGAATTTTAAATAGCCTTAAAATTTAAGAGTAATTTCATTTTCTAATCATTGAGGCCACATTTGAGCTCTGTAAATCCTAATGCTAAGCAAGGACATTTTTCCTTGAACTATCTTTAAATCAAGTAACTATTTCTAAAAGTAAATTGTTCAGTGCTCATTCGTGTCCAACTTTTTGCTACCCCATGGACTGCAGCACGCCAGGCTTCTTATCCTTCACCATTTCCCGGAGCTTGTTCAGACTCATGTCCATTGAGTCAGTGATGCCATCCAACCATCTCATCCTCTGTCGCCCCCTTCTCCTGCCCTCAATCTTTCCCAGCATCAGGGTCTTTTCAAATGAGTTGACTCTTCGCATCAGATGGCCAAAGTATTGGACTTTAGCTTCAGCACTAGTTCTTCCAATTAATATTTAGGGTTGATTTCCTTTAGGATTGGATGGCTTGATCTCCTTGCAGTCCAAGGGACTCTCAAGAGTCTTCTCAGCATCACAGTTTGAACACATCAATTCTTCAGTGCTCAGCCTTTTTTATGGTCCAACATTCACATCCATACATGACTACTGGAAAAACCATAGCTTTGACTATGAGGACCTTTGTCAGCAAAGTGATGTCTCTGCTTTTTAATACACTGTCTAGGTTTGTCATAGCTTTTCTTCCAAGGAGTAAACATCTTTTAATTTTGTGAATGCAGTCACCATTCACAGTGATTTTGGAGCCCAAGAAAATAAAGTCTGTCACTGTTTCCAGTTTTCCCCCATCTATTTGCTGTGAAATGATGGGACTGAATGCCATGGTCTTTAGTTATTTAAATGCTAAGCTTTAGGCCAGCTTTTTCACTCTCCTTTTTCACCTTCATTAAGAGACTCTTTAGTTCTTCTTTGCTTTCTGCCATAAGGGTGGTGTCATCTGCATACCTGAGGTTATTAATATTTCTCCCAGCAATCTTGATTCCAGCCTGAGCTTCATCCAGCCCAGCAGGAAAATAAATTAGGTTTAAGACATTCACCATAAAATTGATGTCTTTCCTATATGAGATATAGTATTTTCTTGTGGAATATTTTCTTTAGATAAAATTGGTTACTTCTTTTCACACCTCAGATGGGTTTAGCCAATGAAATTATTACACTAAAATATTTAATAATAGGTAGCTGTTATCATCTTATAGTTATATAGCCATTGATAGTGCTGTAAAAATAAAAATGATACAAAAGTCCTATTACAAAATACCATTATCCATGACCCTCTTAAAGTTTATTTATTTAAAATGTTTTAAGTGAAGTGAAGTCGCTCAGTCGTGTCTGACTCTTTGTGACCCCGTGAACTGTAGCCCACCAGGCTCCTCTGTCCTTGGGATTCTCCAGGCAAGTGGGTTGACATTTCCTTCTCCAGGGGAACTTCCTGACCCAGGGATCGAACCCAGGTCTCTCACATTGCAGGCAGATGCTTTAACCTCTGAGCCACCAGGGAAGCCCCAAATGTTTTAAGGTTATGTGCAAATAAGTAAATATTCGTAATTCTTCTCTGTGACTCAGAAGCCAATTTCCTGTGCTCTTTTGCTTACCTACATTGTTAGCAGAAAAATAGAGAATCTGCAGAATAGTGTCATAAATGCCTTCTCTGTTGGCACTCATCTACCAAAACCCCATTAGACAAAAGGCAGCTTCTGAGGCCTGAAGGAACCAGCAAGTCGCTGGGGACATTCTGTCTGAAACTTCATCTGAACCATTATTCTCCCAGCACCTCCCACTGAGAACACACATTCTTTAGAGGATGTTCGATGTGGAGAGCACATTGCTGCCTACTTTCAGACATGAGCCCCCTATTCTTTAAGGTTTGTTTCAAACCACGTATTTATTCAGTTTGGCCTTCAAACAAGGGCCACAGTGTGATTCTGGACTGGATTTATTTTACCCCTTTCAGTAAGACCCCAGGTCGGTGACTTTCTTTCCTTATTGCCTCAGACTTCTCTCCATTAAGATTTGAGTATTTGTAAAATGCTACAGAAATCATTTATAGTTTCACATGGACATAGCAGTTGTAGGAGATATTGCATTTATGTGCCAGGCAATAGCACAGAGGGGTGACTCAGCAATACACACCAGTTATAGGTGATAATTACAGAAAGCTACGCAGACGCAGCGCCCTTCCTCTTTAACACACAGCACAGTTTAGTGGTCATGAGTCTTTCCTAGATTTCCAAAGTCAAAGCCGATGAACAAATGATGATACAGCCTTCTGTTTGGGTCCGTAAAGTGTGATTTCTTAGAGGAATATAAGAAAAAAAGAAAATATAAGAAAAAAAATCATTTGGGGACACATTTGTTTACATAAGTCTTCCAGAACTCAGCTTATCTTAAATTATATCATCAATTTATTGAATTAAAATGCTCCAAGCTCATATAATTGATACTATTTCTAAATTCTACATTCTCTGATAGTATTAAGAAGAAAACAGAGGTAAGTGAGCTGGTATCCAAAACCTATTTCAAAAAGGCACTAGTAGGCAATATGATATAAATTTATCCTATAAGACAAAGTCCGGTTTCCAATACCTCTTTCTTGTTTCACAATTCTGGGATTTATCTTTTAATAATCAGGCAATGACTCTGAGATCTCTTTGAATTATTCAGGATTATATTAGATCTAGCATAATTTGAGGGTAAGAATATTTTCACAGTATTCCAAAGCTTTAAACCTTAAGATTTTTTAATTAACTGAATGTCTCAAATATTGATAAAAACATTTTATTAGTAAAATAATAGTATAATTGTTTCTTTTACTTTACTATTTCACTTGCTGTCTCAGATTAATTTTGCTCAATTTCAAAATTGAAGATATTTTATTATGTTCTAATTGTTTGATAAGTATATATAGTAAATTTAATTTAATTAAATGAAAATTGTTA
>SJYF01000973.1:2243440-2266992 GCA_006410515.1 Procapra przewalskii
TATCATGATAAATTAAACATTTACATTTGAAGTTAGTATTTTTAAACAAATTTTAAAAACACTTTAAGCTTTCAACTATCCCTTCTCTGGATACAGAAGAACTTTCTATGCATAAAAACAGTAAGAACTCAGTAGGGAAAAGATTTTATCACCAAAAAAAAAAAAGGAATGTTTGTAAGTCAACATTATCAAACAAATAAACTGTAAGAAGCTTTGAACATTAAGATTAATATCCAATTTTAGGAAAAGATTAAACTGATGAGAGACTTCAAGCACATCACTAGATATCTTGGCAAATGGCACAAACAATTTGCAAAACCTGACAGCCTTGAATCCCAACTGGCTGGAGACAGGGCGGTCACCTGAGCACTGGCTCCTGGAACGGGACATGATCTTCCTACTAATGTGCTTGGCTCGGGAGCTAGAATGACTTACTTGTCTACATATACTTATGGGAGAGTTGTCAGGATTATTCTTTAGCAGTGGCGACATGCTGCTGAATATAACAGAAACTGGTGAACTGATAATTCTGATTCTTTTTCACCTTTGGAAAAGTCGCCAGCCCCACAGGGCATGAGAACAATAAGAAAGTTGCATGGATATATATTTCACCTGCTTCTACTCTATGTAGTCATATCTTTTCTGATAAATTTTGCATCTTTTTCCAGACTGGGGCTTTATAGAATTATGTGTGTGTCATTTCTTCTGACTGATCCAAACACAATTGAAATTCTATGATTAAATAGCTAATAAACATAAGATTGCAAGTTAAAGTAGCATTGAGACTCTGTTTAACAGCTATAAAAATAGCAGATATTAAAACATATATAATATTCGGTTTTGATTAGGAAACAGTGGGGGTCAAACTCTTAAATTCGCATGTGTAAGTACTCTCATAAAATGCTAGTGGGAGTATTAACTGCAAACTTTCTGGAAAGGGATTTGACAATATATCTCAATATGTTTCAAAAACATTGGAAAATTGTGCAGCCATTATGATTATGTAGAATTTCTAATGACATGGTGACAAATTGAGAATTAAATACAGGCAGAAACAGGGAGGGGGATCAAGATGGCAGGGAAGGATGGCCCCGAGCTCATCTCCCTGCACCAACACATCAAGAGGGCATTGTCACGGGGAAATGAAAACAACCCGAGGAGAAGAAGCGCTCTGCAACAACGGAAGCTCCTGGGGTTGTTTTTGCTGACTGTATAGAGCTTCTCCATCTTTGCCTGCAAAGAATATAATCAATCTGATTTCAGTAGTGACCATCTGATAATGTCCATGTGTAGTCTTCTCTTGTGTTGTTGGAAGATGGTGTTTGCTATGACCAGTCTGTTTGTTTGTTTGGGGTTTTTTTGGCAAAACTCTTATTAGCCTTTGCCCTGCCTCATTCTGTACTCCAAGGCCAAATTTGCCTGTTAACCAGGTATCTCTTGATTTCCTACTTTTGCATTCCAGTCCCCTATAATGAAAAGGACATCTTTGGGGGGTTCTACAAGGTATTGTAGGTCTTCATAGAACCGTTCACCTTCAGCTTTTTCAGCATTACTGGTCCAGGCATAGACTTGGGTTACCGTGATACTGAATGGTTTGTCTTGATCATTCTGTCGTTTTTGAGACTTCATCTAAGTACTACATTTTGGACTCTTTTGTTAACTCTGATGGTTACTCCATTTCTTCTAAGCAGCAGCCCTTCCAATGAATATTCAGGATTGATTTAATTTAGGATTGACCAGTTTGATCTCCTTGCAGTCCCAGGACTCTCAAGAGTCTTCTCCAGCATCACAGTTCAAAAACATCAATTCTTCAGCACTCAGCTTTCTTTATGGTCCAACTCTCACATCCATACATGACTACGGGAAAAACCATAGCTTTGACTGTGCAGACCTTTGTTGGCAAAGTAATGGCTCTGCTTTTTTAATATGCTGTCTAGGATGGTCATAGCTTTTCTTGCAAGGAGCAAGTGTCTTTTATTTTCATGGCCTCCAGTCACCACCTGCAGTGATTTTGAAGTTTGAGAAAATAGTCTCTCACTGTTTCCATTGTTTCTCCATCTATTTGAAATGAAGTGATGCCATAATCCTAGTTTTCTGAATGCTAAGCTTTAAGCCAGCTCTTTCACTCTCCTCTTTCACTTTCATCAAGAGGCTTTTTAGTTCTTCTTCACTTTCTGCCATAAGGGTGGTGTCATCTGCATATCTGAGGTTATTGATATTTCTCCCGGAAATCTTGATCCTAGCTTGTGATTCATCCAGGCCAGCATTTCTCATGATGTACTCAGCATATAAGTTAAATAAGTAGTGTGACAATAAACAGACTTGATATACTCCTTTCCAAGTTTGGAACCAATCTGTTGTTACATGTCCAGCTCTAACTGCTGCTTCTTGACCTGCATATGGGTTTCTCAGGAGGCAGGTAAGTTGGTCTGGTTGTCTCATCTCTTGAAGAATTTTCCACAGTTTATTGTGATCGACACAGTCATTAGCATAGTCAATGAAGAAGTAGATTGCCAGGAGCCAGCATGAGGAATCCCGCCCATGGCAAACGTCATGAGGAAGGAAGCCTGACATACGCAAAGGCGTGATCTGGCTTCAGGGGTTCCCCCTGGGTTTTCCTGAACATCTACCCCCAAAAAACAGAGTCTGACTGCCTTATTGTACTGTGCTTTCTGCTCTTCTGACATAACAGGTGGCTATCCCTGACCACCTTTCTCTGGAAAGAGTTAACTCAGAGCTCCAGTTAAAAGTCTCCTGCATATAAAAAGAATGTCTCGGTTTAAACCCCTTTGATGGCTTTCTAACTTACTTGACCAGTCTGCCCGGACTTTTACAACTTGTGAATTGTTTATAGCCCCCCAACCGCGATAGGCATGAAGCTTAAAGTATCTTAAAGATATAGAGCCTTTTCTAAAGAGCTAAGAATTATATTGGTGATGGTTTTCACTGTTGAGTCAATGACTGCTGCCAGGCCTCCATATTCTTTATCTTTTAGACACCTGAAGGATATTAATCAATGTAATTGGGATATAGAAAAAGGAATATAGTATTTTTGATGTTAGCAACACTAGACTTTTGAGTTAATTACTTTTCTCTGTTATAAATCACTGTACTTCTTTCATTGTTATAAATTGTTGTGTCCTTGCTACGTAAGAATGTAACTTTATTTAGTGCGTTCTGAGAGCAGCACCAGACTTTTAAAAAGAACAACACTATTAAGGCAAATAAGTTCTCTGGCTGACAGACCCTTATCAGAAAGGGGCCATAAAATGTTAATTGGCCTTCTGGCCAGAAGATGATGTAAATCACCTAAGACTTGTGTATACAACTAGGTATGCAGAGAGAAAGCCTGGTCTCGATAAGAGTCAGGGCTGCTGACACTGCATAATTTTGTATTATCCATTGATCTCTATGTACAATCAAAAGTATAAAAGTGTTCCTGAACAATAAAGGATGGGCCAGTCACTGGAAAGACTGGTTTCCCCCGTGTCAAATCTCTCTCTTTCTCCCTCTCTTTCCCTCTCCTTTTCAGGCTGAATTCCCATCTGAAGCACGGAGGCTCGCCAGGTCTACTTATTTGACCTGGCTTCTAAGACCCACGCGAGAGGGAGCCCAAGGCAGAGCACCCTCCACTATTCAAATGGGCACCAGTGGCCTAACGTAGATGGTGCAAACCTCTTGTCCTGAGGTTTTATTAGTTTTCCAAGTATACCAAGTTATTTGGCATCTTTTCTCCATGAAATTTTCCTACTATACCATTCTTTCCTAATCTCTCTTTATATTTCTAAATAAGTAAGTTTTTCCTCACCACACCATCCCCACTTCGAATTACCCTGGATCCACTGGGGCTGGACCCCGGCAGTAGATGTTTTTCTAGAATTCTCTTGCTTCTTCTATGATCCAATGGATATTGGCAATTTGATCTCTGGTTCCTCTGCCTTTTCTCAATCCAGCTTGAACATCAGGGAGTTCACAGTTCACCTATTGCTGAAGCCTGGCTTGGAGAATTTTGAGCATTACTTTGCTATCATGTGAGATAAGCACAATTGTGTAGTTGTTTGAGCATTTTTTTGGCATTGCCTTTCTTTGGGAATGGAATGAAAACTGACCTTTTCCAGTCCGGTGAACACTGCTGCACTTTCCAAATTTGCTGGCATATTGAGTGCAGCACTTTCACAGCATCATCTTTTAGGAGTTGAAATAGTTCAGCTGGAATTTCATCACCTCAACTAGCTTTGTTCATAGTGCCTTACCAAGGCCCACTTGACTTCAAATTCCAGGATGTCTGGCTCTAGGTGAGTGATCACACCACTGTGATTATCTGGGTCAAAAGGTCTTTTTTGTACAGTTCTTCTGTGTATTCTTGCCACTTTCTTCTTAGTGTCTTCTGCTTCTGTTTAGATCCATACTATTTCTGTCCTTTATTGTGCCCATTTTGCTTGAAATGTTCCCTTGGTATCTCTAATTTTCTTGAAGAGATCTCCAGTCTTTCCCACTCTATTGTTTTGCTCTACTTCTTTGCACTGATCACTGAGGAAGGCTTTCTTTTCTCTCCTTGCTATTCTTTAGAAATCTGTATTCAAATGGGTATATCTTTCTTTTTCTCCTTTGCCTTTAGCTCTCTTCTTTTATCAGCTATTTGTAAGGCCTCTTCAGACAACCATTTTGCCTTTTTGCATTTCTTTTTCTTGGGCATGGACTTGATCACCACCTCCTGTACCATGTCACCTGTCCATAGTTCTTCAGACACTCTATCAGATCAACAACTCCAGTCCTGAGTATATATCTGAGAAAAAACAAACACTAATTCAAAAATATATATGCACACCCATGTTTATTGCAGCATTATTTACAATAACCAAGATATGGAAGACACATAATGCTTCATCAACTAGCCAAATGGGTTAAAAAAAAACTCAGCCATGAAAAAGAAGAAAATGTGCCATTTGCAACAACATGAATAAGGCTGGAAGGTATTTTTCTCTGTGAAATAAGTCAGGCAGAGAAAGGCAAATATTGTATATTAACACTTATATGTGAAATCTGAAAAGTAAAGTTTTTAAATGAACATAATAAAACAGAAATAGACTCACAGATATAGAGAACAAATGAGTGGTCACCTGTGGACAGAGAGTTGGGAAATAGGCAAGATAAGGTAGGGGATTAAGAGGCACATGGTACTATGTATAAAATAAACAAACTGCAAGTACATATTGCACAACACAGGGAATATAGGCAATATTTTACAGTTTCAAATGGAGTATAATCCATAAAAATATTGAATAACTATGTTGTATATCTGAAAGCATACAGTATTATAAATCAATTTTCAAAACTTTTTTAACCCCATAAAGATAAAATATACAGGAATAATTTAACCAAGGAGGTGAAGACCTATATGCTGAAAATGATAAAATATTGATAAGGAAATTGAAGGTGACTCACAATGGAAAGATATCCCATACTCTTGATTAGAAGAACTGTTAAAATGTCCATACTACCCAAAGCAATCTCCAGACTTAACGCAGTCACTGTTGAAATAGGGAAATGCACCTACAATATCACTGCTTCATATAACTGTAGTACGTGTTGATTTCCCTGAGCCGAAAACCTTTGAATTGAACCTACAAATGGTCATTCTACAGTACCAGTGCAACTGGGGCAAAAGATCTATCAGAAAAAATAATCAGCAGACTTCAATAGCTTGTTACAAGTTGCTATAAGTATTTCTACATTCTGTAAATGAAGCCCTCCTCAGAATTAGGGGTATGGGTGAACTGTGTCTAACAATTTTTATAGATAGCTGTGAACTACTTACCTGTCCGTTCACACCCACTTGTGGATAATCTATCTTAGAAACTCAAATCTCAGCCCTCAGTTCCTTATTAAATTCCCTTTGGGTACCATTCAACACTCAGAGTAAAACTTGAGCTGAAAAAGACCTTATTCACTGGCAATCAGGGCAGAATTAAGGAGTGAAAGAAGTCAAGGCAAAAATCCATAAAATGTGCTAAATTGAGTTATTAGAAATAGAAGAAGGATAAAATTTTATTTACCAAAACATTTCTTGAAAAAAGAACTATAAACATTTATAAGGATGACTACGACTTCCCCTTTGCTCAAAGAAGGCCAATAATAAAGAAGGAATGTTTGGAACCTTACTAATTCAGATCTTCTTTTCTGTTCACAGAATATTTAAATGAGGGATCAACCTCAGGATATCCTTCTCCACTCTTCTACCTTTCACCTTCACATCAACACATATACACAACACACACACAAACAATTGTGTCAAAGAAATTTTTAATGATCATCTATTAGAAAATGCCCAAAGTTATTAGCCTGACACAGGAACATAACAGGTAATATACCTCCTGGAGGATCTAGTCTATAGGCAAAACTAACACAGTGAAAGATACTCTTTGCCTGTCTATTTTGGACATTAATGAAATGCCAGCTAAACTGAAATTTTTCAAAATATGTCTTATACATATATCCCATTCACAACTCTGTCCCATGACCCAATAATCAATGTTTAGTTAGCTTCTTTTCAAGTTGAAACTGAAAGTCTTTTGAGCAAAGCCATCCATGAATTTCATAGTCTTCTGGTTTCTTGCTGTACAGCATTACATGCTATACAGTGATTTCTGAGCCAAAATCACTGCAGCCATGAAATTAAAAGATGCTTGCTCCTTGGAAGGAAAGCTATGATGAACCTAGACAGTATATTAAAAAACAGAGATACCACTTTGCTGACAAAAACCTGTATAGTCAAAGCTATGATTTTTCCACTAATCATGTACAGATGTGAGAGATGGACCATTAAGAAGGCTAAGCACCAAAGAATTGATCAAACCAGAAAAGACCCTGATGTTGGTAACGACTGAAGGCAAAAGAAAGGGGCTGCAGAGGATGTGATGGTTAGACAGTGTCACCAACTAAAGGACGTGAATCTGGGCAAACTGGGAGATAGTGGAAGACAGGCAAGCCTGGTGTGCTGCAGTCCATGGGATCTCAAAAAATCAGACACAACTTAGCTACTGAACAGCAAAAACAACCATTTTTAAAGTTTAAAAGAACAGCCCCATTCAGGGCCACTTATTCATCTCTCAACTTCAGTTCTCTCTGTTTACCTCCAAACAAACAGACAAAAAGAGCATCCAAGTTCAGCTTTGCTGTCAATTTTCTGTTCCAGTGAAAGAAACTTTGAAGTAAAAATCCTCTCTGGAGTCATAATTTGCCTTTATGCATTGTATTCTGTTTATGTTATTTTTAGATATCTTCAAAATTCTAGTTTTACCCTTACGCTTGGGAGAAAGTAGTATTAACTTTTTAATGATTTTGTTTGTTAGGCTTTAAGGCTGAAAGCACCTTTTCTTTATAGATAAATAGAAAAAAGTCTGTGTAGAAGACCAGCCTTTTCTTTAGCCCTCCTGAATTATTTTTCTAATGCATTAAATTCCTTCTTGACAACTGTAGGCTTCAAAGCAAGTCAAATGAGATTAGTTCATTGTAGTTAATATAAAAGGCTTTATCTTTTTTCAAAAGTGTCAAAACTACTATCAGAAACTCTCAGAAACCAAATGCATTTTTACTGACCTTTTTTCATTTTGATACTTGCTCTTTCACCTTGCTGTAACTGGCAATGCAGTAAAAGTTAGTCTATCATTAAAAAAAAAAAAAAACACTTATCATTTCAGTATATTTTCAATTTATTAATCTTCAACCTTCATCTTTAAATAGAATATACATTCTTACTGTCTAAATCTCTCTAATGCACAGATATGGTCACATTACTTTCCTTGTTTAAAAAACAAAATTACATTACTCTTTAAAACATGAATGACTTGGCATTCCCTAAATATTCAATCCAGCATTTGACATCCAGAATTATCTGGAATCAATTTACATATCTGGGCTTCTCTGTTCCTATTTTCCTATATGTGTGTGTGTGCTTAGTCATGTTCAACTTTTGCAAACTTTTAGACTGTAGCCCACCAAGCTCCTCTGTGCATGGGATTTTTCAGGTAAGAATACTAGAGTTGGGTTGCCATTTCCTCTTTCAGGGGATCTTCCCAACCTAGAGATCAAATCTGCATCCCTTGTGTCTCCTACATTACAGGGAGGTTGCCACTGAGTCATTGGGGAAGTAAAATGTTTTTAGCAAAAACAAATACACTTCAGTCTCTCACTTCATTAAAATTAAACAAACATAGTTGACTCTTGAGCAAGTCTGGTGTGAGGGTTGCCAACCTTTTAAGCAGTCAAAAATCTTCATATCACCATCAGCCAAATACACAGTTCCTCCACAGATCCAGCTGACCACAGGTCCTGGAGGACTGTAGTATTTACTACTGAAAAAAATTCAGCTATAAGTGGACTTCCATATTCCACGTCTGTGCTGTTCAAGGGCCAGTTGCATTTTAAATATTTGTATAATATCCATTGTAATTTATACACTATTCCAGCTAGAAAAGGTCTGCCTTTTCTGGGAGCTGCTAATGCTCTTATTCCCCCTTCTCATTTATATTTAATAAAACTATGCATGTACACATACATTTATATACACCCTATTTATTAGGAATGAAGGTGGGCACTATTTATAATTGTTTACTCATTTGCTTTCATTCATTGTTTATAGAGAACATCCTGCAGACACAAAGGACTGTAAAACAAAATCAGTTTTTAAGAATTCACAATCTAAGGAGGTTGACAGAAGCATGAACTAAAGAGTAAATACTAAAGAGTGATCCTTTTGTGCTTATACCGAATGGTGGCAAGCAGAGCTACTCTGAAGGATGAGGTCCACCCAAGCCAGATGTGAATCACCAAAGGGAACACTGCACAGAGCCTGGCTCCCAAGGATCAATTGTTATATCCTAGTTGGGTTGAGTGTGGACTCACTGATTCCTAGCAAGTCAGTAAGCCCCAGAACGCTGTTTCAACCCTCTTATTAGGATGCCATTCTCATTCTCTTCCCTTTTATCTAGTTTAAGCACAACCTATATATATGGCTTCATTTTAGATGCCGTGATGGTTGCTTTTCACACCAGACTTAAACCACTCATACTCATACTTTATGAATAAAACATGGCTGTCAAAAATCTATCAATAATTTCACTACTGTAATTATGAAAAATGATTCTGTCATTAAATTGTGCCAAACTCTAGATTTAATTATCTTATTAATGTCATTAGTAAAGCTCATTTATCATCTATACAATGAACTAGATTAGAGTTTCATTATATAATCAACAAAACTGGCCCTTTAAGAAAGTTAGGCTAAGTGTGAAATATATTTTCTTTCTCATGTGCCAATTGAATCGTCATTTTTATTTTTTATATGTAATTTAAATAGAGCATTTATTGACCACCTGTTGAATGTAGATCCCTACTTAATAGAAGAAAACTGCAAAGTAATTCAAACCAGAATTCAAGCTATAACCTCAAGCAAAAATAACATAAATAAGAATGACTTTTTCCAATTTGACTTCTAGAATAAAAGCTTCCCTTTCTATGCCTGAAGAGTAGAAGAGCCAAGGATATAAATGTTTGATAACCTGAAATAAATCTGTCAGGAAAGAAATCTAGCTGCTACTTAGAGCAAAAGAGTAGCCAAAACGGATATGAAGGAATCTGAATTCTCACTCTTGACAACTTCAAATTTATTACAGAAGACCTCACTCCCTGGGAAGCTTCAGAATGTCTCAGTTAAATAATGTTCGGCTCCTTTTGGTTCCCTCCCAGGATTCCTGAAGAATAGCTTTAGCAAGCGCTAGAGAACACTGAGGTAAAACGCCTCGTGACTCCTTTGAAGACTCCATGTTGAGGCAGATGAATCAGACACCTGCAGCGAGAGAGTCTCTGCGTGAGGAGTAGGTCTACCTGGGAAGGGAAGAATGCGTGCGAAGTGCTCATTTTCGGTGGATTAGTAACAGTCTCATCGCACAAAATATTCTATTTTCCTTCATAACAGCAGCCTCAGCGCAAGCTATACACACTGGATCAACATATGTTTGGGGGGAAATGCCGCTCCGGAAGCCGCTGAAGACAGCGGGCCACGGCGCAGCCGGCATCAAGTATGGCCACGTTCAGACTACGGTGCGTTGCTGATCCCGTTCAGGACACCAAGCGTCTTGCATTCGAGCTTTTCGCTGGGCCCAGGGTAGGCGAGGCGCGAGCCAAGAGGCGGGAAGAAGGCACGAGGAGCCGGAGGGCCTGCAGACACGTGCCTTCCCGCCTGGCTGACGCAGCGGCCACCACGTTACCTCAGACGACGTACCCGTGGGGTCGCTCCAAGGTGACGCCGTGCGGCCGGGCCGGGGCTGTCGTGCGCAGCCCACGCGGGCGCGCCTCACTAGGAAGGAAGCCCACGGCCACGCCCGCCCGCGCGGCCCCACGCGCAGCGCTCTGCGCGGGCTCAGCGGCGCGGAACCGCGCAGAGTCACGGCGCAGCCCACGGGCGGGCGGGCGCGAGCGCGCGGGGCCGGAGCCGGCGGCGCCGCCTCGCTGGTTTCCTCACGCGGAGCTGCGCGCAGAGCGGCGGCCAGCAGCCCAACGGCCGGGCGCGCCGCCGCTCCCTCCCGCCGAGCGCCCGGAGTGCAACCTCTGCCTTCCGCTTGGCTGTGAGCAGCTCGGGGGAGCAGCTCGGAGAGGCGCCCCCGCTGAGGTGTGGAGAGTCAGCCAGCTTGAACGGTGACATCGAGACGCAGCTGAGGAACTGCTGGGCTACACTTAGCACCTAAGACTTAAGAATTGCTTTTCTGCAGCTCAGGAATGAGTGGACAAAAATATTTCAGTTATAAAAGAAAATCCTACACTTTCATCCTTGAGAGATATGTTCTGCTTAGTCGCCCAGTCCTGTCCGACTGTTTGCAACTCCATGGACTGCAGCCCGCCAGGCTCCTCTGTCCGTGAGGATTCTCCAGCCAAGAACATGGGAGTGGGTTGCCATACTTTCCTCCAGGGGATCGTGCCAACCCGGGGATCGAATCCCGGTCTCCTGAATTGACGGTGGATTCTTTACCGTCTGAGTCACATATGGTCTTTTAACTGCAAAAGCTATGATAGTACTATCTAACTGGGCCTGTTAGTATACAAGATTTTAAGTGAAGTCATAAGAAGTTTCAACTAATCCAGTCTCTGAAATACAAAGTACCTAAAAGAGTTATTTTAAGCCTTATTTCTTGAAACGATAAAATGATTTGGTGAGAAAGTGAAAAATTAAAAGGAATAAAATTATTCTTCCATGCAATTCAGCTATTTTGATCACAAGTTTAGGCAACAACTTTAAAATACTTTGTTACAGTTCTATTATTAATTTCCAAATACGCTATGCTGTTATTGCTTAAAATAATTTGTATTCAGATATTCATTTTATTCATTAATTCAGTCAACGTGTTATTATGAAACCCCAAGAAGATCAGGCACTGAGGCCATACAGACATAATCTCTCCCTGCAGGGATCCTATGATCTCATAGGGAGACAGATATGTACACACATAATTATAATGCCGTGTGGTAAATGTTAACAGTACAATAATGAATGAGGTATAATGGTAGTGCAGGTTCAGTTTGGCTTGAGACAGTTAGCTGGCACTAGCCAGGCAGAAAAGGAGACCATGGCAAGCAGCAGGAAAACATATGGAGGGCGGCAGCACTGGCATTTCCAGGGACCTATGAAAGAATAGGGATAATTTGCATTTGGTCTCTGTGGTACTTCTATGTTTGTTTCCAGGGAAGCCAGGAGCCATGGGACTGACCCTTGGTCAAGAAAGAAAAAAATTGTCATAGCTAGTGATTAAAATGTGCCGTTTAAAATCTAAAAATCCCCGAGGCATTTTTTATTAGCTTGTCTACACTGTTTATTGAAAATGAACAGACTTCTGCTCCCTCCCAGTCAAGATGGAGTCACAGGGAGTGGAACTAAAAACCTAACAAGATATATGAGACCATAGTTAAATAAAAAATGGTGTCCTGAGATTTAGGAAGTAAATAAGGTGAGTCCTAAAATTGCCCCAGTCTACTGTCTGGAGATAAGTTTCTAGGTGATGGCAGAGACGAGCAGTAGGCAAAACCCTAGGTTAGTGTACATGAATTGAAGACATGGTACTGGGCCACGCGTGAAGAGGCAAGAGCTGCACAGACAGACACCTCCAGAAACCATTCGAGACTCTTCCTTAAGGACTGAGTTGAGTGCTAGGGAGCACTTGCATATGTGGAAACTACCTGAGTTTGAAGAATAACCATCCCCCAAAAAGAATAGTACCTGGGAATCTCATAGCACTTGAAATTGTGTCAATACCCAACAGTTACAGTGGGAAACTTCATAATTCACTGGATATAAATTATAGAGGTAAAAGGGATCTTGCTTCAGAAGTGGGGAAGAATTATTCCCAGGCTAAATGTGGCTAAACGTGGTACCACCTATTAAAAATTAAACAAAGACTCAAAGATCAACATGCTTTCTGGTACTGAATCAAAAATCATCAGACATGGACAATACAGAAGGCATGGCCCATACGAGGAGAAAAATGAATCAAATGAAACTGAACCAAAAGTGATATGGATAACAGAGATAATGGGCAAAGATATCATAATAGTTATATTGCATTTCTATGTTCAAGAAGCTAGAAGAAATTTGCATGTGCTAAGTAGAGACATGGAAGATATTTTTAAACTCCCAACTCAAACGTCTAAAAATGAAACAAATACATTATCTGACATTTTTTTTTAAAAGTACACTGAATGGAATTAAATTAACAACAGGTTAGCATAGTAGAAGAAAAGATTACTGAATCTGAATGCATATCAATAGAAACTATTGAAGACTTCCATATATTATAAAAAGATACAGTAGTAGTTTGCACCTGATTTCATCAGTCACATGGTGTGGCTTTTAGCAAAGTGACCAGTGGCTTGTTAAAAACCCCCATCAAATTGTGATTTGACTCCCTTAAGACCAAGGTATTTTGCACTCTGTTGGTGGTTTGCAGTCTGAAAAAGAAGCATATTTTGTGGAAAAAATAAAGAACCAAAAAGCCCTATGAGCTGTACCTAGATGTTTCACACCTTTCTGATATTTATGTGCCATCTTTCTCCTGCTATGCCAATATTCTTTATTAAAGTCTGAGATGACTATACCCTGTGCAGTTTTGTGTTTAACTATGTATGTAACACTGTAATTAGAGGAAAATGCAGTTTTTTTTGAGGAAGGGGAAGTAGATTACAATCAATTAACAAAATGATAATTTAAGGTGGGATGAAAGAAGGACATAAACAGATTGGAATTTTGTTTCTTGTGTGAAAAAGTGTTAGTTGCTCAGTCATGTCCAAATCTGTGATCCCATGGACTGTAGCCACCAAGCTCCTCTGCCCATGGAATTCTCCAGGCAAGAATGCTGGAATGGGTTGCCATTCTCTTCTCCAGGGGATTTTCCCAACCCAGGTATCAAACCCAGGTCTCCTGCGTTGCAGGCAGATTCTTTACCTTCTGCGCCACCAGGGAAACAGAATGAAATTTAAGAAAGACAACATAGGTGGGTAAAAACATAGACCCGAGGATCAGAACTCCTTTGGCCGTCCCCTAGTTGTGTGACATTAATTCTGGAATGAATAAACAAGTAAAATTGAACAGTTCAATAGGGAGAACAATGCCATACAAACGTGAAATAAATCTCTCCTTTTAAATCACTAAATAGACTCAGAATCATGTCCTGTATCTTGAAAGTTAAAGTTGATTAGTCACGTCCGACTGTTTGCAGCACCATGGACTACAAGGTCCATGGAATTTAAACCAGAATACTGAAATGGGTAGTTCTTTTCTCCAGGGGATCTTCCCAACTCAGGGATGGAACCCAGGTCTCCCACATTGCAGGCAGATTCTTTACCAGCTAAGCCACGACTATATCTTGGATGACCGCAGAATGAAAGAAAAGAGATAGAATGATTTATATCACTATATTAGCCTAGAGGTTTTGAATATTAATAAGCCATTGATACCTGCTTCACTAGCTCAAGTGTTATCTACATACATCAGGTTTTTAATATTAATAACTCACAGTAAGTTTAATGTTATTTCTTAATTTCAGCAGTAAGGAGGTCAAAAGACTTTGCATTTTAAAACATTCTGTCTTCAAAGCACACTTTGAAAGTGAAAAATTATAATTATAGTTAATAAAAGCAGAATTTATTAAGAAGCTTTTGGAGGGAATGACAGTGAGAACTGTGAAAGTTTTCAAGTTTTACGTGAATAAGTTGACCTGTTATTACTTTATTGATACTGAAAAAGACACAAGGCTTCTGGGTCAAGACACAAAAGCCTATATTATTTATGCCACCAGGCCTCCCTGGTGGCTCAGACAGTAAAGAATCTGCCTGCAATGCAGGAGACCTGGGTTCGATCCTTGGGTTGGGAAGATCTCCTGGAGAAGGGAACTGCTGCTGCTGCTGCTAAGTTGCTTCAGTTGCGTCCAACTCTGTGTGACCCCATAGATGGCAGCCCACCAGGCTCCCCCATCCCTGGGATTCTCGAGGCAAGAACACTGGAGTGGGTTGCCATTTCTTTCTCCAGAGCATGAAAGTGAAAAGTGAATGTGAAATCACTCAGTCGTGTCCAACTCTTCGAAACCCCATGGACTGCAGCCCACCATGCTCCTCCGTCCATGGGATTTTCCAGGCAAGAGTACTGGAGTGGGGTGCCATTGCCTTCTCCGGGAGAAGGGAACTACCCACTCCAGTATTGTGGCCTGGGGAATTCCATGGACGGAGGAGCCTGGTGGGCTGCAGTCCATGTGGTCATAAAGAGTCAGACACGACTTTCACTTCCACTTATGCCACAACATGCAATGTGGTCTCCATATCTAGGCTTGCCAGTTCCCTTTGTTCCAAGTGCTGGTGATCAGCTGAGGCTGCAGTGGATGCCGTCTCGACGCTTGGCTTCTGTCACAGCTGAGGACCCAAAGCTTAAGCAACTAAAATCTCTAATCAGAGTGGCAAGGAAACCTACTTTTTGTCCTCTGAGGAGCCATCTCTTCCATACTGGACAGTATAAAAGTTCACCTTTTCTTTGCAAAGAGACACTACATCTATCTTCCAAAGCTGTTTACTCTAAAAACATTCTTGGAAAGATAGTCTAGAACACAGGCTGCCCGTGCCTCTGTTTGCAAAACATTTATAAGCAAAAGAGACCCACGAGAATTGTCTCTTAACAATTCCTTAGGGTATTTTAATACCTAATAGCTTACCTTCTATTTTTCCCAATTAAAACTAAGTATACTGGCTGAATATAAAGTGAAAATGACATAAATTTGAAGTGGGAAACAAGTGCAGAACCTGACCAACCACAGCGCCCTGCCACCATGGGATCTGCTCCTCCCTGCCCCTGTGTGCCACCTCTGGCGGGTCTTAGTCGTAGTTGGCAATTCCCCGGGGCACATATTGTTAAATCTCTCGATGCTTCGCTCTTCTATTAATTGCAGTTTTGCTCAGGGCAGTGGCAAAAGGTGGTAAAATCCAAGGAGATAATGTTGGCATCCATAGAGGAGTTGATGAACAAGAAACACAGGTGTTTCAGGGTCTACTGTAGCCAGTCGATGAAAACCAGATGAAAATAGCTGAAGAAATAATGTCTGAGCAAAATGATGGACAAAAACTACCAGCTTTCATTAAAATTGTCATTAAAAATCCACTGCAATGTAAGGCCCTATTTTGGATTTGGAAACACAATAGTGTTTGGAGCTTACAGATTAATGGAGCTTATAGTTTAAATGACAAGAAATAAAAGCAATCTTAAGGAAGAAAAACAAAGCTGGAGATACCATACTCCCTGATTTCAAACTATATTATAAAGCAACAGTAATCAAAACTATATGGTATCAGCACAAAAACAGACATAGATCAATGGAAAAGAATAGATCAATGAAGAAGAACAGAGAGCCCAGAAATAAACTCAAGCCTATGTGGTCAACTCATTTATGCCAAAGGAGCAGATAATATACAGTGGAGAGAAGACATTCTCTTCACTCAATAAATGATGTTGGAAAAATTAGGTATGTTCAAAAGAATGAAACTAAGCCACTTTCTCACACCACATATAAAGATAAATTCAAAGGGGATTAAAGACAAACATCAGACCTGAATGCATAAAACTCCCAGAAGAAAGCATAGGCAATATGCTCTTTGCTATCAGTCATATAAGTTTCTTTTTGTATCTATCACCTCACATAAGGGCATCAAAAGAAAAAATAAACAAATGGAACTGCATCAAACTGTGAAAGACTTCTGAACAAGAAAGAAAATCATCAACAATATGAAAAGGCAAACGACTGGATGGGAGAAGATGATTGCAAGTAAATATCTAATAAGAGGTTAATATACAAATGTAAGTTTCCCAGGTGGTGCTAGTGGTAAAAAACCTGTCTGCCAATGTGGGAAAGACCTAAGAGATATGGGTTTGAACCTTAGGTGGGGGCTTCCCTCGTAGCTCAGCTGGTAAAGAACCCACCTGCAATGCAGGAGACCTGCATTCAATCCCTGGGTTGGAAAGATCCCCTGGAGAAGGGAAAGGCTACCCACTCCAATATTCTGGCCTGGAGAATTCCATGGACAGAGGAGCCTGGAGGGCTGCAGTCCATAGATTCATAAAGAGTTGGACAAGACAAGCAGCTTAGCAAGCATGCATGCATCTGAAATATAAATATAAAAGTATAAATAACTCACAAAATTCAATATGAAAAAACAAACAAGTTCATCAGAAAATAGGCAGAGGAGCTGAACTTTTACCAAGGAAGACATATAGACGGCCAACAGACACATGAAAACATGATAACTATCACAAGTCATCAGGGAAATGCACATCAAAACTACAGTGCGCAGTCACTCATACTTGTCATGGTGACCATTATCAAAAAGACAAAATAACAAGTATTGGCAAGCGAAAGTCTCTCAGTCGTGTCCGACTCTTTATGACCCCATGGCCTGTAGAGTCCATGGAATTCTCCAGGCCAGAATACTGGAGTGGGTAGCCGTTCCCTTCTCCAGGGGATCTTCCCAACCCAGTCTTTCCCAATCAAATCCAGGTCTCCTGCACTGCAGGCAGATTCTTTACCAACTGAGCTATGAGCAAGGATGTAGAGGAAAGGGAACTCTCTTGCACTGTTGGTGAGAATGTAACTGAAAACATTATGAAGTTTCCTTAAAAAATGAAAATAGAACTAACATAGATCTAGCAAGCCAACTCTAGACATTCACTCGAAATGCTAATTAGAAGATAACTATTTCCCGCTTTAAAAAAGTGTTGTGTTGCAAATCTGAATGTTGCTAAGAAAATACATCTAAAAAGTTGTCATTACAAAAAAAAAAAAATCTCCTAACTTTGCATGGTGACTGGTTGTGATAATTTCTTAATGTATGCAAATACTGGATCATTATGTTGTACATCTGAAGCTAATATAATGATGTATGTCAATTAGACTCCAATTAAAAAATTAACATGTCTGCCAAAGGAGTTTTAAAAAAAGATATATGCACCCCTCTGTTCATGACAGCATTATTTACAATAGTCAACATATGGAAGCAATCTAAGTGCCTATCAATAGATGAATGGATAAAGATGTGATTGTATATATTAATATATATGTTAATATATATTGTATATATTGTATTATACATATAATGTTGTTTAGTTGCTCAGTCATGGCCAACTCCTTGTGACCCACGGACTGTAGCCCTCCCGGCTCCTCTGTCCATGGAATTCCCCATACAAAAACACTGGAGTGGGTTGCCATGCCCTCCTCCAGGGAATCTTCCTGATGCAGGGATTGAACCTGTATCTCTCACACCCCCTGCACTAGCAGGCAGGTTCTTTACCACTAGCACCACCTGGGAAGCCCCATGTATTTAAAAACAAAACAGAGCTGACTTATAGAGACAGAACAAACCATGGTCAGCAGAAGGGAACAGAGTGGGAGAATGGAAAAAATAGCTTCAGCGGTTTAAGAAGTACAAACTTTCACTCATAAAATAAATAAGTCATAGGGAAATAATGTACAGCATAGGGAGCGTAGTCAATTAGTCAATAATACTTTTGTAATAATTTTGTATGGTGCATAATCTAGAAAAATATTCAATCACTAATATATAATCATTCATATCTAATCACTAATCACTAATAGAATCATTAATATCTGAAACTAATACAATATTGCATGCCAATACAATAGGTTAAAAAATAACAAAAAACAAGAAACAAGATATATAAGTAAAAGGCACAGCGTATCCTATGATGTGCCCTGTCTCATGGTGACTTTCGTCTGTACATGATGATGAAAATTCATCCTTTTTCAGAAGAGTGTGTGCTTAACATTGAACCACTGGATATTCTTTAAACAGAGAATATGGAGGAGGCACAATGGAGCTTTACACCACAGCACAACCACTGGAGGTGAACATCTGATGACATCGAGTCCAGTCTCCTATTTGACACTACAGTCCTGTTACAATACCTGGCAAATGGTAATTTGGTTTTGTTTGGCTAGTTTCAATGCCAGAGAGAGCACTATTTCAATTCCCTTAAAAAATCTTTATATACTTTTATTTTAGACATTTGTGCTTATCTTTCTGTAGGACAGGTCGCTAAAAGTGGGGCTAATGAGGAAAAGGGCATGCATATTTCAAAGCTTGATGTAACAGTCTTTATTTTAAAGTCTATTTTGTTTGATATGAATATTGCTACTCCAGCTTTCCTTTGATTTCCATTGCATGGACTACTTTTTTCCATCCCCTCACTTTAGTCCGTGAGTGCGCCTAGTTCTGAAGTGGGTGTCCTGTAGACAGCATACATGCACTTTTGTATCCATTCAGCCAGTCTGTGTCCTTTGGTTGCTTTGACCAGTTCCTGGAAGTTAAGTGAAGAGTACTATGATAGCGACTTCAGTCTTGAGGAGTCTCCACTCTTTCATGGGTTTTACTTCCAGGAAGCCCACCAAGTTTTCAAAGTGAAGGTGTAAGAAGACTTCCCTTGGGTTTGGGAAAGAGAAAGAGAAAATTAAACATTTTGAAATATTCCCAAAGTAGCCTCCACAACAAAAACCTGTTCTCCAAATAAAATGACTTTCCCACACCTTATCCACTGAGGACAGTTACCCAGTTCAGCTCCCTATAGACTTTGTGTCACTTAAGAGGAGGTAGAAGATGACTGAGAAGCATGGCTGAAGGAGTCCAGAGACCCAGCCTCTCAGAAACCTGACATTTAATCGTAAGATCACAGAACACTTCTTCTTCCACACATCTGACCCCTATATCAACAGAGCTACAGTATAATAACAGTGGATTAAACTGAAAGATTGCATGATAAGGAATTTATTTAATAAGGAGTTTTTAGGAAAAGACTAAAGGGAAGAAGGGAAAAAACAAGGACACTACTGGAGTTTCTTTCACATCCAGGAACAGTAAACATTAAGCACAGCTCAGCTCTGTTTACATTAACACAGAGCCTCACACAGGCTTATTTTCTGCCCCATCGAGTCTGGCTACCAA
Organism: Procapra przewalskii; assembly: GCA_006410515.1. Lineage (NCBI taxonomy): Eukaryota > Metazoa > Chordata > Mammalia > Artiodactyla > Bovidae > Procapra > Procapra przewalskii. The sequence continues at coordinate 2,262,977 of SJYF01000973.1, forward strand.
CAACAATATTACAAGACAGGCTAAAAGGCAAGAGAAACACAATCTGAAAAGAAAAGTCACCCTTCCAACTCACACCTACAAAATTAAACACAACTTTGATTAATATGTTTAAGCCTGTAATTGGGAAAAAAAATGGACAGTTTGCAAGAATAGATGAGTACTGTAGGCAGAGAAATGAAAACTGCAAGAATCACAAGGAAAGGCTGTAAACTGAGAATGCCATAACAGAAGTAAAGAGTTTCTTTAGGGGGCTCATCAGCAGCCTGGAAATGACTGAAAAAAGAATCAGTGAGCTTGAAGGCAAATCGCTAGAAATCTCCCATGAAATAAGAGAGAAAAGAAGAAAAAAAGAATGGAAAAAATAGAACGTCTAAGAACTTTGGACCAATTACAAACATGTAACCTGCACACACTAGAAATACCAGGAAGGAGGAAAATACTCTGAAGGAATATTTGAAATAATAATGACAGAGTATTTTTCCAAGTTAATGACAGACACCAAACCACAGATCCAGGAATCTCAGAGACTATCAAGAAGAAAACGTACCCAAAAATCTACACTTAATTCTATTAAAAATACAGATAACTTTTTAAAAAGCCATGGGGATGAGAGAGAGAAAGTTAGCGAAAAATAGCACCTAATCTACAGAGAGAAAGAAAAAGAGTTACATAGCATTTCTCATCAGAAAACATACAAGCAAGAAGGTTTTTACTGAAATATTTCAGTTGGTGGGGAAAACCCACTAATCTAAAAAACTATAGCCAAAAAAAATAAATAAAAAAAATTAAAAAATACTATAGCCAATGAAGCGATTCTTCAAAAGTGAAGAAGAAATAGACTTTCTCAGATGACAAAATTGAGAAAAAATTTTTACCAATACACCTGACCAGCAAAAATGTCAGAAGCAATCTTCAGTTTTTAACCACTCTTTTATGTTGCTTGTCTTGTAATATATTCAGAAAAATCATTTGATAAAGTTAAACCCTTCGTATAAATATACTAGAATACCAGGAATAGAAAAGAAACACTTTTACATAAGAAGGCTATGTTTACCAGAAATTTTCATATGTTCGACATAGTTTGTTTTAATTTAAAGACTAAGAAAGAATACACCCTACCACTTCTCTTGTCCAACGTTTATTCACTCAACAGATACTTATCAACCACTATATTGCAAGTACTCTCTTTGGCACCAGGGATACAGTTTGAAAGAAAACAGACAAAAGAATTAAAAATAGGTAGAAAGAAAGAAGGAAAACAATGTATATCAGAAAGTAATCTACATAACAAAAGAGAGTTTAGAGAAAGAATAAAGAGAAAATGTTTTATCTTTTCCATAATTAATAATAGTAACGAAATATTCAGTAAGTATAGCATATGGACAAATAAAATGAATAATAAAACTGTTAAAGATAGGAGAGCAGAATTGAGATTACTCTGCTATATGGTATATGCATTATTCATGTATGATATAATGTTCATTGAAAATCGACTTAGATTAGTTGTAAATATATATTGACAATGTTAAGGCAATCACCAAAGAAATACCTTTAAATAGCTAAGAGAGAATATAAAAATGTAACAATACAAAATGCTTAACTAAAACCAGAGAAGGCAGAAAAAGAGATGGAAATTAAAAATAAATAAATAGCAAATGCAATGAGTATAAAACAGTCGAGCTTCCCCGGTGGCTCAGTGGGTTAAGGATACACCTGCAGTGTAGGAGACACAGGAGATGTAGGTTCAATCCAGGGTCAGAAAGATCCCCCGAAGGAAGGCATGGCAACACGGTTCAGTGTTCTTGCCAGGAAAATCCCCACAGAGGAGCCTGGCAAGCTACAGTCCATAAGGCCACAAAGAGCTGGACACGAATGAATCGACTGAACACACAAAACAGTTACAAACATGGTAGGTATTAATCATACTGTAGCATCAGTTTAAATGTGAATTATCTAAATATACCAACTAAAAACAGATGATCAGGGTAGATAACTAAGCAAGACCCAACTATATGTTTTCTGTAAGAAACTTGCTCTAAATATAAAAAGAAGGGTTAGAAATTATAGGATGAAGAAAGTTATATATCTCAAACAAAGTAGACTTCAGAACACTGAAAATTATCAGAAATAAAGAAGGCTGATGCATAATTTCTAAAAGTTCAATTCTACCAGAAGATCAATATTTAAACAATCTTTAAAATGCATGCAACTGTGACAAAGTGTCAAAATAGTTGAGGCAAAAATTGATAAAACCCCAATGAGAACTAAATAAATCCAGTGTCATAGCTGAAGACTTCAACACCCCTCTTTCTGTAATTAATATAGATCCAGCTGGCAGAAAGCCAGTAAGGATACAGTTGACCTGAACAGCACCATTAATCAATTGGATATTGACATTGATAGAATACTTCATCCCACAACAGCATAGTATACATCCTTCTAGAGCCCGCATGGACCTAAAATAGAGCACGTTCCAGGTCATAAAATGCACCTTAACAAATTCAAAAGAATAGAAATCATGTATTATCAGAACAATGGGATTAAACTAGAAATCAACAAGAGAAAGCTTCAAATTCCCAAAATATTTCGAGAAAAAATATATACTTCTATATTTTAAAAACAGGTCAAAGATTAATTTTCAAAACATTTTAAAAAGATTAGGACTAAGTAAATTTGAAAATGCACTTTATAAAAACTGGGAGTTATGTTGTGAAATCAGTGTTTACAGGGAAATTTGTAGCATCAAATACATGTATTAGGAAATAAGAAATAACTGAAACAATCTTAAGTTTCCATCTTAGGCAACTAGAGAAACAAGAAGCAACAGGAAAAAAAACATTAAAAATTAAAACAGAAACCACTGAAATTGAAAATCAAACAGAGGAAGTCAATGAAATCAAAAGCCAGTTTTCAAAAAGATCAGTAAAACTGATTAACCACTACCCATTATAAACAAGAGAGTAAAAGAGAGAATAAAAAATTACTAATTTAAGCAATGAATGGGGAATTCTCTGGCAGTTCAGTGGTTAGGACTTGTTGCTTTCACTTCAGAGGTCTGAATTCGATCCCCAGTTGAAATCAGGGATTTTGTGGATCCCCAAAATCCACACAAAGAGAAATCAATAATTTGAATAGGCCTAGCCCTTGATGAGGGTGAAGGAGGAGGGTGAAAGAGATGGCTTAAGACTAAATATTTAAAAAATCGAATTCAAGTTGGTGATGTCATCCAGCCATCTCATCCTCTGCCATCCCCTTCTCCTCTTGCCCTCAATCTTTCCCAGTATCAGGGTATTTTCCAATAACTCAGCCCTTCACATCAGGTGGACAAAGTATTGGAGCTTCAGCATCAGTCCTCCCAGTGAATATTCAGGACTGATCTCCTTTAGGATGGACTGACTGGATCTCCTTGCTGTTCAAGGGACTCTCAAGAGTCTTCTCCAACACCACAGTTCAGTTCAGTTCAGTCGCACAGTCGTGTCTGACTCTTTGCGACCCCATGAATCGCAGCACGCCAGGCCTCCCTGTTCATCACCAACTCCCAGAGTTTACTCAGACTCACGTCCATCGAGTCAGTGATGCCATCCAGCCATCTCATCCTCTGTCATCCCATTCTCCTCCTGCCCTCAATCCCTCCCAGCATCAGAGTCTTTTCCAATGAGTCAACACTTTGCATAAGGTGGCCAAAGTGCTGGAGTTTCAGCTTTACCATCATTCCTTCCAAAGAAATCCCAGGGCTGATCTCCTTCAGAATGGACTGGTTGGATCTCCTTGCAGTCCAAGGGACTCTCAAGAGTCTTCTCCAACACCACAATTCAAAAGCATCAAATCTTCAGTGCTCAACCTTCTTCGCAGTCCAAGTCTCACACCCATACATGACCACAGGAAAAACCATAGCCTTGACTTGACGGACCTTAGTCGGCAAAGTAATGTCTCTGCTTTTGAATATGCTATCTAGGTTGGTCATAACTTTTCTTCCAAGGAGTAAGCGTCTTTTAATTTCATGGCTGCAGTCACCA